>JANRMT010062852.1:33025031-33057252 GCA_026402145.1 Polypterus bichir lapradei | reverse complement strand
ACACACACACCAACTAAATATTCTGAGTTACCCTGTGAACCAGTGATTGCAACTGATTATCTTCTTGGTATCCATCAGTTTGCTTATTGTGCTAATTGGTAAGTGAAGTATCCTCTACTGCTCATTCTGCTATATTTAGAATCTGTGTATGTATGCCTGGACCCAATTTTGTGCATTTTAGTTGAGTATTTAAATATCATCTTGGAGAACATTGCGTAACATTTTTCTGAACAAGCACGAGTGTTGCAGGGCTACATTGACAATGCAGCTAAAAGTGACTGTATCCTGAATTTTGCTTCATGTCTGTTTTTTGTTTTTCTTTTTAACTGCTTAAATTATTTTTGCGACTGATCCAAGTTCTGATGTCTATCTTGAACATGCCCCACATGTGTAAAATGAATTAAACAATTTTCTTTTAAAAAAATAAAATAAAATTTTGGTCCAACATCTTTTTTTTCTGACTAATCACACCACTCAAAAACAATCAGTTCTTGGTCGCATATTTCTGAAAAAATGGGAATGAATCCCCACTATGAATGCAGCAGTAGTTTAATGATGACACAGCTGCTATCAACAATAAGGCACAGTTTATGAAAAAGAATAACAATCTGAAATGACAATAATAATTACTCAAATTAAATGGACCAAATAAGGGGCACTTCAAACTAGCTCATAACTATTAACCATTAAAGAACTGTAGTGAAAATTAAATAAAAAAACTAAACACCGTGACAGACCTTTACTAATGGTATAGAAGTTTATGAGCTATGTTTGCAATGCAACATTCTGAAATGATTTATTGTATTGATCCATACAGTTATGAAGCTGAATGGGGTGGTGTGTCCCATGGGAAGCCATACACTAAAGGACTGGAACAATTTGGAAAAGCTGTTCTGTCTAACTTATGGGAGGCCTTGAAACAATTCTTTCATGTGGTCAGTATATCAGTGCCAGCAGAAGCACAGAAATATATTAGTCCTGTGTTAGTATATATGCAAACCATTGTTTATTTTTTTGCTTTTGTAGGAGCAGGATGATGAAATTTTGGATTCATGTTCAAAACTGACTGACCAGGAAGTTTTTAAAGAATCTCTACAGCATCAGATATATGGGAGAAAAAAGGTTTTAGGTACAGCAGCCACTAAAATTCGAGAAATGGGAAAAGGAAAATGCTTTGTAATAAGTTCTGGTCCTGGTCAAGGAAAAACAGCTTTAATGGTAAATATCTGAAAATACAATTGAATGTAAGATAAGAGGAACAATAATGATATAAGTTTTTGTTCCATTAAAATGTATTCCTTTATGCCTAGTAATATTTGAAACTTCTCTGTGATAACCTAAACTTTACTGTCTAACATCATTATATTACTTATCTTAAAATGTATTTTATTTCTATGTGAAGGATAATCAAAAGTATGTTCCATTTTCTTTCTGTGGTATATACACTGCTTTCTGTTAAAATTGCCCTGGGGGAAACACAATGTATTAGTTTAGAACTTTGAGGATGGACAGGTTATGGTAGAGTCTGAAAATGCAGACTGCCCCTGGACTTTCTCACAGTGAGTATATAAAGGACCTGCAAAGAAGACCTTATTAGGTGATTGCTGGCAGTCAGTGACCAATCATTACCCTGTGAAAAGCATGATGGCTATTTGTTCCACTCTTGTAATTCAAGAGAGGGGAATTGTGGGAATATATGGAAAGGTGGTTTATCCTTCCAGCAGCAAAATGATGAGAGTATGGCATCATTGGGTAGAGGAAAGTCTGACCCACCGAAGTGAGGATTCTATAGTGCCCCGTGTTACCACAACGACAATAAGACATCATAAAGGTTTGAGGCAGCCACCCGTATAATGTGGCTTGGCTTCAAAAAGGTATTTTTAAAGATAGGTAGTTGTTCACAAGACTGAGTCCAAAACAGAACTGTAGTATATAGTCAAGATGGTGGCTTTAAAGGCCAATGTAGGAAGTGGTGTCATCAAAGGCGCCGGAACCTGTAGGCTTCCCGAGAATGGTCTGCCAGGGATCGAGAAAGACAGTTCGTGCACCCTGCCGCCTCCTGGTCAGACATGAAATGGCCATTACTCAGGCCCTTTAGTTGACTCCTACTCGCACGTGTGTGACAGGGGCACCCCCTCAGCCCAGACCCATTAGGTTGGGCGTCCCTGACCAAGAGGTCCTGAATACAAGAGAGAGCATTGCCATTGGCATGGAGAGAGTCCTTACGATAAACGAGCAAAAACTTGAAGGTCAAGAAACCACCTAGTGACCCGTACATTCAACTCTTTGTGCCGGGCCATCCACTTTAGGGGTGCATGATCCATGACAAGAGTGAAGTCCCGACCCAAGAGTTAGTACCTCAACTGTGTAATCCCCCATTTGATTTCCAGGGCTTTTCTTTCCTCTGCCATATACCTGGTCTCACGGTCCAGCAGTTTCTGGCTCAGAAACATAATGGGGTGTTCTGAAGCATCCATCTGGAGGATGAAAGGAAGTGAAAAATTAGGTGCTTTCAATACAGTTGCAGTTGTCAAGGCCCATTTTAAGTCACTGAATGCAGCCTCTGTCATATCAGTCCATACCACAATATTAGGGGTCCTCTTCTTTGTCAAATCACTCAAGGGTGCTGCTCTCTCTGAAAACCGAGGTACAAACCAGCGGTAGTACTCACCTAACCTGAGAAAGGCTTGGATTTGCCGCTTGGTTCGCGGACAGGGCTATTTCAAAGCGGTGTCTATTTTGCACCACTGTGGCTTTACAGTACCTTTCATGTCTTCTCATTCACCAATTCTGGGACAGTCAGGATAACTGCTTTGAGCTGCTGTCTCTGTCTAGGGTTTAATTTGGTACCAAAGTTAAGTATACTAGTCTGAGCAAAGAATGAGTAGGGTTGATTGGACATGGGATCAGGATCCCTTTCCTTTCATGGTTTCAGCAAGTTTACATGATGTATCTGCTCGCTCAGCCAACGATTAGGTTATTTCACCAAATAATCGACAAGTCCTTTCCTCTCCTTAACTTCGTAGGGGCATTGCCAATGGCCTAACAATTTAGAATGGAAGGTGGGAACCAACACCATGACATGATCCCCCGGATGGAATTCTTGGAGCGTCATGCCGCGGTCATAATAGCGGGCCTGTGCTGCTTGGGCCTCCTCCATCTGACTCTTTACTATAGGCTGAATTTTTCTAAATCTATAGCATAACTGTGCGATTTACTCCAATATATTTGTAAAGGCAAGAGCCTCTCCTTCCCAGCCTTCTTTTAAAATATCCAATATAACTGGGGTTGTCGTCCATATAATAATTCAAAAGGTGAGAACCTCATAGAGGCTTGAGGGACATCCCGATAGGCAAAGAGTACGAGGGGGAGGAGCTGATCTCAGTTCCTCCCGTCCCCGCTGACCACCTTGCAAAGCATCTGTTTGAGAGTTTAATTGAACCTCTTGACGAGACCGTCGGTTTGAGGATGATGCACTGCGGTCTTTAAGTGCTTTATTTTAAGTAACTTGCCCGTTTCCCCTCAACGTCTCTGAGGTAAACGCCATCCCTTGGTCTGTAAGGACTTCTTTAGGGATGACGATTCGCGCAAAGAGCCCTACTAGTTCCCGTGCGATAGCCTTAGATGTAGTTGAGTGTAAAGGAACAGCTTATGGGTATCGGGTCACATAATCGCATAATCCACGAGGGCTCTAGGGGTCCTACGATATCGACCCTGATTCTTTCAAAGGGGACATCAATCAAGGGAAGGGGAACGAAAGGAGCACAGTCCCTCCTAGGAATTTGTCGCAATTGACATTCCGGATAAGATATACAAAAATGGCGGACCTCCTCTTTAATTCCTGGCCAATAAAATCGGAGCTTGATATGCTCTTATGTCTTTTTGGTGTCCAGATGGCCTCATAGGAGGTGGGCGTGTGCTAACTCACAGACCTACCGCCGGTAGGTTTGTGCGATTAACAACAACTTCTGCACCTCCCCCTCATGCTCCACAACCCGATATAATAGATCATTCTCTATTGCAAAGTGAGGTCCCTGTGGCATGGGCCAATGTGTGTGTGTTGGCCATTGACGAGTATTACTTCATTCTTAGCAAATTTTAGGGAGTCGTCATTCCATTGGTCCCTCTTAAATGAAGCCAGTGTCTCTCTCAATTGAAAATATATTTCAGAGAGATGGTTCGATCTGACCTCAAGGGGTGGGGATTCATTCTGACTCGTCAAGGTGTTGAGTTGATGAGGTAGTGACATCCCATCTGCTTCTTGGTCTCCCATATATCTCTCTCTCTCTGCCGGCTGAGTACACCGTGTGGAGTCAACCTGAGATGGGTCATCCCCATCTATTACTAGGCCTAAATTAGGTCTGGGAGTATTAAGTACTACACGGCTTTTATTATTATAAGTTATTATTAGTGCCCCCCTAAAATCACAGCAAAAGGTGGATTCAGGAGGACCACTACAGGGACTTTTTTCAGCGATCCTCTGTGGCTGATGAAACATAGGGCAGTTTCATAATGTTGGATTTCTCCATGAATACAAATTATACTGGTCTTTAACTTTATCCATTGTCGCGGGAGTACATATAGGCGGTTAACAATAGAAATGTTGCTGCCAGAATTGAAGAGGGCTTCCACTCTAAACCTATTTACTATTACTACTCCCGTATTGGATTCCGACAGGGGGTTTGAAAATGCACACTACCCTTCCCTCTGTCTCCACTTGCATCCCACCTTATCCCAGAGTGAGTTGCGTGCCCGCAGATCCGGGGACTCCAGTTCGTATAGAGGAGGCAGATTGGATGGGACGTAGTCCCTATAGTGTCTGCTAAAGGTAAGCAACACAACAAACACCATGCAAAGCAACTCCTCTGTTAGAATATGGTTCTCATCCATGAAGTATGACCAGTCATTAAGTTATACGTTGTGATGAGCACAGTCAAATTAGGAAATGGTCACGTAATAAGAAAGGACCAATAAGAGTGCAATTAAAAGTCTGTGTTTTCAAAACTCCCATCCATACTGCAACTCTGAGCTGATGAGTTCAGAAATACATACCTATGGTGAGCATATTCAGTGGTTTCAGTTTGTTGGGGATTAAAAATAGCTGGAATATGGTGGATGAAAGGTGAAAACAGAAAAATGTTCAAGTGGAAACATAGTAGTGTGAACCTAGTCTGGGTGTTTTTAGTTTTAATTGTCAACAGTATAAAATGCTTTCTTATTTTAAATGTCACTAATGCATTTTTTAACAAAAAGTTGTATGAATTAATTTGCAGTTCTTCACCAAATTACATCTTTATAAGTTCATATACTGAAGCTGAGCCTCCTATGAACTTACACTTAACTTTCTGAATTGGTCCTGTTACAGTAGTCGCTGCCTGAAATACCTAAGATGTCACCAAAGGTTCTCTTCCTCTTTGATGTATCTATCAACTTGTAAAGTACAATATATGTTGAGAGAAAGTTGATCAATTTTTAAACTTTAATACACTACTTTTCTTTTTCACTTACACTTTGTCCATTCATTTTTAGCAACAAACTTACCATCACAAGCATCACAATGACTGTTTCTCTGCAAGTACAAGTTACAAGTTCTAGCCCCATAATCTTTTACTTACTCCTATATATTTCCTTCTGATTTGCCACCCTGACTGACTCTTTCTTATCAACAAACTCTTTGTTTTTACTGTCATACTACCAGATTCTCTTGACTTTGTTCTAGGCATCAAAAAAGTGACCTATTTTGCATTCATCACTTTATTTTAGTGCTATTTGAACAGAATTGTTTTTTGAGTAGAGTTGCATTTTATAAATTAGAGGAAAGGAGTCATTTCAGGTTACAAGGTCAGTAACAATAAAGTGACCTCTGATAATACGTCTCAACCAATGCTAGGCAAAAAGAAAAAAAAACCTTGAAACTAGTAGAGTATCACAGATCTACTTTGTAGAAATCAAAAGTAATACGTGTTTTCAATTTTTTGTTTGATCAGGCTGCTATGGTAAATACATTTAAAACTTCATCAAAGACGACTGAAATCGCTGATGTTATCTGTTATTTCAGTGCTGCAAGTCAAGCAGCAAACAACGTTGAAAATTTTCTGCACTTTCTTGTTCGATGTCTGAACCAGAGACTTGGGCAAGACCTTGATCCACCTACAGGTTATCAGTAAGGAATTAATTCCAGTATAAGTAATGTGAAATTAAATGCTAATTTTATACTGATGTATTCATAGGAATGTTTGTTGTAATTTAAACTATACATGCATATTTAAATTGTTAGTAGATGTATTGCCAGATTATTTTTAAACTACTTAAATGTATGAAATGTTACTAGGGCATTTACATGAATAGAGTACAGTGGTGCTTGAAAGTTTGTGAACCCTTTCGAATTTTCTATATTTCTGCATAAATATGACCTAAAACATCATCAGATTTTCACTCAAGTCCTAAAAGTAGATAAAGAGAAACCAGTTAAACAAATGAAACAAAAATATTATACTTGGTCATTTATTTATTAAGGAAAATTATCGAATATTACATATTTGTGAGTGGCAAAAGTACGTGAACCTTTTGCTTTCAGTATCTGGTGTGACCCAACCTCCCCCCCACCCCCATTTGCAGCAATAACTGCAACTAAACATTTCCGGTAACTTTTGATCATTCCTGCACACTGGCTTGGAGGAATTTTAGCCCATTCCTCCGTACAGAACAGCTTCAACTCTGGGATGTTGGTGGGTTTCCTCACATTAACTGCTCGCTTCAGGTCCTTCCACAACATTTCGATTGGATTAAGGTCAGGACTTTGACTTGGAAATTCAAAAACATTAACTTTATTCTTCTTTAACCATTCTTTGGTAGAACAACTTGTGTGCTTAGGGTCGTTGTCTTGCTGCATGACCCACCTTCTCTTGAGATTCAGTTCATGGACAGATGTCCTGACATTTTCCTTTAGAATTCTCTGATATAATTCAGAATTCATTGTTCCATCAATGAAGGCAAGCAGTCCTGGCCCAGATGCAGCAAAACAGGCCTAAACCATGATACTACCACCACCATGTTTCACAGATGGGATAAGGTTCTTATGCTGGAATGCAGTGTTTTCCTTTCTCCAAACATAGAACTTTTTGCTTTAAGTGAAAAGTGTTATTTTGGTCTCATCTGTCCACAAAACATTCTTCCAATAGCCTTCTGGTTTGTCCACGTGATCTTTAGCAAACTGCAGATGAGCAGCAATTTTTTTTGGAGAGCATTGGCTTTATCCTTGCAACCCTGCCATGCACGCCATTGTTGTTCAGTGTTCTCCTGATGGTGAACTCATGAACATGAACATTAGCCAATGTGAGAGAGGCCTTCAGTTGCTTAGAAGTTACCCTGGGGTCCTTTGAGACCTCGCCGACAATTACACACCTTGCTCTTGGAGTGATCTTTGTTGGTCGACCACTCCTGGGGAGGGTAACAATGGTCTTAAATTTCCTCCATTTGTACACAATCTGTCTGACTGTGGATTGGTGGAGTCCAAACTCTTTAGAGATGGTTTTGTAACCTTTTCCAGCCTGATGAGGATCAACAACTCTTTTTCTGAGATCCTCAGAAATCTCCTTTGTTCGTGCCATGATACGCTTCCACAAACATGTGTTGTGAAGAGCAGACTTTGACAGATCCCCTGTTCTTTGAATAACACAGGGTGCCCACTCACACCTGATTGTCATCCCATTGATTGAAAACACCTGACTGTAATTTCACCTTCAAACTAACTGCTAATCCTAGGGGTTGTAATATATGTAATATTTGATCATTTTCCTCAATAAATGAATGGACCAGTATAATATTTGTGTCTCATTTGTTTAACTGGTTTCTCTTTATCTACTTTTAGGACTTGAGTGAAAATCTGATGATGTTTTAGGTCATATTCATGCAGAAATATAGAAAACTCTAAAGGGTTCACAAACTTTCAAGCACCACTGTATATGTTTTTAAATCAAATTATAGACTAACTAACAAACATTTGTTATCTTAAAGTGTAAGTAACTTGTGTCATGTTATTTTCTTAGGGCCCTGCTTAAGGAATTTAATTATTTGCTCCAGTCATCATGCAGATCAAAGTCTAATCCATTTTTAGTTATTTTAATTGATGATGCAGACTTGTTACAGAACAACAGAGGACAGCTAATTTCAGATTGGATACCTGAGAGTCTTCCTTCGGTAGGTTCCTCAAGTTTTTTATATCAACAACATACATGTTTATTCAGACAAGTAGTTTTCAGTTTCTGGGACAAACACCAGAATCAGTTCCTGGGTTAGGAGAATACCCCTAAAGTTTAGGTGCAAGCAGGATACATTACTGATGGCCACTGAGGAAACCGCAAACATGATCTCTGAAATGCTGTTGAAGAGGCTGATCTCCAGCTTTCTTTTAGTTAGTCCCCATTCTCTTTAGGGCACTTGCATCCCCAAAGTATTCATCCATGGCATTACTATTTATAGGTTGATAGAGTCCTTACTGTCATGTGTACAGAGTACAATGCAACTTCTACTTGCATTTGATAATATAACATTTCACCATTTAAGTGATGTAGCTAGATGTCACCAACCTCCAACTAGGTTTACCTGCTATGAATTAGTTGCCCAAGACCTTTTTAGCATACAAAGCTGTTCTATCTATCTCCCTATAATTTAATAATCCTATAAATCTAGTAGTCACTATATGTCTATATTAGTGCTTTTTTTTTTTTTTTTTTTTTTTTTTTTAACGTATTCTGGATAAGCTGACTAAAATATGGATGGATGGGTAGATGTTCATAACAGTATATTATGTTTTACAATGGCAGATGTCAGATCAAATGTATAATCTTAGCTAATATAAGGCACAAAGTATTACAGGATAATTTTTATCTTCAGGTATTAAGTTGTCTTGCAGTTGCATTAGTTTTAGTGTGTGTTAACTCTAACACCGTGTCTCATCCTCAGAGAGTGACTCTTGTGCTCAGTGTAACCTCAGACTCGGATTTGCATCGGTCTCTGAATAAGAATAAAAACAGCATCCTCTTTCAACTAGAGTCACTTTCCACACTAGAAAAGAAAGAGATTGTCCAGAGTGTCTTATCGCTTTATGGAAAGAAGCTAAGTGAGACATCTTTTAACAACCAGGTACTACCAGCTTGTATTAATCATGGTTATTCAACAGCTTCAATATACAGGTTTCACAATGTTTATTGCATATTGCTAGTTTCAATGCCACTGTCTTATTTTTCATAAATGGTCTCATGGGTTAAACATTGTGAATGTGTCTGCCTTTGATTGAACATATTTCACCAGTGTCAAATTCCTATAAATAAGGAATTCTCGTATGCCTTGTTTTGTATTTTAGATGCAAGTTTTACTCAGGAAGAAGGGATCCAACAGTCCATTATACTTGAAACTGGCATGTGAATATTTGAGAACATATTCAGTTTTTGAGCAGGTTAGTGCAACAACTGTGTTTTGAATATATTAATTTCACTAAAATAAATCACTGCCTCAGACTGAGTTTTAACTGAGCAGTTTTGATAAAAACAACTTCATTTTGTTTTTCTTTTGGTCGATCATCTATATTACAATGTTCAAGACTTACTTTTTACTGAAACTAAGATCAAAACTATATATTGTGTGCAAGCTAAAGGCATCACTTTAAAAATATCTTATACAGTTATCCTTTGCGATTTACTGGGATTGGGGGCGCAGGACCCCTGTGAATGTGAAAATCGATGTATACATTTTGTGCCCATGTATATTCTAAGTTTATTGTACTAAATAATATGCAAAAGATGCAAGAAATGTAAGATAAAACAATCACTGTACAAGTAAATCACATGTGTAAGACTGGCTGACTGAGATAAATATGAATGGCATCCCCCAGACAAAGTGCGTAGTTCACAGTTCTTTAGTGAACTGTAACTTTTTATAAAATTTTAATTATAATAGATTTGTGTGTATACTTATGGTAATAAACAACAAACATCATTTAATTTTTCAGATACAAAACAAATCCAACAAAACAGTAAGCACAAAATGATAAACATTCACAACACTGTCCAGTTACGCAGATGCAGATGATGGTGGTGTAGCTATGACATTAAATCCCCTGTGAACAGCCTCCTGAAAGTTATGTAAAGTTTTGTCCTTCCGTGATGTTGATGCATGTAAAGATTTGTAGAAGTTGGGAGTGCTCCCAATTGAAGATGTTTTCCAACCCAGAAAAATTTACATGACCAAGCAGGCACAGGACATGAACCTAAATCAAATGTAATCCAATGGGTGTAAATGTGCAGTGAAGTGTTCAAACAAAAAGACACCACTGATCATAATCCTGCCGGCTTGTTATGGCTCACTTTTAAAGCTAGCATTTTTTCATTTTTCATCCATTAGCCCTGGCAGTAACCATCAAAGCTGCTCAGCGATGTAGTACTACCGAGGTTACTTGGAATTGAAGTCCATTTAAGTAACAGGGCTACAGCGTTGTCTGCAGTTTTCTGAAATAGGTCACAAAACTTGCAAAATAATTTCCTTTTGATTATTGATGACAAACCCTTGAATGCGTAGATATGTGAATTGAAAACCCGCAGCCTGTATGTTTTCATTGCCTTTTTATCCTTCACAGAATTTGATCTTTTTCTTCTTTGTCTCACTTAGTTAAGCAAAATGTGAAATGTCCAGTATGCAACTTATTCCATAGCAACTATATTAGGGTTCTACTGTGACCACCAAGGGTTGCAGAGCTCCCCAAACTCCCAACACAACAGGCACACAGTCAAGTCCCAACATAACACAGGCTTTATTTCTAAGGGGGATACACTGTTCACCACCGATGCATTACAGCACATTAATAAGTACAATCAAGAACACAGCACTTTCCCTTCTTTCTGTCTCTGTCTGTCTCTCTCTCTCTCTCTCTCTGTTTCTTCCACCTCCACTCCTCCATCAAGCTTCATCTTCTTCCTCCCAACTCTGGCTCTTCAAATGGAATGAGGTGACTCCTTTTATAGAGCACCCAGAAGTGTTGTAGGTGTCCTGTGATCTCCTTTTGGGTGTACTTCCAGGTGTGGTGGCACTCCTACAAAGGAGGACTCAACCATTCTCTGTGCATCCCCTGGTGATGGCCATGGGCCCCAACAGGGTTCAGCTATGCTGCAAACCCATAGCACCATAGCAAGCCAGGGGGACTGCCCTGTGCCTTTCCAGGGTAGGGACTGCTGCGTGTAAGCTCTTTTCCCCAGTCCTTTCCTTACGAGAGAGTCCCAGCTAGGTACAAGTTCTGGCTGTCCATTACACTACTCATTGTCCATTGTCTACATAGACAGACGGCGCAAAACTAACAAATAGAACAGATCTGCGTTAAAAAATCCTATTTTTATTGACCATTTTAAACCATTTGCCGTTAATGTGTTTTACCCTGTATTTTACAGTGTACAGATATATAAAAAGAGAGTTGGAATGCTAGTTTTAAAATGGAGTTGTACTCCACCTTATTTTACTTTTCGTTGAGGCTCCGCATAGTATGAAAGCGTACATATTTGTTGGCACGTTACCTGCCTGAGATGCACATAAACAAATTGTGATGAATTCAGGTGCAAGTTGAGGGAATTATGTGACATACACACCAAACACAAACAAAATGTTTAAATTTAATGTGCATGTGTTTATGATGTGTGACCTACTTGTATTTCTCCTTTATGAATCTTTACATTCCAGTACAGAGGACTTTTATAATTTCAGTAGAGAGAGTGGTCAGAGTAACATGTTGATACATGGTCTGAAAAAGAATGCTACAACCTGGGTGGGAGTGTTAATGTGAAAGGGACTGCAGTGATATGGGTCAACTCAAATAGATAAATTCAAATCTTGGCACCCCAAGACTCATACTTAGCTGGGAACAGAGTGTTTTCTAATGTTTGAAAATACATTGTGTTTGTATTCTTTTGTCTGGTACATTTTTTTGGAGGAGACCAGTGAGGTTGTATATATCTCCTTAGATATACAGAACATTGGTGGACTCAAGTCCATTGGCAAATAATAAAAGAAAAAAAATCAAGCTTTTAAATTAATCACCATTAGTGTCTATTAAAATAAATAATAATTATGCTTATTGTGAGCATGTAAAGAATGTAATGTGTATAATTTTTTTGCTGTAGATGAAAGATGAACTTCAGAATCTCCCTTCAACACTGGACAAACTTATTCTACGAGCTTTATCTCATCTGGAAGAGGACAGCAAAGTTAAGAACCTGTCCTGGGTTTTTGCAGTATTAGCTGTCACCAAGACTGGTATGTTCATTAATGCAGACTGTTTGGGGTTATAATAGTACACGTTTAGAGAACTTAGGGAGATATTTAAATAATCAGTTTAAAAGCTTTTCTTACTGTCCTTTTGCAGTTTTCAGTTTCAAAATTCACTAATATCAACCATGTGCCAGGCTGCGAGATTGTCAAAGAGTTGCTGTTAAGGATAGAAAAAACATAGTGGAGTGACACAACAGAAGCCCCTAGTGGTAAATATCAAGAGTTAGATGAATGTTCACCAGGAGGTGATAGAACACGGGGGATTAAAAGGGTGTACCTGAAGAAATTACACCATAGACAGTAATATAAATGTAAAGGTTTGGAGGATGTTTGGTTCTTGTGCTACCAAGGATGGCTGATCATTTACCTGTATTGGGGACTAGGAATATAGGAAGACTAGAAATCACAGAATAAAATCTGATGACACAGTTGTAAGAATTTTGAGAAGTGTTCTGTATTTTGAGAGATGAACAAGGGTGCAAGCCACCATACTTGGTAGACAAGATCTTGTATAGTTTAAAGTAAAGTCCAGATATATATTTTTTAGGCATTTTCATATATGTTTTGTGTATTGTGTTGTCCCTTTGATCATTCTTCTCCTATACCATATATGCATATACAGTGGATTTAGAAAGTATTCAGAACCCATTACTTTCTGCACAATTTATTGTGTGTGGATGATTAAATTTAAAATAGATACATTTTCCAATCTCCACTCAATAAACCATAAAGACAAAGTAAAAACAATGTTTCAAATTTATTAAAATTCCAAATCTGAAATGTTTTATTCATGTATGTATTCAGACCCTTACTTTAGTACTTGTGTAGATGCTCCTTTGGCAGCAATTACAACTTCAGGTCTTCTTGAGTAAGTCCCTACAAGCTTTGTACATATGGGTTTGGGTAGTTTATCCAATTTTACTGGTAGACCCTCACAAGCTCTGTTAGATTTCATGGGAAATGTCTGTTAACCCACATCTTAAGGTCTCTCCACAGATGGTCTATGGGATTTAAGTCTGGGCTTGTGCTAGGTAACTCAAGGAAATTCAGAGGCTAGTTCCAGAGCTGTCTTACCTCTATGCTTTGGGTCATTGTCATGCTGAAAGGTGAATCGTCTCCTCGGTCTTAGGTCACATGCATTCTTTCCTCAATTCTGACCAGTCTCCCTGTTCCTGCTACTGAGAAGTACCCCATAGCATAAAGCTGCCACCACCATGCTTCACTGTAGGCATGGTATGGGGCAAGAGATGAGCATAACCTGGTCTGTGCCAGTCATAGTGCTTGGACTTCAGCCCAAAGATCTCAGTTTTTGTCTCATCAGACCAAAGAATCTTTTTCCTCATGCTCGTAGAGTTCTTTAAATAACAGTTGGTAAATTTCAAGGTGGTGACCATGTGCTTTTTAGTTAAGAGTGACCTCTGTCTGATTTGTGAGTGCTGCCTAAATGGTTTTCCTTCCAACAGGTTCTGAAAACATGTTTTCACTTAATCATTATGTTATATTAAGTGAAGGTTGATGGGCAAAAATAGCAAATTTATCCATTAAAAATTAAATCTGCAATACAATAACTTATGCAGAATGTGAAGGGGTCTGAATAATTTCAGAATCCATTACATATTGTAAAACAGGCAAAGGAAAATGTGAAAAATTTTACAGTCCTTGCTGGGTTACCCCTTTTAAATGCCATGGCATAATCTAAAAAGTAACAAATCGGAGGGACAGAAAGTTGCTGCTGTTTCTAATGTGGTGCTCTCCCAAGTGCCGTTGGTCATCTGACTCCTACTTCCTGTACCATCTTATTTTTATCTTGGCGCACCAGAATGGTGCAAAGTTATAGATGACCCAGAAGGGATGTCAGTTATCTTCTGCCAATAGCAGAGGCTATATTAGGAACTGCTCCAAATCTTGTTCCTTAATTCAAATATGGAGAGAGTCACCATTTTTGTTTAATTAACAATATGGTTTTGTGTGTAAAATACAATATCTATATATATGTGTATATGTAACTGTGCGAGTGTGTACCATTGTTAAAGATGAGTTAAAAGGTTTTGTATAATAATTGCTTTTTGGTAAATTACCTCATTCTTGCAACTAAAATAGTTAGAGAAATCCAACCTTTAAGTAAATTTATTATCAGAATAAATAATCCCACATCAAAAAAAAAAACAAAACAAAACCACACATGCCACAATTATTAGCACCCCTAGAAATTCTTATGAACAAAGTGTAACTCAAGCATTTATTTCCATTTATATCTGACTTTTTTAAGTTGATCAGCGTGTGTAGAAACTTTTAAGTAGTAATTTGTGACTTTCTGTTTCACTGTGGTATAAATACTGTATGAGGTGGCACAGAGGCCAAATTCCCTTATTCATTCAAAAACCTGGGAAAGATAAGTGAATGCACAATTCAAGTGAGATTGAAGTGTGTTGACCTTCCTAAGTCAGGAAATAGTTATGAAAATTATTACTCATATGAAAATGCCCATATCTGTATATTAATAATTATAAAGTTCAAATCAATTGAACTGTTACCAATTTGCCCGGGTCCAAGTTATTTTTTCCCTACGCACAATGAGTAGAATAGTGAAAGAGATTAAAAAAAAAAATCCCCAAGAATCACTGTTGGAGAAATACAGAAAAAAGTAGCATCTCTTGGTCACCAAGTCTTCAAAACTCCACCAGACACCACCTTCATGCCAACAAATTATTTGGAAGACATGCCAGTAAAAAGCCTTTCCTTTTGTTTAACCACAAACATTAGTGTGCCTGTAGTTTGTTAAACACTACTGGAGCTTTGATTGGAACCATGTTCTATGGTCAGATGAAATGAAAATTGAGCTTTTTTGGCAACAAACACTCAAGGTTGATTTAGCTTAGAAAAAAGGATATCTATTCCGAAAATGACCTGATCCCTGCTGTCAAGTATAGAGGATGTTTTGTTATGTTGTGGGGCTGTTTTACCTCCAGAGGCCCTGGAAATTTTGTTAGGGTACATGGCATCATGGATTCTATGAAATACCAGGAGAGTTTACATTTTAATCTGGCTTCCTCAGCCAAGAAACTAAATCTAGGTCACCATTGGATATTCCAGAAGGCACAAAGATCCAAATCATGTTGTATGTCCAAATCAACATAAAAATGGTCAAAAGGACACAAAATCAAGCTTCTGCCATGGCTGTCTCAGTCCCCGAACCTAAACCCTATAGAAAATTTGTGGGGTGACCTGAAGAGGGGATGGCACAAAAGAGGATTCACAGTAGGACCTTGAATGATCTGGAGAGATTCTGTAAAGAGAAACGGTCTCAGATTTCCTGTATTATTTCTTGACCAGTAACAGCACACTGCATGACAACGTGCAGTAAATACACTGGACTTGAGTATTCATAGTTTTCATACTCTTTCTCTGTACGTTTAGCATTCATTTGCTCAGAGGTTGATGTGCTTGCTGCTTCCTGAGCAGCTGTTCTTTTTCCCACCCTAGCAGCCCGCTTCTTCTCTTCTGTCGTCGGCATCTTTTCGCATTAAAACTGATTAAGTCAGTGTTTGTATTGCAATTACTTAGTACGTTTTCTTTCATTTTTCACTTAAGCTGGTACTTAAGTCTTCAATCTGCCTCAAGAATGATTTAAGATATGAAGAGGTAGAGGAAGTAATGGCGAAGGTGGTAGGGATGAGAACGGCGCCCATACGCATGCGCCGCACTGGCGCCCTGCTGGCTGCTGCCGAGAGTTGATTCTAAAATTTAAATAAAAATAAAAAGAGGAATAACCTTGGAGGTAAATCATCACCCCGAAAGTGGATAGTAGATGTCATGTAGTATTTGTGTACCAAATTTCAGGTCAGTAGGTCAAACTGTTTTTGAGCTACAGGTGATTTAAAATTCTGGACAGACAAGCAATTGCCACAGTAGTGTATTATATATAAAAATGAGGAATTCTTGTTTCTCAGAATATATTTACTTAAGTTAAAGGTTGGATTTTTTTTCATTTTCTATGTGAGAGATTAAGATTTTTGCAACCTTTTTTCACTCATCTTTACCAGGAGTGATATGTGGACAGGACTGTATATGTGTGTGGGTGTGTGTGTATTGTGCCTTTCAGTTTATAATTTTATTCATTTTTTCCAGGCCTAAGAGAGAGAGATCTCTATGATTTGTTATTGATGTGCAACATGTTACGCACAAATCGTGCTTTGTCTTGGAATGATGTAATGAATTCTGGAAGGATTAATGGAAATATTATTCCAATGGCAATGTTTGCCCATTTGATGAGGGCTTTGCAGAGGTAACAGTTTAACCTAAAACTTAGGCACATTTGTTATTAATTAATTAATGGAATAATCATCAAACCATTTTTTTTTCTGAAATAGGTTATAAAAGCTACAATTTAATTAGTAGATAAAGCAATGTTATGATATCGTTTTCATTTTTTTTTTTCAGTTTTCATTTCCTTTTTGATGTGTTTCTATACTTTATATTTGTATTTTTAATAAATTGTCCCTGGGGCCTTTAAATTATAGTAGTATTAGTAATATGGTGTCACCTGGCTTGATAGTGACTCTGACTCTCTCTTGTTTCTTTCCCACAGCTACTTAACTGTAATTTTGCTATTATCAGTACATTTTAATATAATTAGTTCAAGATTTTTAAATCGGTCAAAGAATTGTTTGCTTGATAAAATTACAATTAAATTGTAATTTACAATTAAAATATAACGGGTTTATATTTTTCAGCGTGATTGGTCAGCATCATACTGAACACTCTGATTCACGACTACTCCTGAAAAACAGCATTATACAAGCGGCACTAGAGCAGCATTATTTGAAGAAGCTTTCCCTGGAAAAAACAGCTCATCTTCTTGTTGCCGGTAAAGCATCTACAAATTAACTTGTATATTGCTATAGTAATTTTATATATTACAGTATATTTACAAAAATATATCCTTATTAATGAAACATGGAAGACATATTGGCTTTGTGTATAGCACTGATATATCACAGCTGCAAAGAACTGGGTTTGAATCACAGGCTGATCACTGTCTTTGTGCAGTTTATATATTCTTGGTTATTTCACATTTTACCTTAGTGTTACTCCTCCATCTCAAAAATATATAGGTTGTGTTTATTGATGACCCCAGGCTGACCTTGTTATTGTGGGTATATACATGGCTATACCCTGGCTAATCATCAATTGTTGGCTTCTCCGGTATACAATACCAGACTCTGGTGGGACTGGTACATGTCTTCTTCATCTTTAAAACTAAATTCAGCAGGTCTGGGAAATGAATGGACAGATGAATGGATGTTTGTTAAAAATATAACACATACCTGAATTGTTTGTAAATGTATGATTAGAAAGGGAAATGAAAGCATTTCATTTATTTTGATAACCAAAGTACATTTTTCTTGCCATATGGTGCCCTCAGTAGTATAGAATCACAAAAAAAATAAGAACAAAAGACATTCGGTACATAAATGGCTCTCTATATCATTACCTGTTGCTCTATAACATGGAGCCTTCTTAGTACAATATAAGGAATGATTTTCTTTTGGTAGTAATGTCTGCTAGCAAGACTATTGTAGCTTATCTTTTTCAGTGAGATTTTCAGCATAATTCTGTTATTTCTTAAACCACTAGGAAACATGCAGAAGGTGATTCATATAGAGCAAGCTGAACATATACATTTTAGCCATAGATTCTTTTGTTTTCAATATGAAAAAATACCACTTCACAGTGAGCACATCGCCAGTCTAACTTTTCAAAGTAGTTCTCCTCAACCAAAATTGATGTAAGGCTGTAAATGCAATATTTGCATATGAGTGGAAGTTGTGTGTTTAACAATTTCTTCATTTGTCATCAGACATTTGTCTGTTGTTGTCATTCTTCCATTCTGTATCGTGGAGTATGAGTGGCATGTCAGTGAGCCATAGTATTAGCCAGCTGCTTAATAGCTCTATATTCAAGATTACTTCTCATCATTCTTTGTTACTGAAGCACCTAGTGTTTGGCTTGATGCTCAAGAATATGCCGCTGGTGTTTTGCATTCCATCATTGTGTGTGGGCAATCGTAAGTATCACTTTGGTGTGAAGAAAGGAGCACTGGTCATTTTGCGGAGGCATTTGTCTGTCAGTCTGCCTTTGTTGTGCGTGCATTCAGTCTCCCATACTTGATGCTTAGCAGATGCCACTTTTGTTGTTCTTTTTCTTCCTATGAGTGGCCTCAGCAGTACACTTCACTTTTAGCAGATGTTGACATTGTTCTTTTTATTTCTGCAATGTCACCATCTCAAGCAGTTTTCTGTAAGAAAGACGTGAACCCTGCCAAATTTTTTGTTTCACCAGCATGTATCGCATAATAAGTTTTCAATTAAGACCAAGGTCATGGTTCTGGTCTTATCGCTTCATGAGTAATTATGTGACAGATGGACACAACCCTTAGTATTTTATATACAGTATGTGGATTTCATGGAAGTCAAATGTCGGTTTGGGTTCCATATATCATTTAATCCAAATGTTTTAAATAGAATCCATGACATCTACTTGGCAAAAACAGAGTTTTGTTTGTTTACCATAAAATGTATATTTATAATCTAGATTTTAGAGCAATCTCAATATATCTCAATATATTTATGTCTTAATAAATATATTCATTTACCTTTAGTAAATTGATGGTCAGTAAAACTCCAATATGTTATAAATGTATAACAGTCCTTGCTAAATGCTTTATATAAAAAAAATATTTATTAAATTTAGATCATATCATAACATTTTATATGATAGTTTTTTTTTTTGCTACTTCTAATTGTTAACATTTTTAGTAAAGTTAAATATTGTTATTAAAATAACACAAACAAGTCTAAGAATTTTTTTTATGGTGATCCAGCTTTTATGTAATTTATTGCTTCTATGTTGTAAAAGTTTTACTAAACTAAATCACTCATTCTCCCTATCCTATAGCTCATCTGTGGAAACTTTCAGATCCAGATAGAAAAGGGAGATTTAAACATTGTGATGCTTCTGCTTTGACTGAACTTCCAATACATCTTGTAAGTTTTCTTTGCCTTCAATGATTTTTTTATGTGGGATAGATGAAATATAACGTTTGTCTTAATTTAGTTGATTTCAACTTTATTGTTGTGTTTACAATGCAATGCAATTCTTATCATGTCTCCCATAGACTATGAATGCAAGATTGTTTGCAGTGATTAAAAAAATCTAAATTTCCTTTCTCTGCAAGAAACACTAGTTTTCCATGTGATCAAAGAAGAATTCATCATTTCTATAATCGAAATAGTGTCAGTTACTCTTAAAGACATATGAGAGAAGATAAACAACTTTCAATAGCAGCTGGTTGAGGAAAGGAGCTAGGCTTAGAATCAGAGGCAGTTATGGTAAAGAAGCAAAAATGTCACTTCTATTACCTGAATTGGGAGACACAAGGTTAAATACTTATCTGGCATGTATACTAGCGTATGCTAACTGATATTATGTATCATATCTCATTCAATTATTTGTTCAAGGTTCAAGATTACTTTATTTTCATAAGCAACTGTGAACAGGTACATAGTGAGATGAGACAACATTTACATCCAACTCCCATTGCCTCATTACCTCCAAAGCTCATTCATCCCTAGACTAACACTCTCTCTTCAGCCATTCCCTCTGTCCTTCACTACTCCTCCAAAATCATTCAACAGGTCTAGATCCTGTCTATGACTATGGCTGTTTCACTCTAGGATTTCAACTCCCTTTCTTGTGCTCCACACTCCATCTCTTCTCTCAATGTATTCTCCTAACACCACTGCTTCACCGGTTTCTCACTTCCAGCACTCCGCCTTCCTTTTTAACCCATGGAGTTAATTAGCGCTCACCCCACCATCAATTACTCAGACGTATGTACTTGTGCACTAATTAGCCCTGGTAAATACGAGGCATCACAGGCATGCAACCATATCCATTACATCATCAAAATCCAGAATTCTCTCCCTCTCAACATTCTTCATAAAGAAGTTAAAGCCACACTAGATTCTTCCATAACCACTAGCACCTCCTCCAATATTCCCATTCAGGTCACCATCCAGTACAATCACCTCCCTGAGGAATCAGACATCATGGCATTCAATCTGTCCCAAAATACTTCAGCCAAACTTTGGGGCATATGCTAAGAGTACATTCATTAGTTGTTTAATGACTACAGCAAGCTCAGTCAGCATCTTCACCTCCACCACTTTATCTGTCTATTTTTCTAACATAAGTACATCAATCCCAGTAAAGCCATCACTGCAACCCTGCCATAAAAACTTATAGCTTCAACTCCTCCCATTTGGATGGTTCTTGCCTTTGCCTGTCCATCTCGCCTCCTGTACAGTACATAGAATATATCTCCTCTCTTTCTGTTCAAAATTTCCTCCACTTTGCACAATTTTCTGATCATTCAACCAATATCACATGTTTCAGTCTTTATTACTGTACCTCTTTCTCTCTCTGCTTCAAACCTGTTACGCACTGCCTTGCCTTTATTTCTGTTGTGACCAAATCAGATTCCTCATAGTGCAACAGATCTGGCACTGTCATAAACTGTGTTTCCCCGACATTTATTTGTTTGACCTAGTCTATTGCCAGAGCCCACTAGGTATTGTGGGATGTACCCTGCCCATGGTTTATACCTCTCATCAAAGAGGGTATTGTAACAGATATTTTTAAGGACAGTTGCCCTTTTTGATGCCATATTCCTTAAGCAGGATGAGGGATGGTGACCATATTCCAACTCCAGGCACTAGGATTGCCGATTAATATGTATTTGATTATTAGTAGTTTGTAGACTCAAATATAATGCATTATTTTCAATTTCAAGTTATTCTTGTGTAGGACTCTTCACTGAGTACAGGTTCACAGTTCTTACATACTGTATATTTAAACTTTAATATGCCATAACTAAAATACTAAACTTTCCAAAATTTGCATGCATAAGTACACATTGATATATGTGTTACCTTGTCATGCATGTTTATCTATGCAAATGACATGTACACATTTTGACAGTAAGGGCCACACTATCCTGTTGCACAGGATTAAATATTACAGTGCATTGTCATTTCTTGTATGGTTTAGTTTGTACTTATCAATTCAAATTCAATGGAATGATAGTATTCTGCCATTATTTTCCATAGTTAGATGTAATCTTAATACTAGAAATGTTACTGTTTTCACTTTACATGCTACCACTACTACAAGATATAGTTAAAAAATTATTATTTTTTTAGTTTTACTTTCATTTACACCTAATGATTATTGTATTGTATTTTAATTTATTTTTTCCAAAAAGAATTTGGAATTATGATAACCACTTTACATACAGTGCTGATCAAAATTAGAGATCAATTTATAAACACTTGCCTTTTCTGAAATATTGCTAATTTTCTTCATTGCTCAAAATCTGAAGGAATATTAGCTGCAGGTATATCACTGTTTTACAAGCATTTCAACAAAAACCTTTATTTGTGGAAAACACAGTGATAAGATTTAGAGAACAGTACCCATTGTTGCACAAAAGAAAATTACAACTAAATTATTTTTAGGATTACAGCTTTCAATAATTAGTAGGAAGTGTAGAAGCCCTTCTTTGAATGACTTCATCACACCTGCGCCCGCCTAACATCAATAATTTCTCACACTGCTCTGTGTGTGATCTTGATGTATTCTTCTTCCTGTCTCTTCCACAGTTTGGTAACTGTAGTGGGTTTTTTAGCCTTAACTTTGCTGGCAAGGATTTTACAGAGATTCTTGATCGGGTTTAGATCTGAACTATGGGCTGGCCATTTCATTATGTCAATGTTGTTGGCTTCAAGGAGCCGCTTCACTCATTTGGCACTGAAACGGGGGAATTGTCTTTCATGAAAATTGCAGGCTGATAGGGAGATACTTGCAGGAAAGGAACCACATGTCGCTGAGGGAAGTTCTAATAAACATTTGCAGTCATCCTGCCATACAGCTGTATAAGGGCCCAACTCCTGCTGCAGAAAACATCCCCCAAACCATGAAGCTTCCTTCTCCGAATTTAACTGACGACTTCGCACACTTTGGGTTCAGTCTTTCCCCGGTTTGACGCTGAACATAATATTTCCCATTGGACCCAAAAATTGCTCTCATCACTAAAGTGAAGTCTGGACCAGTTCTCCTTTGTCCACACAATGTGCTTTTCAGCAAAGGTTGGTCTATTCTTTTGATTCTTTCTGCTGATGAGATGCTGGGTCACTGCAGAGTGGGCTTTCAGTCTGAATTGTCTTAAACATTGAGACAATGTATGCCGAGACAGATCCTTACCCTGTTCAGCGCTGAACTTGCGAGCAAATCCAGCTGCAGTGTTGAACCAATTCCCCGTTGAGAGTGTCTGCATTATCCTGTTCTCTTGTGCATTTGTCTTACATGGATGACCAGCATTTTTGGGGAACTTGACCCTCTAAAAAATCACAGACTTTAAACAACCAACATCTCTTACATGGCTAAAAGGGCTGTCCTTTCAGCCGTTATCTACACAACCTGCTGTCGCAGAGTTGTTGTCACCTTTGAGCAGCTCACCATCTTGCTGAGTAATTAGGACTGCTGCCAGACAAATAGGACTTGTCAAATAATTAAGGAAATTAGCATCAGGTATCAGATTAACACCAAGAAGTCTGAGGTATCTGAGAATGTTCTCTAGTTTTGATCTGAGTTCTTCTTCATATGTCTCATTTAAGTTTTTATATTGTGCTTCAGAATATATTTAAATTATGAAGTATACTTAAAATGCTCCCTTCTACTCCAGTTAGGATAACTTCAAATAGGTATAAGCAGTAATTTTGAAATTTAGGAAGTTGAAAGTTGTTCTGTAATTTTGATCAACACTGTATATCATTTTCTAACGCACTTAATACAGGCCAGGGTTGATGGGTGGGAGCAGGAGCTCAACTCAGCTGGCATAGGGCGCTAAAGCAGGAATAATCTCGGGACAAAGCACCAATCCATCACAGGGCAAATACACACACACACACACACACCAGACACACATTAGGGCCAGTTCAGCATTGCCCAATCACCTAACCTGGATGTCTTTGGATAGTGGGAGGAAACCAGAGCACCTGGAGGAAACCTGCACAGACAGCAAGAACATGCAGACTCCACACAGGGAGAACCTGGGACACGAATGAGTGTTGCCACTTTATATATAGGAAAACATTAAATTATGTTAATGTTTGAAAGTCCTACAGAAAGTATCTAATACTGGCATATTTTTTATCTCTGGGAGCCTGGGCATAAGTTTTCCATATCAGATAGACATAGAGAGACATAGATTATTGCATTATCCAATGCCTTCTTTTTCCAGCTAAGAAATACAGGAAGCTTTGAGCATTTTCTCGCAATGCAGAATACAGAAAAGATTAATGTCTGTATTTACTTGTGTATTAATGTCAAACAAAATGGAATCCTGCAGGATTTTTAATAGGCATAAGTTTATTTAACAGAACTTAACATACACTTCAGGATATATGTATTGCTACTGTAACAAGATGCTGACTTTCTGAAACTTGCAAGGATAAATTAAACAACTATGGAAGGTCAAACTTTTAGCTGTAAGACCCTTACTCGGCAAAGATAATATATTTCATATTCATGACTATGCTGTTTGTTTTTATTTTCTTAGGTTTACAGTGGAGAGCTGTATCACCTGCATAGTCTGCTTAGCAATGTACATTTTATATATGCACATGTACGACTAGGCCTACTTCCAGAACTTTTAGAGGCCTATAACTTATATGGTAAGTATCAAATAAAGATCTCATCCTCATACAAAGCTTTCAGTCCAGTTTCGGGATGGCAAAATAATTCTCTACATATTTAATGAATGTTGTCTAGTGAAATGTACAGTTTTACATACAAAACAAGTAAAAGTAATGCATTGTTTGTAACACGTTACTTTTTTATAATAAGCAACTATGTAACATATTTAGTTACTTTTTCTTTTCTAAGTAATGAAAATAACTCCTTAAATAGGTTTTAACTCGCTTTGTCTGATCAGGGAAATGTGGAAGCAGGAATTTGGTTAAATAATACAGTTTAATTTTTCATTCTTTTTTCCTTGAGAAAATTGTAGAAATTTTATAAGCAGCAAAATATACTTACTGTATTTGATGTAGTTCTATGCATTATTTTATTATATTAATTTTGTGTGCCTTCAACACAACCAAATTTCTGTTTTGCTTCAGATTCAGTAATTCCTCGTGAAGATCCAGGTTTATCTTCCCAAAGTTCACTAGAGCCCTTTAAAAACTTCCTTCAACAAAATCACTCCATTCTTTCCCGGGAACCTTGTCTGTTCCTGCAGCAAGCTATTAATGAGCCCAACTCTACTGCTGTCTTTCATTGGGCTCAGTGTGTTTTAGAGAACAAGGTTACAGGCTTCCATGTGATGGAGTGGCTCAACAAACCTCAGCAAGCAAGGAAGAATGTTAGGTAAGTGTGTCTACCATTAGTTAGGTTGCCTTGTGTTTTTTTTTTTTTTTCTTTTTTCAAAAGAAAACTAACCTTGTTACATTAATATACATGTTCCTGTTCAGTAAAACAGTGCACTTTACATCCATTCCTGCTTGTGTGGCTGTAAGTCCTTCTGGTAGGGTAGCAGTCGTGGGCACAAATCAAGGACTCATTCACGTGTTTACAACAGATACAAGCCAGGTAAGATTACCTTCTGTTTTTATTAAGATGATTGTTCTCATTATTGGGGCATTTGTGATACATGTGTTTACTAAAAATACTTTCTAATTTTTTTAGAAAAGAGTGAAACATTTTTTTTCCCCCTAATGAGTTTCCCTTATATTGTGTAGAGATCTAGGAGGTTAAGAGCTTTTTCTCATGTTCATATTTTTTCTTATATTTTAATAATTTCATCATATTTTAGTTTTTGTTTCAATCCCATTAAATTCAGTGGCATGTATTTTATTCCTATAGCAGTTTTACTTCTAAAACAAGCTTTTCATGTGTTTACTTTGTCCTAATATTAGTTAAGGCAGGTTCAGGAAATGAATGTTTAGATGGACATTTATAAGTGAGAACATGGAAAAATACAATCATTTCTTCTAATTTTATCTCATTTTCTGAAACTGCTTTTCCTGGTAAGAGTTGCGGTTAAAACACTATGGAAGTACAGGAGTCAATGCAATTACTTGTCCAAAAGAACATAACTGAAATGCCTTTGTGAAACTTATGCGTGAAAAATATTTTAAAGAAACATTATTTTAAGTACATCATTAAAGGGCTCCATCTAATATACAGACGTTTAAGACAAACTTTTTCCCAAGTTAGATTAATCATGCACAAATAGAATGAGAAATAAAATTTATTTGGTAACCAACCTTAGAAATCAGTACAAAGTGAAGAAATTTAATTCAGATTTATTCAAATCATATTTTTAATCAAATATATTTAAGGTACTGGTACATTAGTAATTCTTGTTTTGGCATGTATACAATAATAACAAAATTAGTTTATATAGCGCTTTCCAATACAAAGTATAATTCAAGGTGCTTTAAAAATATAAATAAGTGAAAACAAAGAAAAACAATAATTAACTAATTATGCAATAGGTCTGTTGGTCAGTAGAGAAAGGAAAACAAAAAACCTCTGGGTTTCCTTATCCAAAACCACAAGGGTACACTGTAGCACACTGCCATACTCACTCCCATACTTTATCACACTTTGTCTAATAAGAATGAATTGAAACTGAGATGAGGAAACCTTAATATCCAGAATAAGAGCACATCAACACAGTAGATAATATGCCAACTCCACAAAGAAACCATGCCTCTGTGGATCTGAATTGGTTCCAAGTACTGTGAAGTCATAATGGTAATCTATGTACCTTCATACTGCTTCATGTGCTTTAGTTGATTCACAAATTAGAGATGTTCTTTGCAATTTTTTTCTGATACATGCAAACCCCATTTACTTAAGGCTATCTTGTGCATTTAACAGTCAAGACAGGTTCAAGGTATATTTGATTATCGAAGCAGCAAATACGGTGACATAAATTATTTCAAAATATCTAAACTGAGTCAATCTCTGGTTCATGTACTGTTTGTATGGATTTATACTGTATGTTCTTCCCATGACCACATGAATATTCTCTGGATTCTCTGGCCTTGCTCCCACACATATGCAGGATGGGCTGTTTGCCTAATATAAATAACCTTTCATTAGTGAGTATGTGAGTGCACATACTGTAACTTTGTGATGGACTGTTGTACATCTAAATTTGGTTCCTGCCTTATGTTCACATATAACTAGAAAAGGATTCCACCTTCTTTGATCCTGTATTGAGTTTGACTTCTGTGTGTTGGTGTATATGCATGAATGGCCTTGCAATACACTGGCACCTACTCCTGGGCTGGATCCGTAACCCTAAATTGGATCAAACATGTTTATATGGTATATGTAAGAAATGTTAACAGCTCATTTATTACACAAGGAATGAGTCATTGGGATATCTTTTTAACAATTACAGGAAATTAGATCAATTGCCAGTGCTTTTGATGGCATTTCAACCTGTATCTTTCTGGATGAAGCAACTTTATGCTCCACTTCCTTCAATGGGCAAATTGAACTTTGGAACATTGTCAGTGGATGCAGGTAAAATGTCAAAAATCTCTATTTTATGAATGTGAAGGAAAACAATTGGGCTCAAATTTATTTAAACGAAGAGCCATTGAATGTTCATAGCTTATCCTGCCTAAGTAGCAATTACTACTGAATAAGATCTGTTTCATACAACAAACAAAACATTTCCACAGATACTCTAAAGTATGCTGAATAGTAACAATAGAAAAATTTTATATTGGGAGTTGATATAAAACACGTATAGTGAAAAGATATCAAAGCTTAGATGTGGTAAATAGTTAGGAAATCTTATCACCCACACTTGCAGTGTAGCTTATTAGTATTTATTACTGAGAATATTGGGTTATAGACAATCACACTTTATTTTAGTGTGATTATGAATACATATACATTTTGACTTACATGTAAAACCTATAAAACCCATTTTTGCCCAGTATCTGCACATATTAGGCATTTATGACTAAAATTCCTTCATTGTGAAATACATTTTTTTAAAAAAAATCATGATTTAAAGATCACACAAGATGATGCTGTCATTGGGATATTAATAAAGATGTTACATATTATTAATAAGATTCCTTAAGAATTTTCTGAAAAAAATAAAACAAGTTTCAGTTTAGATCATTAAACACTTTTTAACTTCTTTGGTGTTAACCCCAAGTGTGACTTAGGCTTGGAATTCCATGTAATAATGCTTAACCACAAGTCAGCCTCGGAATGATGTGTAATGATTTTTATGCCTAAATAATACTTGTTGCAGTATTCAGCCGCTATCTAATGAATTAAATAACATTATGCTACAAAAAATTATGAATATGTCTATGTATTTTGCCTGTATAAGATAACTCGTCAGTATTTATGAATGGGGCAGAGCATCCAACTAAAATACAATGGCAAACTAAAAGCTGTAAAGACAGTTTTAGAACAAACTGAAACAGAACCATTGCTCATATCGAGCAATGGTGATGACGATGTGAATCAGTCTTCAGACATTGACACGAAAAGTGAAACTGATGCATGATATGGCCCTGTTTGACCAAATCGCCATGGTACACCTGCTGAATTTGGTCACGTGAAGCTTCAGCATGGTACAACAGTAGGTCTGTGACAAAAGGAAAAAATATTTGCAACAAAATACAAGAAAAAGCAAGATGTTTCCCCTTTAGCACTGTTCACAATGCAGCAAATGTCAATGTTCATGTCATAGAAAATGTTGAAGTCACTAAACCTTATACTGTGGTAGTCTCAGTAACACAAGGGTTCAGTTGATCATGGAGGTCAGGCACACAGATTCTACCCTCTAATGTGCAAGCAACAGAAAAAATCTAAGAAACGTGTGCAAGGAAATGTACTTCTACTGTCCCAATTGCACTATTGAACTGTGCTTTGGTGAATGTCTCACAATGTATCATGGAAAGAACTTGTACTAAATATGCATCATCATAGCAGTGGACACCAGAGGGGAACCTTTTCTATTATATTTATGTTGACAATTTGGTATTTACATGCTTCTGTTACACAAAATTTTTTCTTGGTGAAAGTAATTCAATTGTATTGGCTTGTTTTTCTTGGGGTAAACAATGCTATTGAGGCTACTTTATTTCCTAGAATGATGCACATTGAAGGACATCGAAACCAGATTACATCATGTGATATTAGTCCAGACAAAAAGAATTTTGTCACAGTTTCTTTAGACATGGATTTGAAGGTAAGATTTATAAGTATATTTTGCTTTAATTGTAATCTTTAGTAGCAATAAATTGAAATTGAAATTCTATTCTATTTTGGCTTACTATGCAAAAGAAAGATGAGCAGAATTTGTTTTAAAAATATCACCTTACCAATTAAATAATTACATATTTACGTTAAAATTATGGACATTAAACACAGTGGTGATTCCACTAATGATGATAGTTTATAGTAAAGTAGTAGGGGATACTTGGTAATACTCAGGATGAAAAAGTGCAGGTACAGTCATTAAATAAAATCCCCAGGACTAAATATTTCAGCCCCAAACCAAAATTTCTTTAACTAAACCCGCCATGGGTAGCAACTTTGCATATCTGTGCCAAGTCCCAAAAATGCTTCCTAGAGACACTTCCATAAAAAAAAGTGTGCAGATCCTAAATAAAGTTCTCCATGGGGTACAATTTTACAACAAAACATAGCCTAAGACCTTCCTTTTTAAAAAATGGGGAATCTCTGCAAAGTTTGGCATCGATAGGTTCAACTGTGTACATTGGCATATTGGGCAAACACACATTTAGCTTTGCATATTATATTTATACTAAACAACAGAAGAAATCTGGGAAACTACCTTGGATAAGGACGTACAAACACACCTCACAGGTGATGAGCGTGCCATCTTTTCATATGTGAGAAGAAAATGGGGTATCTGTTGATATGGAATAAAATGGTAACAGAGTTTTTATTAAAACTCTTTATTTCTTTAAGGAAAAATGATGTTTTGTTTCATGCTGGCCAAGTGTACTCTTTTTTTCATTTGGTTGAGTGAGATGTAGTGTGCAAATAGCATAACCAAAAAGCACATACGGGTATGCAAGCTTTACTCCTCATCATTATGAGCAATTTATTTAATGATAGAGCACCTTTCCATTTAACTTGTCTTTCTCCAATTCTTTCAGTATGTTTCTGTGTAAAAAATTGAAGCTGAAAACATTTCAGATTAACATTCACTACGGAACTGTATATAAAAAATGATTACAGCTTTTGTGCTGTTTTATAAGAACTAATCCATTTTAAACATTTTAACAAAATGTTTGCCTATATATGGTTGTTAATGTATATTTCTATTAGTATCATGGTAGTTTTACACCAAATTATTTAATTTTAAGCATTGTGGCTTGCAACTGAGTGATATTTTAATTCTGTGCAGGTGTGGAATGGAAGTAAAGGAAGCCTTGTAGCATCACTTTCAAATCCTTCTCCTCTGAACTGTGTCAGCTTTCATCCAAATGGTCAGTTAATAGGTCTTGGAAGATGGGATAGATCAATAGTTATTTGGGACTGGCTGTCAAGAGAGACTTTTACTGTGAGTATTATAGCAAAAATGTATGTAGAAGAGAAGGGGCTTACAGTTGGACTGAAAGGTTATACTTTAGAAGGGATGATAAAATTATTGTCAATAATATTTCAATCAAAACCTAGATTATAACTCTGGGTCTGGGCATCTTCCAAAACTATTTATTTCATATATTTTAAATAACCAATTTAAGTTGTGTTTTTTGCTTTTTGCCATATACCAATATCTTCTTATATAAAATGCTACCATGGCTGTTCGTTTGTCTGTCCTGGATTTTAAATCACCTGTAGCTCGCAAACCGTTTCACTTATTGACTTGAAATTTGGTATACATATACTACGTGACGTCTACTATCCGCTTTTGGGGTGATGATTTTTATTATTTTTTTAATTTTTATTTTATTTTATTGTATTGTAGAATCAACTCTCGGCAGCATGCAGCAGGGCGGCCATGTGTTGCATGCATACGGGCGCCGTTCTCATTCCCTACCACCTTTGCGAATCATTCTTGAGGCAGATTGAAGACTTAAGTGCCAGCTTAAGAGAAAAATTAAAGAAAACGTACTAAGTAATTGCAACACAAAAACTAACTTAATCAGATTTAATGTGAAAAGATGCCGACGAATGAAGAGAAGCATCGGGCCACTAGGGTGGAGAAAAGAAGAGCAACTTATAAAGCAGCAAGCACATCAACTTCTGAGCAAACAAATGCTAAACAGAGACAGAGAAAGAGAATGACAACTAGGAATGGTCAAGTCAAGTGTAGTCACTGCATGTTATCATGCAGTACGCCGTTACTGGTATTCACAGCGTATCACTTTTTCCACATTTTGTTATGTTACAGCCTTATTCCAAAATGGATTAAATTCATTTTTTTCCTCAGAATTCTACACACAACACCCCATAATGACAACATAAAAAAGTTTACTTGAGGTTTTTGCAAATTTATTAAAAATCAAAAACTGAGAAATCACATGTACATAAGTATTTACAGCCTTTGCTCAATACTTTGCTGATGCACGTTTGGCAGCAATTACAGCCTCAAGTCTTTTTGAATATGATGCCACAAGTTTGGCACACCTGTCTTTGGCCAGTTTCACCCATTCCTCTTTGCAGCACCTCTCAAGCTCCATCAGGTTGGATGGGAAGCGTCGGTGCACAGCCATTTTAAGATCTCTCCAGAGATGTTCAATCGGATTCAAGTCTGGGCTCTGGCTGGGCTACTCAAGAACATTCACAGAGTTGTCCTGAAGCCACTCCTTTGATATCTTGACTGTGTGCTTAGGGTCGTTGTCCTGCTGAAAGATGAACCGTTGCCCCAGTCTGAGGTCAAGAACGCTCTGGAGCAGGTTTTTCATCCAGGATGTCTCTGTACATTGCTGCAGTGATCTTTCCCTTTATCCTGACTAGTCTCCCAGTTCCTGCCGCTGAAAAACATCCCCACAGCATGATGCTGCCACTACCATGCTTCACTGTAGGGATGGTATTGGCCTGGTGATGAGTGGTGCCTGGTTTCCTCCAAATGTGACTTTCAGGTGACTTTTGGCAAACTCCAGGTGGGCTGCCATGTGCCTTTTACTAAGGAGTGGCTTCTGTCTGGCCCCTCTACCATGCAGGCCTGATTGATGGATTGTGGCAGAGATGTCCTTCTGGAAGGTTCTCCTCTCTCCACAGAGGACCTCTGGAGCTCTGACAGTGTGACTATCGGGTTCTTGGTCACCTCCCTGACTAAAGCCCTTCTCCCCCGATCGCTCAGTTTAGATGGCCGGCCAGCTCTAGAAAGATTCCTGGTGGTTTCGAACTTCTTCCGCTTACGGATGATGGAGGCCACTGTGGTTATTGGGACCTTCAAAGCAGCAGAAATTTTTCTGTAACCTTCCCCAGATTTGTGCCTCGAGACAATCCTGTCTCGGAAGTCTACAGACAATTCCTTTGACTTTATGCTTGGTTTGTGCTCTGACATGAACTGTCAACTGTGGGACCTGATATAGACAGGTGTGTGCCTTTCTAAATCATGTCCAATCATCTGAATTTACCACAGGTGGACTCCAATTAAGCTGCAGAAACATCTCAAGGATGATCAGGGGAAACAGGATGCACCTGATCTCAATTTTGAGCTTCACGGCAAAGGCTGTGAATACTTATGTACAGTACATGTGCTTTCTCAATTTTTTTATTTTTAATAAATTTGCAAAAACCTCAAGTAAACTTTTTTCAC
>JANRMT010062852.1:32998468-33024631 GCA_026402145.1 Polypterus bichir lapradei | reverse complement strand
TATAATTAAATTATCACAATGTGCTCTGTGGAAAATAATTTAGAGACTGCCCAGGATAGTTGACCTATGTTGAAATATTTCTTCTGTTACATTAAAACTGTAACAGTAATGATTTATTTTACTGACTAAAGTTAAGAAATACATCGTTCTGAGATAAGTTATCAGTGTTGGGTCTGGCAACACCAGCAATGTTCACCCAGGTGACCAGACCGTGGTTGACCAGGCTCTGATATGCCTTCCAGCGTTATTCATCCATGGATCACCCCCTTTATCCACAGCCAACCTGAGGCTCTCTCAAAAGCCTTTGATGCTAATCTGGTGACTGGTCTCTTGGCTTGATGCCAAGTTGTGTGTAAACTTTGCAGAGAGAGCTGCCAGCGAAGCCCCTGTAGCCCACCACAACCAGATGGCCGTGTGCTCGCCACCCCATCTTCAGCATTACTTCAGGAGTCCCAGATACTTAGCTTGCCTCCTCTCAAAAGCCTGTAACATCCAATCTTCCTGGGAAACATTCGATTCAATTATTGTGAACTGTTTTAAAGCCCCTGAGAAAATGAGTATACCTAGTCACTGTGACATTGCGGGTTGGCCCCATGCTACTCGTTCTGTCCGGGAGCCTTTTGAACCCACCTCCACCAATAACTTTTCTGAGGGATGAAACCACAGATGGGGACACAACACAAAATGCAAGGGGTAGGTACAACAGTGCTCCTGTGCTTTTATTTAAAATCCATGAAAAACAGTGTCCAAAAACAGTGCAGTGGTAAGTCTTCAATAAATAAATAATCCAAAAATCATAACTGTGATAGTGGAGGATAAAGGTTCTAATAAATAAATCCATTAAAATAAGGTTTAAAACATAATGCATGAAGCCGACCATTAATAAATAAGCCTTGGTTCAACCACTTTTAAACTGCTGTCTTCTCAGCTTATCCTGACTGAACCTTTCAACTGAGGAGAAGCCTACTCAACAGACACAGAAATTCTTCTACAGGTCCAGGTCCTTGTTGCTCCATGGCTACAACAAGGTGCCCCAATCTGGACCCAAGGCTCGGGTACCTAAAGGCCATAGTGTTTACAATGGGTATCCCAGTCTGAGCCTCGCTGAACCCCCACTCCCTTCACAGACATATGATGCCTTTCATCAACTCAAAGAAAAGCCATCTTCTCTGCAGATCACTTGCACCTGCTCCACTCCCTAGCGAGAGTACGTCCATTATTTATTTAAAATGGGCCCCTACTTCTTAAGCCATAGACCTGCTCTTCCACAGTCACAAAGATGCTACTACAGCGTGAGTCAGAAACTTGAGTTACTTGTCCAGGTTGACTATTAACTTCCAATCATGAGTGGTGTTAAGTAGGCCTGTTGACTCACTTGGTTGTAGATTGTTGTGATCTCCTTCAGGGCAAATGGGTGAGGGCTTAGAGGGTGTATATGAGGGCAGTTGAGGATGGGAAGTGGTGCTGGCTGTTAGTGATGGCTCTTTGGAACTGCCTTCAGATCCTGGTTATGTTGCCAACAACAGCAACCCAGAGCAGAGGTGGTAAGAAGGTGCCTCAGAAGCTATGTTGGATAAGAAATCATTGATAGCCTGGATCAAAACTTTAATGTGCTGGGGCTCAGCTTGCCAGATATCGGAAGAAGTGAGTCTATGTCTTAGTGTGTTGTCCCATCTAATCCATGCCTCTGCTGTTTCCTACTTCTTCCACGGCTGCTTGCACTTCCTCCTGAACAAGATGGCACCTGTCCTTGCCTTGTGCCTTACTGTATTGTGGCATTACCACTGCTGTAACTGCTGCTCTTTGTCTCAGTCTTGACTTTGCTATTTCCAATTCCTTTTCTAGCTACAGTTCCATCAGCAACAATGGAAATTAAACACAGAATCTTGCAATAAAAAAAAAGCATTTAGTCCCATTGTTGTTTCTGGGGCAATTGCTGTAAATTATCTCTGTTTATTACAATACCAGACATCTCTACCATTAACATACTCATACTATCAGATTAATACAAAGTATATATTGTAATTCTTCTTTTCACAAATTTCCGACAACTTACTTATCTGGGGTTGTGTTGGAGGCAAAGATGATCATAGTGCCGGTTTCATGGCAGAATCTAAGAGAATCTCAGGCTACCAAACTGCCAGATGCTGTTGATTATTAATATGATCATATTTATTTTTATTTTCTTGGTATATGATGAAATGTGTAACTAGACTATATTTAACATTTTTGCTGTGAATTATCAGTTGAAGCACTACTTTTGTGAATTTCACTGAACTTTATATATTTGTTTTTTCATTAGTATGACCATAGTAGAAATGACACAGAGCTGAAGGGTAATATTTTAAATAAGAATTTTTTTCTTTTAATAAATAAAAGCTGTGTTTGCATTTTTGCCCCATTCAAGATAAAAAAAATGTTATTGTTAAAAAAAATATATATACAGTACAGGCCAAAAGTTTGGACACACCTCCTCATTCAATTTGCTTTATTTATTTTTATGACCATTTACAGCACTCCATCACTCTCCTTCTTGGTCAAATAGCCCTTACACAGCCTGGAGGTGTGTTTGGGGTCATTGTCCTGTTGAAAAATAAATGATCGTCCAACTAACCTGACTTCTGCACAACACAACTGCTGGTCCCAACCCCATTGATAAAGCAAGAAATTCGACTAAATAACCCTGATAAGGCACACCTGTGAAGTGAAAACCATTTGAGGTGACTACCTGTTGAAGCTCATTGAGAGAATGCCAAGAGTGTGCAAAGCAGTAATCGGAGCAAAGGGTGGCTATTTTGAAGAAACTAGAATATAAAACATGTTTTCAGTTATTTCACCTTTTTTTTGTTAAGTACATAACTCCACATGTGTTCATTCATAGTTTTGATGCCTTCAGTGAGAATCTACCAATGTAAATGGTCATGAAAATTAAGAAAACACATTGAATGAGGAGGTGTGTCCAAACTTTTGGCCTATACTGTATATATATTTTTTTTAACTGTATTTTGGTTTGATTGTCAATATTTTCAGACTTTGGTTGGACATGGCTCCGCAGTACGAACCCTGGCATTTGCACCCTCTGGGGAGTTTTTGGTGTCTGGCGATATGGATGGTGAGATTAGATTCTGGTCAATGCCATCTGCAGTCTGCGTGACCAGTTTTTCAGCACACAGTGGCTCGGCTGAGGTTGTTCAGTTTTTGGACAGTGGTCGACTGCTGATGACTGCTGGGGTTGACAGAATGGTAAGAATTTTGATTTATTTTATTAATTTTTTTGATAAACATTTTAGATTTTACTTTCCTGAATTAAATTTACAGTATTTAATGAATAAGTAGATATTCTTTAACATTTACTTCAAAATAAGTTTATTAATAACCATTATTGAATTTGATAAATTATTGAAAGGATACATTTCACATTTTCATGTTTTTTTTTCATGAATTTACTTATAAAGAATATAATTTGTTTCCTTTAATATTTATTTACCTTTTGACTTTTGTATTTACTGCTTTCTACTTTGTTTTATTGAAATTGCTGTATTTGAGAAAGAACAATAATGGACAGATTGCATTTTTCCTCTCATCTATTCCATGACATTAGAAAAATGCATAAAAATAGTATCATTTAGTGTTTATATTGACATTATATAAATGTTCAAGTATTTGCAGGTTTGATCTACATTTAAATAGTATGTTTAGAAAAAGGCGATGCAATTTGGGGAAAAAAATATGACATGTATGCCATTGCCATCTTTGGAAAACAGTAAGCTCCCCCTTGGCCCCCTCCAGCAGGCATTTCCTGTTACTGTCTAGTAGCATCTGACTTCCTGTCGGGCGCATATATAGTGCCGTTATTTATATATATATCTACAGTATATCTATACTAATAAAAGGCAAAGCCCTCACTCACTCACTCACTCACTCACTCACTCACTCAGGCACTCACTGTGTAGGTAGAAGGCTGAAATTTGGCAGGCTTATTCCTTACAGCTTACTTACAAAAGTTAAGCAGGTTTCATTTCGAAATTCTACACATAACGGTCAACAATATCCGCCATGTTGAACTTTCTTATTTATGGCCCCATCTTCACGAAATTTGGTAGGCGGCTTCCCTACGCTAACCGAAACCGATGTACGTACTTATATCGATGGTATGACGCCACTGTCGGCCGCCATATTGAACTTTCCAACGTCATTAATTCTCCAACTTCCCGTGTAGGTAGAAGGCTGAAATTTGGCAGGCTCATACCTTACAGCTTACTTACAAAAGTTAAGCATGTTTCATTTCGAAATTCTACGCGTAACGGTCATAACGGTCAACAACGTCCGCCATTTTGAACTTTCTTATTTATGGCCCCATCTTCACAAAATTTAGTAGGTGGCTTCCCTGCGCTAACCAAAACCGATGTACGTACTTATTTCAGTGGCATGATGCCACTGTCGGCCGCCATATTGAACTTTCCAATGTAACTAATTCTCCAACTTCCCGTATAGGTAGAAGGCTGAAATTTGGCAGGCTCATTCCTTACAGCTTACTTACAAAAGTTAAGTAGTTTTAATTTCGAAATTCTACACGTAACGGTCGACAACGTCCGCCATGTTGAACTTTCTTATTTATGGCCCCATCTTCATGAAATTTGGTAGGCGGCTTCCCTGCGCTAACCGAAACCAATGTACGTACTTATTTCGGTGGCATGATGCCACTGTCGGCCGCCATATTGAACTTTTCAACAGTCTTTGTTACTTATGGGCCCATCTTGAAGAAATTTGGTACACGGGTTCCCAACGCTAACTGAATCCTACTTACGTACATATATACATCCATAGCCTGCAGCTCGGTCCCCCATCCCAACGCCTCCCACGTTGTTGGCTGCCTGCCTGCCATAAGACCGTCCGTCGCTCCGGTCTCTACATTCCCTTCCTTGCTTCGCCATGGGATTCACGTCTCCCTACTGATAACTACAGCCTTTTTATTTAATCCACGGCTTCTCTGTTGTTTTATCGTTCGTTTATTACGATTATAGTTATTGTGTAGGTCTTTTAGACTTGCTTTACATTGTTCAGGTACCCATTTCCTTTATCATTCCAACCGTACCCCCATTACCATGTCTATCGAGGTGATCACCATCGATCAAAGAACTGTCACTTACCGAGTGGTTTCCATGCCCGGAGATGGCACCTACCTTTTCCATTCTTTTTGTTACATATTGCACGGCCATATCAGGCTCACTCTTGATATCCGGAGGAACATTGTGTCTTATATATTAAATGACTGGGACAGGTTCAAGGTGTGGACTGATGACAGTACAGGAGATAATTATACTACACAGGAGCACTGAAAGAGTGAAATGCTTAAGCCCTTCACCTATGGTTCTGCATGTGAGTTGATTGCTGCCGCTGAATTGTTCCGTTGTCGCTTTCAAGTGTACCGAAATGGCCAAATATTTTACACCTTTCGACAACCGCCAATGCCTCTTAAACATCTTAGACTGACAGGTGACGATTTCAGTAGTGGACACTTTGATGTTTATGAATGTTTAAACTCTCAAAAGCTGGATGTGAAGTTATCGATGAAACCAGTTGTAAGCTTACAACTCTTGACAGATGCCGAATGTCACTTCAACAGATGTCCTGCAAATACTGTCGTAATTGAAACAAACCATGAAACTTAAACCGATTATGACAGCAGCAATCCAAGCTGTGAGATTTGAAACAAGATTACTGTTCACATGGCCAACTGTAAGTTGCATGCTCAAGAGTAAGCTCAGCGCACAGCTTGGTCATATTACAACCGGAGGGACGAACTCACAATGTGGTATACAAAGAGATCCTTAACAAATAATTATTGGTATATTTTCCCTCAGTTTAAAAAGGTCTAATTTTCTTCTTAATAAAAATTTTAATGCAGTACTTCACCACTGCGAAGCGCGGGTATTTTGCTAGTATATATATATATATATATATATATAATATAAAAAATATATATATATACATATATAGTAAACGCTAGGGGTTGCTGTTGCCCCTTTAAACCCAACAGACAGATGCTCAGGACACAAGGTAAAAGCAACAGGAAGTATTTTAATACTTTTTCTTTAAAGCAGTGCCTCCAAATCACCCCACCCAAAATAAACAGGCAAGTAAATATACAATAATAATAATAATAAACACAATCTCTCCTCCACACCTCCCAGCAAGCTCTTTCCTACTCCTCCCTGATGCACCAAAGCAGCCACCACCATACTTTACATGTGGTATTGGTTCCTTCTGGTCAACTGCTGTCTTTGGTGTTTGCCAAAATTATGCCTTCTGATACAGTGCCAAGAGCTATCTGCACATCCTATGGTGAAATTCTGGGGTTCTTAGAGACTTCTTTCAGCATATTGCTCTTGGGCTAAACTTGTAGGGGCAGCCTGACCTGTACAAAGGTGATGATGTTTGAAATCTTCTCGACTTGTAAATGATCTTCCAGTCAGTGCTCTGGTTGATTTTCAGTTGTTTGCAGACGTTTTTTAAACCACTTCATAGAGTCTTGGGAATTTGAGGCAGTGATAAACGCGGGGTGTACTTACCCTTTCCACATGGGGAATTTACATTTGTGTTTATGTGAATTACATAATGGACTACTAAATGTAAATGTGGTGTGATGTTATATCACCTTAATCTATAGATATGTTTAAATGAAGATGATATACTGATGTATCCGCATATGCTAAAAAAAAAAATCCTCTTATTTACTTTTTCACATGACTTATATATACACTGTACATTATTAAACTTTTATTAAATGACATAAAGATAAAAAGTAATAAAATCTTAACAAATGTAGATATGATAATAAAACAACCATAACATTGCTAATCAGTGCAGCTGCCGCAAAAAGCAGCACTTATTTATGCAACACATTTTCATGTTGGAAAGTAGCATAGTGCTTTACCTTAACAATATTGTATAAAAATCAAGAGGTGTACACAAAACTGTGAAAAAACTAAAGAACAGTTATTTATAAAAGTCTGTTTAATGCTGTAAGAATAAGAGAGTAAAAGTAAACAAATGCCATGGTCAGATGACTGGGTAGGAGAGGAAAACAGCACTCCAATCAGTATGGAGTGCTGTAGAAAATAAACCTCCCCAGGGATTCCAAAGAATAAAGACCACCCAGAGATAAACAGCAGATTAGGGTATAGAATAGAAAGGACAGAATCCAGAAAATTAGAAACATTAGCTCCATAATGTAAAATCAGAGGACATTCTCAAGCTTATAGTTTATTAGTATCTAGCCGTTTGAAAACTTTCACATTTTACAGTAGAATTGTCTGTTCTAGGGAATTGCAGCAGTTTTGTAGGTGAAATATTTGTTAAGTAAAATTTTAATTGCATATTGTGTAGCCATCATATGCTGTATAGTTCTGCCTTTCTTGTTGTTTTTGTTATATTTGTAAAAGGACTGTGCTTAACAATTATATACATTTTTAATAATAGTATTTGGATTCTTTCATAAAATCATAGTAACTTACCATTTCTACTTTGGATTATTTAATTATTACAGTTTGTTAATTATTTTCTTGTTACTGTTTTATCCTTACGTTATAGTCATGTATACTATTCAGTTTACAGTTCTTGTTGATTTCAGAAATTATTTAAACCCAAGCATATATAGTTATAAGCCTGTTTAATGCTTACACATTTTGCCAATGCTCTTGCAGTATGGCATCATTCTTTTTAATTAATTTTAATATTCAAAATAAAATGTACATTTAATCAAATTATTTTTCATAACATTAAAAAAAAAGAGTATAAATTAAGGGTATTTATTTCTGATTACAGGTGCGACTATGGTCTGGAAGTCCTGGACATAATGTTGGGAAGTTGCCATCCTCTGATTGTTCAGCACTAAGTGTAGACATAAGCAACGACTACATAGCTGTTGGCTTCCACAGCAGCGGAATTAGAATCCACCACACTCGTTCAGGTTTGTGTCATAGTTTGTCTTTAATCCTGATCATTTCACTGTTTCTGATTATTATTTTTATTTGTTATTATTATTTATGTTTTTATTAATTTTACATACAGTATCATCTGTGTTGTTTTCTTCAATAGGTGAGTTGTTTTGGGAAAGCAAAGAACCCAAAGTTTCAGTCTGGTGTGTTTTATGGTTAGAGCAAGAAAGACTTCTTCTGTCTGGAAGCAACGACTGCATATTACGTGTATGGAATCTTGAAACAAGACCAAATATGGTTTGCAAAGATATTCTAAAAGAGCACCATGGACCTATCTATGCTTTGGCAAAATCTGACACTCTTGTGGCAGCTGCTTCAGGTAAGCATTACTTTTAACATCTACAGTTAATGTATCCTAACTATGTCCTGCAAGCTTATTGTTGAACTACATATATTCTGTGACATTTTTTGTTTTCACATTTGTGTGTGTTGCCTTTGCAAATGCTCCTTTGGTTGTTTTTTCTTCAGATTTCTGTTATCTACAAAGACGGCATGGGAGAGATGTTTACCTTTATGATTCATTTAATACAATACTTATTTTAGACATCTAATTTTCTGAATATTCAGTTACAGTACTCACATTTAATTGCAATATATTAAACCAATAGTGAATGCGTTTGTTTTTTGCTGACCAATAGCAAATAATGGAGTCAAGCCTGAGTTTACAATATTTATGATATATACAAACAAGTGTTTTCTCAGGATTATTGTTTCTCTGTTCAGTTTACAAACATATTTGAATAATGTATTCAGAATCACAAATGCAATAGGTCATTATCTTTTAGTCTTCATAGTTTGTAACTATTTTTATTAAAAATACCAATGGGTATTATGGCATTAATAATCATAGGTTGATTTTTGTTTAAACATATTCATGAATTTTAATTATCTTTTTTTTTTGACTAGATGACTTTTCTGTGACATTGTGGTCAGCGGAAAATCTAAAAAGTAATTCCAGTGGTAAAAAACCAGTTGCTGTACTAAAGGGACATTCTGCAGGAGTTACCTGCCTATCTTTCAGCCCAAGTGGAAGTGAGCTTGTAACTGGAAGTAAAGACTTGGTAAGAGGTCTCTTAATTTTATTTAGTCATTTGTGAGCAATGCTGTATCATTTTAAACTTTTAATTCTGGTTCTAGACTTTATTTAATATACAGATTATTCTTATTTAGTTTCTAAGCCCTTGTGGAAAAAAAACTATCATCAGTGTACATTGAGTATTTAGAAAGATATTTCCTTGCTTGAAATATGTAATTTTTATTTAAATATATACAAGAGAATGGATTCCATCTGTTTATCATATTTCATAATCAGCATTCCTATTAACTTAATATTTTCTCCTTTTTATTTAACTGCTTACATTAGTGTATGATTATTTCCATGCAATCCTTATCTTATTAAAATTATATCTTATTTGATTGCCTTGTCAATAATGCCTTTAAACATCAAATAAAGGGATGACATACTTGATACGGTCACCAAGTATAAATACAGTGAGATGATTTATTTATTTTGTTGTGTGTAATACTCACAATTACTTTTTAATAATGGTTTTCAGTTAGGTTGAATAAATGTACATCCATATGCAAGCCTTATAGTATTTCCAACATATTTATTGACCTGATACCCGTAATGTATGTTCAGAGACAATTCTTGACATGCATCCAATGCTGCCAGGATAATTGTAGGAATTAAGAACCAGTAAAAACTTGGGTTTAATTTCTGATACTGTGTGATAATAAATGGAATTTTTTGTATGTCAAACTTTGAGATTTTTTTTATTACTTTTCATGTTTTTTTCTACTTTTTAGAGCCTTGTCTTTTGGGATGTCAAGAGTTCTTCACCAACAATTTTGAGATCTTTTAAACGCTGCCATGCTGACTGGATTACAGGATGTGCCTGGAATTCACAAGCTCTGGTAAGATTAGAAGCCTTTGTTTACAACCTGATTTAATGAGAAAAGGCGCCGCACCAATTTGAAAGATTGGAAATAATAAGGTAATGAGTTGAAATAAGGTGATATAAAAGCTGACTGAAGCATAAGAAAGGCCATGTAATGAATAGGTAGAAATAATCTGCTCTTCATTTTCATACTTAGCAGTTATGAATGATACTGCCAAGAGTTTTCACAAGTGTTAAAGCAACTCATTCTGTTTTAAAACCTATGCTTTTCACCTAAAGATGGGAGAAACTAGTATGGGATCAGATGTGCAGAACATAAGATATGTAATCACTGAAACGGAAGAAAACAGATCTGAGATTTCAGTTAATATTTTAATATAAACTGAATTGAGGACTTCTGGGGCAAGACATTAACTCTTTCACTTAGATGTATTGTTTTATAATATCTAACTAAGTTGAATTTCTGTTGTAAAATTACTAAGAATCAAAGTCTTTGAACTGAAATTTTCAGTATTGGTTTCCCTCGTTGAACAGGAAGATGCTGAAAATTAGAGACAAAGATTGAAAGTTATTTAACAAGCCAAAGGTTTGTGTAATAACAGTGTTTAGTTCACTTTACCATTTCTTATAGTAACATTTATTTATTACGCATACTGTATAGTATTACAAATAAATACTTTCAAGACATTCTTTTCATATTACACCATTTTTTTTTTTAAAGAAAAAATTTCTTTTTTTATTCCAGATCACTTCTTCTAATGACTGCAGGCTTTGTGTTTGGGATCCCCTGTCTGGAAAATGTTTAAATGAGCTTTTGGGACACAGTGCTGCAGTGAGCTCTGTCAGTTTACTGGTATGTCTTCATGCAACAGATGGTTAACAGAACTCCAGTTTTATTTATATACACATCTCTGATTGAAGCCCACACTTCTATCCTAAGCTTTTACTAAATATTTATAAAATATGTGTGTGAACTAGTATAACACAAAGTATATAAAGCAAAAAAGTATTGTGACTCAGTTAAATAACAAAGATGTTAACTCAAATGTGTATTATTTCAATATCATTTATAGAATTATCTGTACTTCCTTCTACAGAATGAATATGTGGTTTCATCAGGAGGTGATGGTAAAGTTCGTGTATGGAAAGTAACCGGGGCTGAAATCACCCACATTTCAGCACATGCAGCCAGAATAAATGAATGTGTATTTGCCACCTCCAGATGGAAAAAATCCACAGGTAATTATAATTTAATAAAGTCCGAAATCTTATTGTCACATTGTAAAACTAAATTTAGTACTTGAGAACTTGGAAGAACTGGATGAATTGTTCAAATCTGTCTGTTTAAATAATTAATATATACCTAGGTGATAAACATCTAATGGACTTAAAAGTTATTTCAAATTTTCATGGCTAAACTCTAGAAAAATACATCATTAATTAGAAATTAGAAATATGTGTTATTTGCCAGTAGGAATTTCATTGTACTCGGTACACGTGATGATAATACTAATTTATTTTTGCAATATAAGTTTTAAATTAATAATGTCAATGCACGTTCAGTGTTTGGAAAGAATCGGAAAACAAACTGTTGATATAATGGTTTAAATAATAAAAAGTTTTCACACATTATACACTTCACGTCATTATTAGTATAACATGAAAAAGTTTTAGATATGTTTTCAGTATTTTATTTAGTGTCATTCTACACTTAGATCTTTGAAGACATGGAGCACACATGAAATGTACAGTATGTATTCCAAATAACAATATATTATTTACCCTGTACAACTCCAAGCACCTCACACCACAATAAAGAAACTTGAGCTGGAAGACGTTTAAGCTCTGTCGTTTTGGGGGACTTTCATATAGCAGGCTGCCTGCTGCTTGTGCTGATCGACACATTCTCAAAACAAAGATACTGATGAGTGGTGCAAAGGAATTTAAGGTGGCCTTGATTACGAGTTTTTTCAAGACTTCAGGGATTCTAATGTTAATTGTCCCTGGAGCTGACAGTCTAAACTGTTCTTGAACTTCATGTTCTTCCTTCTGGTGATATAATCCAATATTGCCTTATCACATAGCTCTAGAATAGGTCCTGAGGGTACTTCAGCTGCTACACCGTTCAATGCATTATCACCAAGTGAATTTGAAAATGTCTTCCTTTACCATGAAGTGAAGGACTGCCTTCCTCTTGCTTTGTTGGGATCAATCATCTTTTCAAAAATGTATTTTTTGCACTGCCTTTTTAAATCCCCAATGGGGGGAATCAATTTGATTCAATCTTTGTCCACTGTACCATGGTTTATTTTATATGATTAGACACTGTACTAATTTAGATTGTAATTATATCAACAATTGCTTTTTAGAGCCAACAGGTGAATCTGAGAATCAAGAACTGAAACCTGAAGATATCTGGCTAGCTACAGCTAGTGATGATGGAACAGTGAAATTCTGGCAACCCCTCATGGTAACTAATCATGGCATCAAGTATTTTAATTTTAAATAATTAACATAATATATATAATATATTAATATGCTAGTATGTAATGACTGGTGACCTTTTTTAATATATGGGTGGAGAAGTTGTAAGCCTATATTTGCTCACTGTGAAATTTTTCACTTGTTTGTAAATCTGAGGAAAAATTCATAATTCTTTCAAATATCTGAGGCCAGAAAAATCCTACAGCTTTTTGTTTCGTAGAACTAAGTTTTATTCAATGAAGAGGTAAAAGATTCCAAGTTAATCTGTAGTACACCATCCTCAAAAAGCAACACATTTTTAAAATGTACAGAGGATTCGTAAAGTATTCAGATCCCTTCACTTTTTACACACTTTATTGTGGTGTTGATTCAATTTGAAATCAATACATTTTCCATTTTCTCTCCCCAATCTACAGTCAGTAACTTATAATGACAAAGTTAAAACATGTTTTCATAAAGGTCTTCAAGTTTATTAAAAAGCAAATGCTGAACTCATTAATATAAATATTCAGACTCTTTCCTGTAGTGTGCCAGATTGACCTCCAGTGCATCCTGTTTGTTTTAATTCTCCTTAAGATGTGTCTAGAACTTGATTGAAGTCCACCTGTGGCACATAGATTTGACTGGATATCATTTAGAAAGGCACAAGATACCACAATTCACACTGCATGTCAGGACAAAAACCAAGCCATGAAGTTTAAGGAACTCTTTGTAGACCTCCTTGATCAAATTTTGGTGAGGCATTGATAAACAGCAAGGGTATAAAATCATCACTCTAACAGAGCTTTAGATGTCCTCTGCTGATGGGAGAACCTAGCAGGACAATAACAGTTTCACCAATATTTTATCAATTAGGCGTTTATGGTTGAGTTGCTAATTCCCGCTTTGAGTTTGCTACCCAGCATTTAAATAACCCTGAGAGCATGAAGTAAAATATTATCTGATCCGATGACACAAAAATGTAACTGTTTGGGCAGAACCCGAAGCACTATGTCTAGTGAAGACCAAGCACTGCTCATTACCTGTCTGAAACCCTCCCTGTGGTGAAATGTGGTGGTGGCAGCTTCAAAATATAGAGGTGCTTTTTAGCAACAGAGACAAGGAGACTGGTCAGAATTAACACAAGGATGAATTCATTCACATACAGAAAGGTCCTTGAAGAAAACCTGCTCCAGGGTGCATATGACCTCGGACTGAGGTGAAGGTTGACCTTCAGCACAACAATAACCAGAAGCATATAGCCAAGACAATGCTGAAATGGCTTTGGGAAAAATTTGTGACTACCTTTGAGTGTCCCAGCTAAAACCCACAGTTAAACCCCATAGAACATGTGTGGAGAGTCCTAAGATGGCAGCTTACAGATGCTGCTCATCCAGTCTAATAAAGCTTAAAAGGATCTAACAGAAAGAATGGAATAAACTGCCCAAATCCAGGTGTGCAAAGCCTATAGAGATTTATCCAAGAACTCTAAACTGTAATTGCTGCCAAAGAGGTTTCTGCAAAGTACTTAATTGAGGGTCTGAATACTGATTTGAATGAGAGATTTCAGGTTTTGATTTGTAATAAATTTGCAATCCTTTCTGAAAACAGGTTTTCACTTTGTCATTTTGGGTTATTGAGTTTAGCTTAAGGGGCAAAAAAGGCAAATTTTTACATTAAAATTACATTTACAACACAATGTGCAGAAACTGAGGCAGTCTTAGACTTTGTCAATCAACTATAGTGTAAAACGATTAAGGGAAGTGAACCTTTTACAGTTTGAAATTTACCGTGTGGCTTTTACAATAATTTCAAGAAAGTCCAAAAGCAATGGAATGTGACTTCTTAAGCTGATATGAGATGGTACATCTAACTACATCTAAGATTTTCTTCAAATGTTGCAAATTATGATTTGATCCCTGTTTTATTTTAGACCAAAATTCATAACAGATAAAATACAGACACCATGGGGGCATACGCAAGTTATTTTTAAAACATTTGAACCATCTCTCTATGTATTTTTTAAGCCACCTTCCTAAATCAGTGTCATGCTGTATGGTATGGTTCTGAAGTCTCTCCCAGTAACACTGAGCAGAACCAAATGACATAGAAAGCCAAACTCAGATGGGATGCCAAATCATTACAGGGGAATCTCACCCCACCCCAATTGCAAAGCAGGCTAATTAATCTCCACTTAATCTTAAAGCATATTTTCCTGTTTGATCAGAAACTATAGTACTCCTAAGGAATGAATGTTCAAACTTGGGATAGGTAGATCTCTGCCATGAGTTCAGAAGCTGTCCAAGAACAGTGCTAATCACCATGCCACAATTTAATATTAATTAGTTCTTTGACACACATGTTTAAAAAAAAAAATATTTTAAGATATTACTATTTTTTCTAATTCTTTATGTTCAATAAGGTTCAACACATGAACTCCTTGGAGGGTCACAGTGGTTCAGTTCTTGCTGCAGCTCAAAGAAAAGAAAATTTCTTCACAGTTTCAGATGACCAGTCTCTTAGAATATGGCAGCTACCAAATGAGCCAAGTAAGTGTGATTAAACAGATGAATTGAAATTGGGGACACTGAATTTGCCCAGTGAGGGCATGTATCAGAAGACATGAAATGGGACTGTGTTCTCTCCAAGGTTGATTGCTCTCTTGCAATCAGTAATGTTGTGATGGGGTCCAGTTCCCAGTACCACTGTTCTGGACAAAGTAGTTTACAGAATATCACATTGTATTTACTTATGACTTATGTTTTTATTGAATGGCACATTTAGTTATTAGATAATGTAGAACACATTTTCCATTCCGAGCAGAATAGAAAGAACCAATGCAATAATGAAAAGCGGCAGTTAAAGAAAGATTTGCTCTGATTCGAAAGCAAAGCTAGTACATCTTATTTTCACAGAAAGTGTGGTGATGATTCAAGGAGGAAAAGATTTGAAGAGACAATATTTCAGAGTAATTATGTTTTGCTCCCAATCTCCTTTGTAAATTATATTTTGACTAACTATGGCTAAACTTGGACACCTCTTCCTTAAGCAGTGTAATAGGTGCAGGACTTTAACCAAAAGGGTTGCTGGTGGAATTCTTGAACCTCACTTCTCGCTCACTGTAGTGGATACAGAAAGCACTCAGACCCCTTATATTTTTTGCATTTTACTATGTTGCCGCCTTGTTCAAAAATCGTTTAAATTAATTTTGCCCAACAGTAACACTTGGTATCCCTAAATAACAAAGCAAAAACAGGATTTTAGAAATTTTTGCAAATGTATTAGAAGTAAAAAATGAAATCTCACATTGTGACACTTGAAATTTGGCTCAGATGAATTCTGTTGATCATAATTTCTGTTCCTTGTTTAAAGTTTACCTGTGGTCAGTTCAGTTGTTTGGACTGATTATTAAAATCACACATCTGTCTGTAGAAGGTCCCACAGCTGACAATGTGTATCAGAGCAAAGCAAAGCCATGAGGTCAAAGCAACTGCCTGAAGAGATTACAGACCAGATTGTTACAGACATGGGAAAGGCTACAACAAATTCCTACAACACTGAATGTTCTCAAGAGCACAGTGACCTCCATAATTCTTAAGTGAAAAATGTTTTGGTTTTTTTTTAAACCATGACAATTCCTACAGCTGACCATGCGGCCATACTAAGCAATTGTGGGAGTAGGTCCATGGTAAGATGGACCAAGAACCCAATGGTCACTATGGGCTGAGCGCTAGAGAACCTGTGCAGAGTTGGGGGAAACTACCAGAAGGACAACCATCTCTGCAATACTCCACCTATCTGGGCATTGTGAAGAGTGACCAGACAGAAGCATTTGTTCAGTAAAAGGCACATGGAAGCCCACTTTGCAAAAAGTCATCTTAAGGGCTCTCAGACTGTCAGAAACAAGACTCTCTGCTCAGATGAAACCAAGATTACATCATGTCTAGGGAAAACCAGGCACCACTCATCCATATGTAATACCATTTCATCAGTGAAGCATAGAGGTGGCAGCATGATGCTGTGGGACTGTATTTCAGTGGCAGGGACTGAGAGACTAGTTAGGATCGAAGGAATGCTGAATGGAGCAAAGTACAGAAATATGCTTAATGAAAAACCTTCTCCCAAGCACACTGAACTTCAGACTGGGCTGAAGGTTCACCTTCCATCAAAGTAAAGACAACACCGGAGTGAGTTACGGTGAACTCTGTGAATGTTCATGAGTACCACAGCCAGAGACTGGACTTGAACCTAATCAAACATGATTGGAGAGACCTGAAAAAAAGCTGTTCACCAGTGCTCTCCATTGAACCTGACAGAGTTGGAGAGGGTCTGCAGAGAAAATGGCAGAAACTCCCCAAATCCAGGTGTGTAGCTCTTCTCAGTTTCAACCCAAGAAGACTGTAATTGCTGCCAAAGGGGGTTCAGCTAAGTACTGAGTAAGGGGTCTGAATACTTGTCTCAATGTGATATTTCAGTTTTTGTTATTTTAAAAATTTGCAATGATGTCTAAAATCCTTTTTTTTACCTTTCTCATTCTAGGTTATTGAGTGTTTCTTATTCTGGAGAAAAAAATTAATGATTTTAGCACAAGGCTGCAATATAACAAAATAAGAAAAAGGGATAGAGCCAGAATAACTTCTGAATCCACTATATGTGACATTATACAGGGAAAGTAATCTGTTTGTGCTTATTTAAAATAAAATTGCAAAATAACCTCTTGCTAAATATTTAATCAATCATTTTCTGAATCTTATTATTAACACAATTCTTGAAAATGGTTCTAATCTATCACATACCAAATATATAGTTAAAGAATAAAAATTATAGTAATTAGACTATCTGTGATGGACTGGCGTTGACAGATGTTGTTCCTGCTTTGTGTCTGGTGAATGCAGAGATAGGCTCCAGCTTTGCTGCAATACTATACTGAATAAGTGGGTTAGGAGTAGAGCTGCTACCACTATTCAACATTATCAATAATATAGATTATCAAAAACGTTGGCAACAATCACTTTCATCGACTCATTGTTTACATCATTAGGCTGAGTACGTCGTTCTGCGCAATTGCATCACTACTCCATTTAGTTGTAAACACCTCTGAAAAAAGGCAGACAGTAAGCAAGTGGTACAAAAGACAGTACGACTTAAGACTTCCAGAGTTTGGGAGTGAATTTCTCTGAACGCCGGGAAAAAAAAGGTGTGTTGCAAAATGTGTAGGTCTGACCTCGTATGGCACAAGAGCATAACGGAGATTCCCAAATATGTGAATAGGAAGCGTACTATTACAGGCTCTGTGGAAGAGGAACACTTGCCGTTATCATAATGTTAACTGTAGCATTATGTGATACAAGTGCATAATGCAGTGTTTGCCAGGTTAGGCATAATGACATGACTTTCAGTTTGAAGTGAGGAATAATGTGAGTCATAGTCCAACCCCCTATAATAAAAAATATAATAAAAAACAAAAAAAAAGTTTTTTGATAGGCGACTTAAAAAATATGTGCCATTAGCCACTAGCTAGTAAACATTTAGATTTTCACTTGCCATATGTATGTTTTTTTTTGACGCAGTTAGTCTACTGAATTAGATGCCGGCAAACATGTGTAACATTAGCATGTGTGTGTTCACAAAAAAAAGGTTGCGAAGAAAAGTAACACAAGAATCCCTGAAGCCTACAAAAATATTCATAATCCCAGGCCACCTTAAATTCCCTCACATCTCTTCATCAGCATCTTTGTTTTGCAAATGTGTCAATCAGCACTGACAGCAGGTAGCCTGCTTACTCATCCTCTACCGAGGCAGCTGAAGTCAGACACAAAATTCTCAGAGCTGGAGTCTCTTTATCTAGGAGTTAGGTGATAGGTGTAGGATGACAAGAAATGCGAGGCAAGAAATGTTGAACACACAGCTAAAACAGAAACTTTTTTCATTTTACATTAATGAAAAAATGCTGACGTAAAGTATACAGTGTGTGAAGACTGAAGTTCAAATATCAAATAAACACTTTCACAAGAATATAACCAAAAGAAAAATAAATTATTTAATTTACATTTTGCTGCCAATGTGAAAAAATTGAAACCCACATACCAATCAACACAAATGGAACATATCAGCTTGGCTGGTGCAGAGGTAAGAATTGCTGTCTTGTAATCAATAGGTTGCGGGTTTGATCCCGGGCCCACCCTGCATTTACTGTTTTGAGTAGTGAGCTTCCATTATTATTACTATTATGTAATAAAAAAATATACATTTGATCTGAGTCTGTAACACCCAGTGTATATCTTTGGTACTTGTAAAAGTCAGCTCTGAAGGGATATAAGCAGACATACAAATGATGGTGAATCATGTCTTCTTGGAATCTTGTTGTCACTTGAATTTTTTTATTCAGTATTATTTTTGAGTAAAAGAACACTTGTTCTGTTATAACTTTGCAAAAGTTTTTATTTCAAATGGATTTTGCAGCCAGATCGCACACTTTTAAAACGTGAAAACTGAACAGCATACTCCCAGCTACAAATGACATGCAGCTGATTGTGAGTGTGTTGGGTGCAAGCAAGTGTGCCAAAGAATCTACAGTGGTAAAGGATTTTCCAAACACAAAAAGGACAAAAGATGATGCAAAAAGATATGACTTTTAAGTTAAAATAAACTCTACTTATTACTGAGATTTACACTAATGAAACTACTTGCTTTTCTGCAAATGGAAAACAGTCTGGACATTTCCCTAACATATCACAAATTTCAAACATTACTGTAAACTTAAAAAAAAAAAAAGAAAAAAGTGATGATAGTGTATTAGATTCTGCTGTGGTGTTGTGGTGGTCAGATATTTACATCATGCTTTGCCAGTAAGCCTTCTTTTTTCACAGAAACTGACGAAAGTTTAAATTATATGTTTAATTTAATAGTTAATTTACTGAAAACAGTTGTTTTTTTAAGGAATTTGTGTGTGTGTATGTTTATTGCACAACCAGAAGTGCTACTGTTTTATTTCTATTTATTACTATTTATTTTCAATTTATTATTACATAAATGTTGTATAAAAACCTGTATTTTGTTTAAACTATCTACTAGTAGTTCCTTAAAAGATACATTTCTGAAAATTTTATACAAATGTAAATTTTTTGAAAAGTTCCATTTCATGCTCTTTGTATTTCATTTCAGATTATTTTTTTTACAAACCAACTAATCAATTAATTGACAGAATAATCAACAGATTAATCGATTATCAAAATAATCGTTAGTTTTAGTCCTAGTTAGGAGGATGGATAGAGGAATAATTAAACTGTTGAAATCTGCACTCTTGGTTTAGGATTTTTACCTTGTTAAGTGCATTTTTTAAGCTTGGATAAAAGTTGAAAATTGTATCATTTCTTTTATACAGTTCCACCTGCTGTGCACCATGGAAGTGTTAAAATGTGTGCCATCTCTCCCTGTGGTAAAATAGTCTTGTCAGGAAGCAGTTCTGGAGAGCTTTGTGTGTGGTATCACAACTCTTTGGCGCAGAAGTTGCAGGTAAAAAAAGTCGTATTTTTTAAAAATATTTTAAACCACAGTGTTTGCAAAAGTTTGAATTCATATCATATAAACATAAATCCCTCCCTTGGCATTTTTACAAGGTAATTGGTTCAGTCCTCGCCACTGACTCATCCTGTGACTTTCATTACTTTACTTAAACTGACACTGTCCTCCTTGTGCAAAAAATTAGGAAAACAGTTATAAAAGTGAAATTTGTATGTCACTTTGGCTAAAGAGTAGTAACTATAATCACTTCCCTTTATAACAGAGATTTATTTTGTAAAGTACCATCCCATTGTTGTAAATAGGATATACATTTCTTAAAAATACATTAAATATTCTTAAAATCTATCAGTTTCACACAAAAGCTGTTGAATTTACAATCAATATTATGCCTGTTAAAATCTGAGAATTTTAAGGTGTAGTTGCCTTTGATTTATACATAATGGACCACTTAAAAGTAGTGTTCTTTTAAATTGTAGTTTATAATTATTACATCCAAAGTAACACATTTCACTAATCTATAAGATATTTCTGAAATCATTTTCTTCCACATAAAGAGATAATCGTCATGAATCACACAGTAATCATTGGCCGGACATTCCTGAATCTCTTACAATGCCAGATGCCTTATGCACATCTTTGAGTGATTTGTTATGTTCACTTGATTTGTGGTAATAAGTTGTAGAATTGTTGCCTTTACATGTTTTTGTTTGATCTTCTAATAACCAATATTTAAGGTACAATTTCATAATTTTAATTTGTTATTATGACTTACTAAAAGACTTAATGGGTTTGTGTAGCTCAAGTATGCTATTGTGTATTGATACAGTAAATTCAAGAACGACTTTTATGTTTAAAGCTGTTTATTGTTTTGTTAATTAAGAATTAGAAATGATAAAGGTGTTATCCTTAATACTGATCTTTCGATGCTCACATAAGTGATGTCTGCAAGATGCTATTTTTCTTTCTATGCAACATTGCAAAATTGAGATGGATGCTGACTATGCAAGATACAGAAAAAACTTGTGCATGTATTTACAACTTCTACAATATGCACTACTAAATGGATGTTTGGCAGCTTCTATTAATCAACTTAAATTAGTTCAAAACGCAGCAGTCAGAGTATTCACGGGAACCAGAAAATTTGAATGCATTAGCCCAGCGTTATATATTCTTCACTGGTCACCCCTTTATCAATGGATATTAGACTTTAACTAGCAGGGTTGCTGGTTGAAATTTTGAACCCCACTTCTCGTTCACTGTAGGGGGATTCAGAAAGCATTCAGATCCCTTCTCTTTTTTCACATTTTGCTACATTACAGCCTTGTGCTAAAATTATTGAAATTCACCCCCCCAGCAAATAACACTCAATACCTCAAAAAAACAAAACAAAAACATGCATTTTTTGCAATTATTTTAGAAGAAAAAAATGAATTCTTACACTGACATAAGCATTCAGACTCTTTGCTATGACACTTGAAATTTGGCTCAGATGAGTCCCATTATATCAATCATCATTTCTAAATCTTGTTTGGAGACCACCAGAGGTGAATTCAATTGTTTGGACTGATTACTAATATCACAAATCAGAACAAAGCTAAGCCATGAGGTCGAAGTAATTGCCTGCAGAGCTTATAGACAGGATTGTCGCAGATCTGGGGAAGGCTACAACAAATTCCTACAGCACTGAAGATTACCAAGAGCATAGTGACCTCCATTATCCTTAAATGGAAAAGTTTTTTTTTTTTTTTTTTTTTTTAAAAACCACCATGACACTTCCCAGAGCTTGTCATGTGCCCAAACTAAGCAGTCTATACCCCCTCTCTGAATTAGGCCGCCATCTTTCTTCTCTCCTTTAGTTAGGCTTTTCTAGGAAGGGATACTGGCCAACTGTTATATTCAAAAATAATAACATTTAATGAACACACTCTGCCTTTATTCTCTCAAGCTATCTTAGAATCTCCAACCTGTCCTCCTGGGAGTGTGTGCCAAAGACCAGTGTGATTGCCAAAACCAGCAAAAGTCTTCTATTAAATGATCTGCAGAACTATTCACAGCTCATCCCTTTAGGGAGGACTAAGAGATATACAATGTCTTGATTTATTCATTTAATTTGAGACCAATAACTATAACAGCATTCTAACTCAGAGAAGAGGATTTCCTGCATTTTTATTTTCTGTCTTGTATTTTACCCTATTTTTTGACACCAGTTGCATGCTCAGCCTACCTGGAAGGGTGTCTGTCTTTGAATTGCCCTTGCTGAGGTTTCTTTCTCTTTTCCTGCAAGGTTTTTTTGGGGGAGTTATTTTCTTGTTTTCTTAGAGAGTCAAAGCTGGGGGTCTGTCAATTACGCAAGGCCTGTTAAAGCCCATTGAGGCGTTCTTAGTGTGATTTTTGATTTATATAAAAGTAAGTTGTTGTTTTAATATCTTAAAGTATATTTTTTTATTAATAAACATAGAATAATGTTTAAAGAGTATTTGCAATTAATTATAAGCTATCTTTTATATGTTACAGATGAGCAAGTACCCAGTGAATGCTGCTCTGTTCAAGTCTGAGTCAGAGTTTATACTGGCGTGTTCTGACAATACCGTTTGTGGATGGAGGATAAGTCGCAGTACTCCAGAGAGCTCCATATCGTAAGTTAAAATAAGAATACATTTCAGCCATTTCACACATACATTATGGTAAGCAGCCTCTGGCAAAGTGTATGCCACCTTGTGATGTTTAATAATTCTTAACATGATATCCAGTGCTTTCATTCACCTTATATGCGTGATACAAGAAATCTGAAAATCATGTTATGTCCAGAGTCTGAACAAACAGCAGTATTTAAAAATTTGCATTTATTTACATAATATGAGAGGGGATGAGCTGTTTTTGTGTAAGGTGTTCAAATAATATAATTTCTCAATGAAATGTGATTCTTTGAGATTTGTCAATAACATCATATACTTTACTGTATGTTTTGACGAGAAAAGGAAATTTTGCTCCACATAGCCCTTTTTAGCTGATGCTCTAAAAATATAATCAGTGAAAAGAGACATCCAGGATGCTGGCCTAAGAGACAGAGTTTCAGGGAAAAAAAACATATCTGAAACTAGCAAATAAAAAAAAAGAATAAACTGAACAAATGAACATTGACATTGGACAGAAGATTACTGAAAAAGCATATTATGGTCAGCATCTTGGAGATGTCTTTTCTCAGACACTGATATTTAGGGAAGAAGCTCACTGAGGGCCTGTAAGATATTTGTTTCTCAAACTACATACTCTGACGTCCTTATCCTCTCATCCAGTTGTGTATCTGAGTTGTCTTCTTCTTTTACTATCCTGGTTAGATCCAAATTGCCCTCTTCTCTCGAGATAGAAGTAAACACATTAGTATGAAATCTTCAGTTTCTTGGAAATCTGTGGTATGGATAGGAAGGCTAATACCTTGTAATTCAAGTGAATAGAATAACAGGTTTTAGCAGTTCTAATGCAATTACAAAGATTTCTCTAATAAGCAATTAGCATTTAAAATGACTGATTAAGGTTGAGCTTAAGGAGTTGACCATTAGGACACTGAAGGAATGCCTGTTGAAATGTTTATGTAAAAAATAAATTAAAAAGCAGTCATTTCAAGCATTAATAGCCATTAGGTATCAATTTCTGTCAAAACATGAACATTTCTGGGCGTGTTAGTACTGTATGTATAACAGGTCTATAATTCAAAAGCTGTTGACATCTGAGCGTGTTCCGTTTTAGTTCACAAGAGCATTTTCCAGAAGTGACATTTTCAACAATATTTTAGTAAAATTCCATGTGTTGGGGACATTGTGATCATACTGCTGGATGACTTCACATGTTTGATTATGTGACACAAGCAACATTAGATTTTTCATGGATGTTTTGCAGTTCTGTTGAGTGCATAAGGGTGTTTGTGGCACCAACTTGTATGTTTGTGCCTTAAATGGCAAACTCTGCTTCAAAAAAACACAGCAAAGTAGGGTGTTTTGTAATTCTCCTTTCTTAATTTTGTACCTTTTTATTTCTTTCTAGGCTGAAACTAATATCTTCCACAAGAGTCAGTTCACCAGTGACTTGTCTTGCCCAAGGTCCAAAATTGCTTGGTGGCTGTGCTGATGGAACTCTTATATCCATTCCTTTCCATGAAAAATTCACTACTGAGTAATGATTTGTTTCAATTTTTATTATTTATGTTCTCTTACATGGCTTGTTTTAATTACTTTGTGAAAATATGGACAGTAAGAGTAAGTGATCTGAAGCTGTGATGGATGCTTTCAGTTGATTTTAGTAACAATTGTAGTTTCCAGTTTCTCCATAACAAGACTGAACAAAGGGAAACCTGGAATGAGCCTTTGATTAAACAACTAGTTGCACAGAAAATATGTAGCCAGTACCACAATAGTAAATAGAAAGCTGAAAACCTTAATGAATGATAGTTGTGTACTGTTTTGTGTCAGTGAAACATAAAAGAGAAGAAATATGTGAATGCTTTAAATCAACTAATAGACAATATTGCTATCTTTTGATATGGAAGTAAAACATGTTTGTATCACAGTGCATTAGTGTACAATACATTTTTTTTATTTATTCCACAAAGCTGGGAAAATGAGCATCATATTATTGGATTCCTGCCAAAAACTAAGAAGAACATCACCATTGCTGCTGAAGTTGAAGGAATGCTTGACATTAAATTAATAGTAAGTCTCATTTTCTACTTTCTCAATTTTTTGAAGTAGGTAAAAATCTTATTTAACATTGATTAACTTAGAAATACACAGAACAACATTTGAAGCAGTGAATAAAATATTGTAGCCAATTGTCAGGCTAAGTAAAAAAAATAAACCAATGGTATCCCTAAAGTACTGGAAAATTGTTATTAAATTTAATGGAAAAATTGCACCAAGGTGGTGTGGCTTTTTGACATTGGCCTTGATTAGATTCCTGGCCTGATGAAAAGCCCTGTGAAGTTTGCCAAATCTTGTCAGGTTCATGAACCTTTTCTCTACGTACTTAAATTTCTTTCTTCATCCTAAAAACTTGCATTTTGGGTAAATCAACAAATAAACTGGTGTAGTATAAGTATAAGAGAATGTGAATTGGTGGCCTATATACATTTGGTTTCTACTTTGCACCTTATCTTCATCGCTACATCCTATTAACTCTGAAAAGAAAAAAGATCTGGTTCAGAAAAGGAGAGGTAAAAATAAAACCACTTACTATTTTGATATACAAGATTAAGTCTTCTGTTCTTTGCAAATGTCTTTTATTTTTTTTTATTTTAAACTAGCTGAAATACCCAGCGTTGCCCGGGAGGAAAATAAAGTGTTTTTTTTTTTTTTAATTGTTTGAGAAAAACATAATTAAAAAAAAGAAAAACAACTTTAAAAATAAAAATAAATTAACAAACAAAGACTCACCAATGTCCTTGTCTTGCGATCTTGTATGTATGTTATCATCCAGTTGATGCTCGGAACCAGCCAAATTTATTTAATTTCAAAAGCAACAGGGGCGTGGTGGCACTCAAACTTAAAGAATGCTGGCAGTCACCTGCTATATACTAACTGTGTAAGCCTGTGTTGTTAAAATCACGGGATCCTACAAAGTATTGAAATCGTCAGAACTACTCTGGGCATCTCTCTGCTATCAGGATTCATGTTGCCAACGTGCTGGCATCGTTTGTACATTAGCAGCTAAGCGACCGTCTTTCTTAGGATGTTTCCTTTTGCCGGATGAGCTGGCCTCGCTTGCGTATCCTCGGAGCGGGATCCCTCATCCCAACTCTACGTCTCACTTCTGCACCGGACAGACACACACACACACACACACTTGCACGCATAGAAATCCATTTAATTTCAAAAGCAACAGGGGTGGTGGTGGTGCTCAAACATAATGAATGCTGGCAGTCACCTCCAGCTCGCCCTTTGGTGGTCATCCCGAGTGTCAGCTGAATGATGACATGTATACAAGACCGTTAAGATCTCCCCCCACCCTACCAAGTAGGGGGGTGGGTTAGGGCTGATTTCACCCTACAGTATTTTTAGTTGACGATTGAGAAACATTTGTACCAAGTTTCATGAAAATCGCTCCAGCCGTTCAGATGTGTTATATAGATATAACTAGCAGAATACCCGCGCTTCGCAGCGGAGAAGTAGTGTGTTGAAGAAGGTATGAAAAAGAAAAGGAAAAATTTAAAAAATAACGTAACATGATTGTTAATGTAATTGTTTTGTCATTGATATGAGTGTTGTTCCCATATCTATATATAT
>JANRMT010062852.1:32939015-32983468 GCA_026402145.1 Polypterus bichir lapradei | reverse complement strand
GGAATGGTCTACAGGCAAGGGAGAAAAAGAGTCAGTGCACTCTGCCACACCCCGGCATGCGTCCGAACTGCCTTCACTCAAGCCCTTTAGCTGCCTCCCAAGCGCACGTGTGTGACAATATATATATAGATATATATATATATATAGATATATAGATATATATAGATATATATAGATATATAGATTGCCTTCCTGGTTACATTTGCACAAGTAGTATTTACCCTTGAGTTCTTAAGGAGGCTAGAGAGTACATATATAAAATCTTGACACATATTTTTAGGAAGTCGCTGTGCACTGGGAGATTCCTAAGGCGTGGAAAATGGTAAATGTTATCACATTATACAGATAGGGTGACTGGGCAGATTCAAGCGACTATAGACCAGTAAGCTTAACATGCATCACAGAAAAATTAATGGAAGGAATTATTAAGGATTGAGCAACACATGGCAAGTACAGGAATTTTTCTGAACAGTCAGTATCGGTACAGAAGAGGGAGGTTATATTTTACTAACATGCTGGAATTCCATGAGGAAGCAACAAAAGAATATGATCAAAGTGGAGCATATGATATTAGTTATCTTAACTTTCAGAAAGCATTTGATTAGGTACCACATGAGAGGTTGGGCATCAAACTAAAAGAAGTGGGGAGTTCAGGGTGATTTTTTTAGATGGATGCGGAATTGTCTCAGACACAGGAAGCAGAGGGCTATGGTGCAAGGAACCTCCTCAGAACTGGTTGACATTTAGAATGCTGTTCCACTTAATTTGGAATCCGTTATATCATTATCAGGAGGACTTGGATAGCATACAGGCTTAGGCAGATTTGTGGCAGGTGAAATTTAATGTCAGTAAATATAAAGTATTACACATAGCGGTCTGAAAATTGAGACTACACCTTATAATAAGGATTTAGGAGTCGTAGTGGACTCTACACTGTCATCTTCCAGACAGTGTTCAGAAGCCATTAAGAAGGCAAACAGAATGTTGTGCAGGGTACAAGTCCAAGGAGGTTTTGCTCGAGATTTATAAGAAACTGGTGAGGCCTCATCTTGAGTACTGTGTGTAGTTTTGGTCTTCATGCTACAAAAAGGATATAGCAATGCTAGAAAAGGTCCAGAGAAGAGTGACTAGGCTGATTCCAGGGCTACAGGGAATGAATTATGAGGAAAGATTAAGAGCTGAGCCTTTACAGTTTAAGCAAAAGAAGATTAAGAGGTGACATGATTGAAGTGTTTAAAATTATGAAGGGAATTAGTCCAATGGATCGAAACTATTATTTTAAAATGACTTAATCAAGAACACGGGGACACAGCTGGAAACTTGTTAAGAGTAAATTTCACACAAACTTTAGGAGGTTTTCACATAGAAAACTATAGACACTTGAAATATGTAGGGTGGTAGGCAGTAAGATTTTTTTAGGGATTTTCAAAACTAGAATAGAATGTAGTGGAGAGTACTGACGAGCTTTTTTGGGCAGAATGGCCTGTTCTTGTCTAATGTATTATCTGTACAGATGAAGGGAGGGATTGCACTCCTGTTTGATTAACTCTTTCAGGGCAGATGTCTACTTTTGTCGAAATTCAGGGGTAGAGTACGTTAATCGGCGGTAAACGGCAACAAAAGTTGTTGTTACATTTTAGTTTGACTCTCTTTGCTAGAAATCAGCTTTGTTGATTTGACCTCAATTTCCTGTGCGTGCACAAGTAGCAAAGAGCAAACAACCTCTAAAATGGCATCAACATCTGGTGAGAGACTAAGGCAAATGAGCAAAGTAAACTTCTCTGTGGATGACATTTTGCGTATTATCACTGAATTGCACTCTGACTTGTCTGACTCTGATTTTGATGCAAGTGATCCTGAGGTAGAAATCAAAAATGAAAGTGAGGTACCAGCATCAGCTGATTGGTCCCCGGTTGATCATAGTGCTGATGCACCTACGGCAAAGTTTTCCTGGGAGATCTGCCACTTATGACAAGAGGTACAAACCAGATGGCGTCGCACTGCCACTGCCAACACCGCCCACTATGCATTCCTGCTAGCCATTGAACCACCAGCAAACAGACACCGATAGCAGCCACAACACGCAGCAGCAGACATTTTATGTTGATTTATGTGTGAAACTGTTGTTTTGTGTGCCTTTCAGAGTTGTTTGGAAAAAATATTAAGCCCTCAGAGAGTTAATAATAGTAACATACCATACCCTTATGAAACCTGCTTAATCGAATTTAGAGTTCACTGACAAACATACATCACTGGGCAAATCTGGAGTTGCCAACTAACACAAACCATCTTTGGGTTGTGTAAAGAAAACTGAAGTACATGGAAGAAAACACATGGAGTCCAAGGGAGAATTGAGAAACTGGGCACTGGATCCAGTTCCAGAACCCTAGATCAGTAAAGGCACAGTGCTTACTTATGCACTTTTAAGAAAACAGTTAAAGTTTGAACTCAAATGTGTTTATAAACCATCAGGAAATAATAGACAAATCTTGATTTGCAGTAGGTTCCGTGTCCATTAATTACATAAAGAAGGCTTTCCAACCCTTCTATGCTGAATATTAGCTCGTTCACAATTATGCCGTACCACTACGCAGCCTAATAAAAAAAAAAGTTGTATTTTAATGTACATAGAAATATATAGAAATGTTTTATTCAGGTGAGAGCTTTAACAGGAAAGGAAAATCCAACGTAAGGTCTTCTATTCAAATGAAGGAACTTCTCTTTTTCGGTCTAAAACCCTACAGAGGTGTTGCTGACATGTGTCCTCTTACCAATATGTCTTCCTTGTTGCTTCCATCTCTCTCCTTTTTAATTAATTCTCTTTATTTTATTGTCACCACCCTGTTAAGATTCACATGCATCTAGCTAAAGCCAACAAGTTAGACACGTTTTGTTGTTGAAATATTCAACACAATCTATTGACAGATAGTTTGTTATTTATTATGTGATATTTGCTTTACTGTGATTTGTGCACATTTTAGTGTTTTTCTCTGATGTATTTCACTAGTATAAATAAAAAATACATTTTGTATCTCTGTATACTTGTTTCTGGTCCTGGTGTTCCCAAATAATTTTTTTTTTCTAAATATTACAATTTCAGGATTTTGAAAACTTGACGCTGCAAGTTTCAAAGAAAGACAAGGAAGTGCTCTCCTTGGAAGGAAACTCCTGGATTACATGTGTTGCATCATTTGAAAGTACGTCTTTAATAAAACTTGCATTTTCAAATGTTTGATTGACTGCACATGCACTTTGGTACTAACCATTTTTAAAATCCATAACAAGCTGGATACCCTACTTAATTAATCAAGCAATCTTTATTTTGTAACATAAGCCATCTGCTGTCTTACCGGCTTATCCAGTAGACAGTTGCTGAAAGACAATGGCAGCAGCATTGGGCAGAAGGCATCAGCTAACCCTGGAAGGGATGCCTGCCCGTTCAAAGCCCAAATTACCATGGAATGGTTTGAAAGGCATTGTTGCCAAATGAAAGTAATGCCACAAATAACACACCTAAACAATATTTAAAAGAAAATCCAAAGGTAATTTCTAAAAGGTAAAAAACAGTATTTAGAAGGGTCAGCTAGTGAATCAGTATTCCAGTGGATAACAATGGTTAGAGTTTAAATCCGTATTTATGTCCCCTCAAATCACTTGTTGACCACTTGTGGCCTGTAGATATTTATATGTTGCTTGGACATGCAGGTACAAATTTCACTGTACTCTAGTCTGAACATGTGACAATATAACTACTTATACGGCTACTAGATGAGAAATTTTACAACCTGGAAAATTTCACTGCCATTAAATGCTTCACCACTTCAAGTGTTGTCCATAGTCATAGGGTTGACTGTCATATGTCTCCATTGCTGTCTTTGCTCTGCCAGCCGCTTTATGTGACTGTAGTAAACCGTGTTACACCATTCGGCAATGTCATCAATTCGGTATCCTTCAATAAGGGCGCGCACAAAAAGGCGACCTTCAAAAGGGCGACCTCAATTGGGCGCGGCGAATAAAAGCGCACATAAATAAAAGCGACCTTCAAAAGGGCTACCTTAATTGAGCGGCGAATAAAGGCGCGCGTAAATAAAGGCGAGCTTCAAAAGGGCAACCTCAACTGAGCTCCGAATAACTGCGCGCATAAATAAAGGAGTGATTCAAAAGGGTGACGTCAATTGGGCCCAGGGAATAAAGGCAAATGCAACAAAATTTTTACAGAAAATTAATTAGATAAAGGCAATGATTGAACGTATAAAAAGGCGAAAGCAAGAATATTAAAACATCCAATTAATTAATGCATGAACTTCTAACGAACTACAGTACTTCTAACAAACTATTTCTAAAGCGCTCTATATTTTGTTGTTTTCAAAATTACAGAAAATTAGATTAAGGCAATGACTGAACATATAAAAAGATGAAAGCAAGTTACACTTGAAGCTGTAGATTATGTGCAATGCCACGTAGATATTCGAGATGCGGTCTATTAGCATAATCAAGGACAATTGATTTAGTTCGCTCTGAAGTGTCTCTGTAGGTCTTCCTTGGCTTTGGAATAGGCTGGCCTGCAACGAGCTGTTCAAGACGCAGCTCAGTAAGGCTCTGCTCTTTCTTAAGGCCTTTTGATCAATCTCCAGATACTTGGATGACACGTTCCCAGCAAGGATGAAAACGCCCGGTGCCATTCTTCAACGGAATTGTTGGTCTTTGGGAGATCGCTCGGTCATATACATTCCAAAGGCTGATGGGGAAGATCGGTTTGTGACGTAAATTGCGTCGTGATGGTCGTCCGATCCATGTGTCTTCTAAGTAACCAAGCAGGTCGCTGATGTCTCTGTAATTGTTGACAAAGAAAGGCGTGTCCATCAGCTCTTCGAAGACGTTAACAACATCATCCGGGGCAACGAAAGCCAGTGCAGCCAAATGACGAAGACTTAGAGCAAACTCAGCATCAGTCGTATATCGCTGAATGATGTCCGGTGTCTGCTGCATCTGACGCCACAGACACTGACTGAAGTGGAAGAAGCATCCTTGATGAGTTGCACTTTGGGAACATCGTGTTGAACGCCAGAATACTGCCCTTATCGAAATCTGTAACAATTGTCTTAGGATCCAACTGTTGACAGATGTTTTTTAGTTCAGTAAGTACTCGAATGTAACTACTTGAGCTCTTGTCACTCATGAGCACGTAAACAAGAGGAAATGTTGTTTCATACTTTATCCCATGAATCATGTAGATTTGCTGGAACAAATGAGGTGCAGATTTGAAACTTCCATCACATAACCAGGCTTCGCATTCGGCAAGGACCTGCAGATTCCCCTGCGTTGAAAAGACTAAGAATCGGTGGTTTCCTGATCCACTGTCATATCGAAGAAATTTCTCTCCTCCAGTAGTCGTAGAATATCCAACAGGTATTGCTTTCCTTGTTTCGATCTTCGCCACATCTGGAACATGGTTGTGCGTAGATGGTCTCTTGACGAATAATCCATTTTTGGTATGACAGCGAGACGAACATTTTCCAATCCTATATTCAGTGCATTTCCAGATGTGTTTCCCGTTAATAGGTTTCTCCTTTCTGAATGTATAGCCTTCGACTATGAGTAGATCTGCACCTTTGTTGCTCTTCACAAATTCCAGAGCCATTTGAACTAAATTATCTACGAATTATCTCTCAATTGAGGTCACCCTTTTGAAGCACTCCTTTATTTACGCGCACATTTATTCGGCCCTCAATTGAGGTACCCCTTTTGAAGCACTTCTTTATTTACGCACACATTTATTCGGCGCTCAATTGAGGTCGCCCTTTTGAAGCTCGCCTTTTTTTACGCACGCCTTTATTCGGCGCTCAATTGAGGTCACCCTTTTGAAGGTCGCCTTTATTTACGTGCGCCTTTATTCGCCGCGCCCAATTGAGGTCGCCCTTTTGAAGATCGCCTTTTTGTGTGCGCCCTTATTGAATAGAACCCATCAATTCAGCTTGTTCTTGGCTAGCCCCCTGTTTAAATGCTACTATCCTCTTGGTGGCCTGTTTGTTGTAGGTACACGTTTCATATCCATAACTTACTTTTGAGAATACATAACACTACAATAATCTCTTCTTCCAGTCCATATTCATGTTTCCTCTTCTTAATTTGCTTTTGTTTCCAAAAAGCATCCTGGGTTATTCCAGTTCTAGTTTATATGTCCTTTTTACACCTCCCATCATTTTGTATTCTATCTTCCAAGATACTTGTAACTATCTGTTCATAATGTATTCCATTTATTATTTATTATTTCCATTTATTATTACAGTTGCAGCTGTGTTCTGTTTCTTAGGTGATTACAATGACTGTTTTTCTTTATGTTGGTTTTCTTGTACTATCCTCTCAATCGTCTGTTGTAAGTTCTTTTTATTTTCTTCCAGTAGGCAGGGGTGTCAAACTCCAGGCCTGGAGGGCCACAGTGGCTACAGGTTTTCATTGTAACACTTTTCCTAGTCAGTGACCAGTTTTCACTGCTAATTAACTCCTTTTCCCTTCATTTTAATAGCCTTGTTTTTAAGGATTTATTCATCTGAATGTATTCCTTTCTTCATTCCTGACAGCCAAACAGAAATGAGACATGAAACGAGCCAACAGATGACCAGATAAACTGGGATTTCAGACTCCAACTAATTTCACTCCACCCATTTTCTTAATGAGCGGTCGATTCTTGCTGTTAATTAAACTCATTATTTAATTCCATGGCTTATTGCTGCTCTCATTCTGCCATAGCAGACATTTCCAAAACTGTTGATTTTTCTGTTTTTTCTAAGAACACCGTCAAGATGTTTTAGTGACCTGAGAAATCAACCTTACCGAGACTTTCACCTTCCTTTATTTTTAGATATTGTGTGATGGGCACAGGTGAGCTGGTCATGTGGCAGCGTGTTTTATGTCTCATTATTGTTTGGCTGCTAATTAAGGAAAAAGAGACAACTAGGGGGGCTAAGTCAAGTTACTTAAAATTAAGGCAAAAGAAGTTAATTAGCAACAAAAACTGGTCACTAATAAAGAAGATGGTTAGAATGAAAACCTGCAGTCACTGGGACCCTCCAGGACCGGAGTTCGACACCCGTGCAGTAGGGTTATGTCATCTGCCTATCTTATGTTGTTTATGTTATATCCACCTATATTTAATCCCTTTATTCCTTCCAATAACTCGGTTACCATGAATTTATTGTATAGATTAAAAAGTACAGTGGAACCTCAGGTCACGACTGTAATTCATTCCAAAACTCTGGTTGCCACCTGAAGTAATTTCCCCCATAGGATTGTATGTAAATACAATTAATCCGTTCCGGACCGTATGAGCTGTATGTAAATATATGTTTTTTTTAAGATTTTTAAGCACAAAAATAGTTAATTATACAATAGAATGCACAGTGTAATAGTAAACTAAATGTAAAAACATTGACTAACACTGAGAAAACCTTGAACAGAGAAAACAACATTGCAAGAGTTCACGCTACAGCCTTACGAACTGCTCTCTGTAAACACTTTTTTTTTTAATGAGTTTTAAGCACAGGGAAAAAATAAACATTTGAAAAATCCGTAATTTATGCAAAAACTAACCATAAACAACCAAGAAAACTAACCTTGCATGAGTCGAGTTCTGGCATGAAGTAAGTGAGGAGGAACTGGGTGGAGAGGAGATTACATTTTTGAGGTAAAGTCTGTGAAGATGCGGGTTCTCTGCATGCTCCCATCTCGCTTCCGGGAGCCCTTAAACCCGTCACCGTCAGTAATGTTACCAATGAGCACGACATTGAGGCACTACAATGGAGCAATCAGATGGTGCAAAAAGTGGCAAGTGCTTTTATTAAAATCAACAAAACAACAATCAAAAACAAAGTCCAAATTAAATAAAGTGCAGTGCTTTCAGAATCCTTTAATTAATAAAGGATACCATAAAAACAGAAGTGAAGTTGAAGTTAAAATCCAATAGAAAAAAAGTCTTCTTTAAATACAACGAGATTAAAACAATGCTCGAAGCAGTCTCTTTAAAAGCAAGCCCGGTGCATTCTTTAACTGCCTTCTTGGCCTTTCTCTCTCTCTCTCTCTCTCTCACTCGCTCGTTTGCTGCACAGGGAATGCACAGGGAAAGACTGAACATGTGCGGAAATCATCAGCGCGTACGAACCAGAAGGGAAACTGGCTTGTTCGTCACCCGAGTGTGCGGTCGTGAACAGATGCAAAAGTTTGGCGAAATTTTTGGTCGTAACCCGATTTGTACGTGGTCCAAGACGTTCATGACCCGAGGTTCCACTGTACTGGTAATAGTGCACATCCTTGTCTCACTCCTCTTCTGATTTTGAAGAGACACATTGCACCTTGCTTGGTGGGAACACATGCTTGCCCATTTCATTACAAGTTCTTTTTGAATCTCCTTTTTACTTCTGGTAATCCAACTTTCTGCAAAACTTCCATTAATTTATTGTGTCTTCCTTTGTCAAAGGCTTTCTGGTAATTGATAAGGCAGATTTGTATTTTGTTTTTGATATCCCTGAATCTTTTGTATGTTATATGTAGTTAGAAAATTGCCTCCCTCATACCCTTCCCTTTTCTGAAGCACATTTGACTTTTTTGTGAGGTTTATTTTCCCAATCGGTGTAGTCCTATTTATGAAATGGATCAGTATTTTCAAGGCATGCGAGATGAGGCTTATCATTTTGTAGTCATTGCAGTCTGTGGATTTGTTAACTTTCAGCTGTGGTACACCACAGTATGAGCATAAATTCTCACATTTGTGTTTTATTTATTCGCATTTACAATGATCTCTAATAAAATCACTTAACCCTAAACCACACCTTAAGAATGCACCCTGCAGCCATTAGAACACTTGACTGTGGTAAACAAGAGTTACTCACCTGTAGACTTCTTCTGGTGTATACTACAAATATACATTGTTGAAAACCAGACCAGAAGACTTGTTTTATTTTCCCTTCTTGTTTTACCCACAAAAACTATTTTTGGGTGCAATAAGGTTTTTATGCCCCTCAACTGAACCATAGTAGCCCCCTCTGTGAAGTTTTCATCAGACTGTTCATACTGAAATATCCTGCTTCTGTTTTTATATTGACATTTGTCAGTCAGGTTTTCCAGAGTTGTTTGTTTTTCCCTAGCATCTCAAATGAATGCATGGACATTGTGTTCATGGGGGTTGCACTTTTGTCTATTTGGACCCCTGCCTGATGATGTTTTTCTTTCCAGCTTCCATCAAAATCACTTTAGCCTCTGTTACTTTTCAGACAACAGTAATTTGAATATTTCTTTATTTCTGAAGTTCTACCAAAAATCAGTACCTTGTGTAAAAGTCACTGAGGTCTTTTCTTCAGGCCATGGTAGCCAACAAAATGAGGAGTTGAGTCATCCCATTATTTTTACAGACAACAACAAGCAGGTTGATCTTATTCACCACGCCTGTGTACATGTATTGGCATTCAATATAATGTATATCCATTATTACGTAGCTGTTTACTTAATTCTGTTAATTACCTGCCTTGACTTCTGTTGAAATTAAATATGTTAATGGATCCTATATAGCTAGTGTTTAGGTTGAATTTAATTTACACTGTAAGCACAAGCAATCCATGAAGCACTATATATAGTAACTCATTTTTAATAGATTTGTTTTCATAAAAAATTACATTAAATTTGTAGTGCTTATAGAATCATCATGCCTATGTGTGATGAAGTGAATAGGGGTCTGTGGCAGTACAGGGGTTTCTAGGAAAAAAATACAGTTAGGGAGGGCAGGCCTCATGGGTGCAGTAATGCAGGAGGAAAGCTATGTAGCCATGAAGATCTTGATGAGGGATTTTTCAAATTGTGTGTATTGTGCAGGAAGGCAGTTAGCGCAGCTGTTGTTTATCAAGGTTCTGCCAGGTCATTTGGCACACCTACACTTGTGGGGGATAAAAGGGGTCTAAAAGTAAGAGATCAAGAGAGCAAAAAGGAGATTGAGAAACTGGAGGTAAAAGTTTATGAAGAGACAAAAAAAAAAAGAAAAAAAAAAATCAACCTCGAGATTTTGATGATTCTTGATGTTTTAGAGCTCCCTGAGTCCAAAAATACAATTTTTGGAATTATGTCATTTGTGTGTGTGTATAAAGCCAATAACTCAAAAACACAATGAGATGAAATTTGGCATGTTCATTATTCATGCAGCTACAGAGTCCGATTTATTCAACTTTACTTTTATAATAGTTGTTTAGTTTGATTTGTTGTTGATGTTTATTTAATGTACATAATATAAAAATATAATCATTGTCTTTTGGTCTTCTCCTCAAATATCCATCCCCATATCTGAGTATTTGAGAAAGTCTAGTCTAGGAGACAACTCCCAATTTTTATTTATTGATGACTGCACTGTACTTTCTGCACATTGCCTGCCTGTTGGAGAATAAAATGCACAGTGTGTCCTCGTTGCAGTAGACCATCCCCGGTTTCATAACTTTTGATGTCCCAGGAACAGGGTGATGCCATGGCTGTGGGCACCCCTGGGCATCACACTATGCTGTAATAAAATGAATCAGTTATTTTTTTGTTTTATTTATTTGTTTTTCCTTAGATTCTTTAACTTGTGGAGATTCAGAAGGATACCTGTGGTACAGAGGTAATTCAAAGGATTCCAAGTGGAACAAGATGAAGGTAAATCATTTGGATTTTTAATAAGGACAGAGGCAAGGAGTATTCATTAGTTTATTTATTGAAAACTGAAAAGCACCAGGTCAACAAACAAAAGTGCATAAAGGAAAATGCAAACTGTAAAAAGGCAGCTAGAACTCAGGCTAAGAAGTAAAATAAAATGTGAAGCAGCAGTAGCAGCCAATAATATCATTTAGCCCCAACAATCACAAATAAATATTGGTTTTGTTAATTAATAACTTTGTTTAGTTTTATAACAAAGACTAGTTGAAATAAAACTATTAGAAAAGGGTTTATTCCATTTTCTGGTTATATTATACAAACCACCTTAAGTTTTTCTTCCTGTCTTTCTCTTTGTCATTTTAACAGGTGCACAAAAATAAAGTCAGTGCTTTGAAAATGACGGAAAGTGTGATCATCACAGCATCCTATGACCAAAGTATCAAACTATGGGATTGTAAAACAATGAAACAGGTATTGGCATAGCCTTGCAAAAGCCCAACAGCTTATGTCTGTGTATATTTTGTTTGGTAGTTAAAAGGTATATGTTAAAAGTTCTGCGGTGGGCTGGCGCTCTGCCCGGGATTTGTTTCCTACCTTGCGCCCAGTGTTGTCTGGGATTGGCTCCACCAGACCCCCGTGACCCTGTAGTTAGGATATAGCAGGTTGGATGATGGATGGATGTTAAAGGTTTTAAAAATCAGAACTTGAAAAATTAATGACCTTCCTGGCATATAATCCAATATGGCCCAGAGGCCTGGCAGCGAAAGAAAAGGTTACATTTTTTTAGAGATGTGGCTAGAAAGATGCAAATTGATGTAACTATATTTTTAAAGAAATATTCCAGCCAAAAAATATATTTTCTATATGTTACTAACCCTATGGAGTTTGTAGGGATGTCTAAAAAACATTTTTATCTTTTATGCAGAATGGAGAAGACAATTTTATATTAGCAAATGATGTGAAAATGTCCGTAATAAAAAGAAAAAAAAAATCTTGTGTTACTTTTGTCATATTAAACAATATTTTATTAAAAAGCATACATTTTGCATATTTTTTGCTTATGACTGGATAACTGAAATGTGGATTATGTGACACGAGTAACATGAGAATTCTTATTTCTTTTTTCTATGTATGTATGTAATATTTGCCATTATACAACAACAACAACATTTATTTATATAGCACATTTTCATACAAACAGTAGCTAAAAGTGCTTTACATAATAAAGAATAGAAAAATAAAAGACACAATAAGAAAACAAAATAAGTCAACATTAATTAACATAGAATAGGAGTAAGGTCCAATGGCCAGGGGGGGACAGAAAAAACTCCAGACGGCTGGAAAGAAAAAAATAAAATCTGTAGGGATTCCAGACCATTAGATTGCCCAGTCCCCTCTGGGCAACATTGGTCAAAAAAAATATTATTTGTGGCGGGGAGTATTCCTTTAAGAGTGGGTAAAAGCCTAGTGTATTTCAATCCAAAATTTAAAACCCAAGATTATAAAAAAAAAAAAAAACATGATTTAACTTACAATGACATTAATGATGATGATGACATTAATGGATTTTTATAAATTTACAAAAGTATACCTGATTTAGTTTAGCAAGCTTGAAAAGCAAATCTGTACTTCAATTGAAGCAGTCAATTTGGCACATCTACCAAAGAAAAGTAAAATTAAAAACCTATAGCATAACAAAAATCCTTGTAAATTTTTTGGTTATATATTAATTAGTATACAAATGTGGGATTCCAATTTCTCCTTGATTCCTGCTTTAATGTTTTGAAGATCTGGAGCATTTGTAGATTTCTATTTTTTCTTTCTTGTAAATAATAACCGCTTATAGAAAAACATTTCTATTATAATAAAATTATAATTACATTAGTATTCATTATAATATAATTATAATAAACTTGCTCATAAGCTTGTTTTTTTTTTTTAGAAGTGTAAATCTTTGTTATGCATTCAGCAGCGATATTTGCTATTTATGCATGCAAATTTTCAACCCACCGCTTTAAGGTATTTGCGTGTATGCTAAAAGTGCCCTGATCTTAAAGACATAATTGATTTGGTGTCCTGGGACTTCCTACAAAAGCCTTAGGATTGTGGGAAATAAAGCTGCAAAACAAGCACGTCTGGGTAAATTAACACTTTGTCTTGTCTCTTGTAGGTGGGTTTGTTTCTCTGTAAAGGACCAGTTTCATGCTTGGAATTGAACCCCAGTCAAGACAGATTGCTGGTGTGTGGAGACATCTTAGGAAATGTTTACTTTATTGAATGGACGGAATGAAGAATATTAATGTAATAGGTACCAATGCACTATTGCCACATATGTACTGAAACACTTAGCGAGTTCTGTTTATTTCATTCTTTAGTCTGTTAAATTTGGGGAATAATACAAATACAAACTGAACTGATTTCTGATTTATTGATTTTTTTTTGTTTGTTTGTTTTTGTTATTTTTATATAATGGAAATGTTAATTAACATGTAAGTGACCCATGTTGATTCTATGAAGTAAATTTGAGGTATGATAGCAATATTACAAAACAAACCAAAGACTTTAACATTGTATGGGTCATATTTAATTTCATGTAGTAAATCAGCATGGTTTCTGGATTTGTTTGATTAATAAAGTTGATCTGGAAAAAAAACTGTGTGACTTATAACAATAACACATCTATTAAAATCAGAGTGACAGAAGAAACATGTTTTACTGTAGTTTTACTGTGGTGTGCATGGATGTGTGAGTGTGTCCAACAATAAACTGCCTTGAGTTGGATAAAATCTTACACCCATTACAGTACTGCCCATTAAGGTAGACTGCACCACTACCACCCTCAAACTGAATTAAACAGCATCTAGAGGCAGGCCTAGCACCAGTTATAATAGTAATAATACATTTTATTTATATAACATCTTTTCCATGTTCAAAGAGCGCTTCTGTGTCTTGTTTTTCCCAACCCAAGTGGTGAGAGAGAGAGAGAGAGACAGACAGAAAGACAGATAGACAATGTTTATCTGTCCCTGAGGGGAAATTAAAACTTTATAGAAACTCAAGAATGTAGTGAGAAGAAGGAGCCTGAGTTGCCGCGACAGCTTGAATATTATAATCTTTTTAGTTAGCCAATAAAAGGTGTCATTTTGCTTGACTTCACTACATTCATAATGGCTAACACAGTCCAACACCCCTAGTACTTCAGAAGCTCAAGAAAAAATATAAACATTATAATAAACAAACAACAAGCCCAAACACACATAAGAATTTCTAGCTTGGGTAATTAAGAGCTGCTGCTGTCGATAACAGAGTTGTAGGTGGTAGCACGATGGTCAGATCTATCCAGGTGGGCTACTGGTTTACATTTACCACCATTAACACTTGAACAGAGCAGGTCCAGCTCATTACATCCACAATTATGTCAGCTTGTTTGAAGTTTCTTCCATCCAAAGTTCCCGGGTTGAAGTCATCAGCATTCAGAACGTCTCATCGTTAAGAGAGCTGATAGCAGAGTGAATCATTTCTGGAGACGGTAGTGATCTTAAGGCCAGTTCCACACATTTAATCCTAGCACCTGCTGTTGAGGCTTTAAAGGAATATTTCACCTAAAAAAACATTTTTCGTGTGTGTTTTACATATGCAATGAGTTTTTTTCACGATGATTGATGTTTATTCTCATGGTTAAGGTATAAGTAATAGAAAGAAAATAATATCAGCAATGGCACAGATTCAGACCTCCCTTTTAATTTTCACTATGATCTCTGATTTTCTAAATCCCAAAATTTAGTATTTCTGGACACAAGTGCTGAGGAATTCCAACTTTCCAATTAAGAGTTCCATCCTATCCAGGACTTCACCTTCAAAGGCGGTTTAATGCTTTCTCAAACTGAAAAATTTCACACATAATACTGTACATATGATTAAGATACATATTTCCTTACATAATTAACATTTCCTTACTACTTATGTTGTTCTCTTAACATTTATCACATTGACTAATATCTAAAAAAGCATTTCTTTCTTTAAATAATCAGTTAATTATTTTGGTGCATAATAGCTGAGTAATAAAACCACTTGGTTCAAAACTTCAACTTTTTTGAAAAGACCTGGCTTTTGTAGTTAACCTTATTTTCAGCTCATTGCTTAATTTTCAAACAGTTATGTCTTTCCACTGCATTATTTGTTTGGTGATATTTTGAGTTGTTTAATTTGTTTCTTGGGCCAAACTTTCACTGCTGAGCCAGGTTTTTTTTTTTTTTTAAAACAGGTTCAGTAAATGGATAGATGAATGTTTTTTTCCCCCGATTTTCCAACAGTTGCTTCCAGTGCCTGCTGATTATGTGCGGTCACACCTACTGAAACCTTACTTTCATTCTTCCTGGTAATATTTACCAAAGCATTTTTTGCAGCGATTATCCTGTGTTTGCCAGATATTTTTCTAAAAAATTTTCATGCAGCAGACTTGGACAGACTATTTTCCCCAGTGTCTCATGATGCTTTGTGGAGCCAAAATGACATCACAAAGCTGTAGCAGCCATGCACAAAACTTACACGCATGAATACTGTAAGCATACAATTTACACATGCGTGAGGTCTCTTATCCGATCGGTACTCCGGCAGATTTGCACCCCACATGCATTTGAGGAGTACACTAGATGACTGTAATGAGACTTTTAAGAAAATACAGTTTGGTCTGTCAATCAAGAGAAGAACTATAAGACCACCAGGAAAATACCACTAGATAGATATCCAAACGGACAATAAGAGACTTGCATGCAGTTTTCAAGAGATCATCAGCAATATCTGGAACAATAAAAAAATTCCATTAGACTTTAAAAATGTAAGCACTGTCACCACCTTCAAGAGTGCTAAGAAATCTCAGAGTGAAAAGTGCCTTGACTTCACCCTGCTGCCCACCACTAGTAACACTTACGATTGCGTGTTCTTGATTTTTTTTCCTACTTCCTCAAGAAATCTTTCCTGATTAGAAGTGAAGATATACAAAATATGTATCAACCTATATGCTAGATATAACTCTCTTCAAATTCCAACACAAGTACTGTATTTCTTGTATTGTAAATCGTCAACCTATTTAATGATTTAAACTGAAGAATGGGCGTGGATGAATTCTGGTTTTGCCAGAACCTTCTTTTGTCAATTGGTTAAAATGCAAACAGAATGACATTTTTCATGGGGGTATGTGCTAACATTTAAAAAATCCAAAGGATATTATATATATGAACTTTATTAAAAAGATATGAAATACAAATATTAAAGATATATCAATATCAAACATTGAAGTATATAAACACTTGACACCTGAGTAGTTTAAGTAAATACAGTATCTATTAAAATGATATAAAATATGGTTATATAATTTGTTTTGTTAAGTTCGATTTAATTGGATGGAATTTTATTTTCTTCATTGTATAAGTTCAACTTGATTGTATGGATTGCTATTTTCTTCAAATAAAATTTATAAAAATAATAAATATAACAGCGCCCTGCGTTGGACTGGCGCCCTGCCCGGGGTTTGTTTCCTGCCTTGCGCCCTGTGTTGGCTGGGATTGGCTTCAGCAGACCCCCGTGACCCTGTAGTTAGGATATAGTGGGTTGGATGATGGATGGATGGAATAAATATAACAGTAAAATAAGAAGAAAAGGAGGGCTAATTTTAAATTAAACTTCTCAAACAGACAGGATTATTTCAGAGTGTGATTAAATTTCATGATATTAAAGAATACTGTTTTTTTTTTTTTTTGTTTTTTTTTTAAAGTTCAAAAATGAACTCTCTTGTCCTTGATAAGAAAACCACATTTAATATTTTCTAACTGGAATGTTGATACTATTTGTGCACAAACCCATTTGTTCACAGAACCCCAAAACCTTTCTACTACTTTACAGTAAAAGAATATATGGTTTGTATTTTCTATATTATTACAACAAAAACAATTATTACAATCTAAATTACATTTCAACCTTATAAATTAATTAGAAGGACATGTATCAGGGGTACTCAACTCTGACCCTGGAGGTCTGCAGTAGAACCTATTTATTTACTGCTAAATCAAGTTGTTTTTAATCTTAATTTTAGTTAACTCGTTTGCTATGTTTCAGAACCCTTAATTGCCAAGTTTAATTTTTAACAGCTTCATTTAGGTTTTAATTGTCACCTGATTTCTTAACCAGCCATCAGTTAACAATGAGGTTGCAAATGACAAAGAAGCCACCAGCTCTTCTGCTAACGTGCATGCATCATAAAGTATCTGTGTTAATAACATGTCTATTATAAAACAAAATCTTGAGACGAGACTATTGCCAAAAGATTTTTTGAAGTCCCGCCCTCATCTCAACCATATTCAACCATGCCTATGGTCCTCTCACATCTCAATCGTGTGAATGCTTTTGTCAGACACAGTCCCTGCACTCTCAGCTCTTATAAATTTTTATGTTTACCTCACTTTAAGTTCCCAATAAAAAAAGACTTACTATGTCCAAATCTTATTGAAGAATTTCATCCTGAAGGGTTAGCAACAGAAGAAATGAGTACACGGGCAGTCCTAGCACCGAGAAACAATGAAGTCAAAAGAATTGACGCAAAAATTGTTGATTGGTTACACAGCAAATTTGTTAAATGCATATCAATACACTGTGCTGTCAAACAATTCTGACATGTAAAATTTTAACAGGCGACAATGAAGGTAATGTAGTAAATCTTCTGCGAATAACATTAGACACCAAATGAGATCTTGATATGCCATTCGTATTAAAACGTTTACAGTTTCCCATTAGAATAGCTTTTGCTATGACAATTATCAAATCATAGGGACAAACATTCGAAAAAGTCTGATTATTTATTACAGAGAAAGAAGCGATATTCACTCACGGACAATTATACGTTGCATTGACATGATGTAAGAACAAACAGAATCAAAATTCAATGCGATATTGAGGAAAAGTTCATTCATAAAAATTTTTACTGAAGTTTTACAGTAAAAGTGTACGTTTAAATAGCATTTGCATGTTCATTTCAAAGCCAAACAGAACAAAAACATATAAAGTAACGAATACCTCTAACGCAGCATGAAACATAATTTTCTTTCAATTTATAGTTAATTACTCACTGTAATGTAAAATAGTTCTGATATGCATATGTAACAATTCCCATGAAAATAACAATCTGTTTAAATTGTACATCCGCTTCCCCATACGCTAGTGGCAGATCCGCAAAGTGGCTATCGCGTAGCACCTGCCTGGGAGTTGGTGAGCAAAAAAGCAGGGGGCAGAGCCCCTTAATTTTTAAATGAATTATAGTAAAGGAAACGATTGAGGAAAGTGACATTCATGACATTCAAGTCTCTGCTGACTCTTCCTGTGAAGTCGGTAGATGGACTGGGAAAGCATAGGGGGTCATGAGGTCACTGGAAAAGGGTGTGTGGCACCCCTGTCAGACACAGTTCCTGCACTCTCAGCTCTTATAAATTTTAACATTTTCCTCACTTTAAGTTCCCAATTAAAGAAGATGTATTATGTCCAAATCTTATTGAAGAATTTCATCCTGAAGGGTTATCAACAGAAAAAATGAGTACACTGGTGATCCTAGCACTGAGAAACAAGGAAGTCAAACGAATTTGTACCAAAATGTTGATTGGTAACATGGCAAAATGGTCAAATGCGTATCAGACTAGGCTGAAACAGTTGGTGGTGATTGTACAGAAGATGAAAACAACAACTTACAATATCCCAAAGAATATCTACAACCGTTAACACCATCTGGTCTTTCACCGGCCGAATTACGTCTTCAGGGGATAACATTAGACAACAAAGGAGATCTTGATATGCCATCTGTATTAAAAATGTTAACAGCTTCCCGTTAGAATAGCTTTTGCAAAGACAATTAACAAATCTCAGAGCGAAACATTCGAAAAAGTAATTTTATTTAATAGAAAGAAACGAAATTCAATCATGGGAACTTATATGTCACGTGGATGCAAATGTAACACTTCACATGAAAATTAAAATCTGTTTAAATTGTACATCCACATCCCCATACACGAGCGACATGAACCACAAAGAGGCCTAGTGTGTAGCACTGGCCGGGGGGTTGGTGGGCGAAGCGAGCAGGAGGCAAATTTTAATAAAAATTGACAAAACATAGTTTTTTTTATTAATTTTTACATTGACCCCAAAACACATAAACTGAGAAATATCAGCTAACTTAATTAGCCCAGGAGTCTAATTAAAAATTGAACTTGGTTGGAACAAAAACTTGCAGACACTGTGGGTCCCCAGGACTGCCTTTGGGAACCACTGGTTTAAAAAATTGAAACGCTATTGCTTTTAGGGGAATAGGAAAAGAAAGACTTTCTGTTCTAATTATAGCAGTAACATTGTTGTATAATCTTTAAACATATAATCTGTTGTACAATTTCCAGTGCTCATTGGGCTATCATAATCATTTCTTATTACAAATTTTTGTTTTAAAGTTTGTTTCCTAATGAAGACGACTTAAATAAAGGCTCTGTCGTAACATATGTAATATTCCCTTTAATTAGATTAAGTAAAGCTGAAGGAACAGCTTTCAAAACCCGTTTATATTCTTTTACTGAACCATTTTTAAAAAGTATCAAAGAGGTGTCGCCTGCGGAAAAGGTAAAGAACCACTGTTCTAGAGGGAGAGACAATAAAATGTTGACACCTGAAAAGAATTAAGAATAATAAAACCGTGAATTTATGTTGGAGGAGAGCAAAAATCATTCCTACAAAGATCTTCCAAGAACGAGTTTGAGAACGCCTGCGCTCTGAACACGCCCTGCGGGTGTGGCACTGCCACTGGCACGCCGAACTTTGCTGCTTCGCTCAGTCGCCCTGCCCAGAAGGCACGAGCTTGACATCAGGGAGTGGACTTTGACTTCTTCCTGGTAGGGAAACACTCAAGCATTTTAAGCTATTCAGAGCAGTTCGCCTTCGTTTTAGTCCTCACCACCGGGTCTTTTTATAGCAGTCGCTGTCAAATGCTGACTACACTTTATTATTACACAGCATACAAACGTACACACTGCCTTCCATAAATTTGTCCTGCAGTACTAACTTATTAAATTCGCATTTTTCATTTTTACAAAGGTAGTTAAAGGTTCAGCCATATACTGAATGACGCTTAAATAAAATCAGGAAAAAAAAACAACTTTTCGATCACTGTTTTATGCCACTGCTGTAGTACGTAATAGGCGGTGGCTTATCTGCGCAAACTCACAGAAGATCTTTAGAGCGATGGAAAAACATCACCGTGCACGTGAAGTGTACAAGGTAGGTTTTAGCCATTTTTTTAAGACGAGACGAAATGTATACACAGTACTTGGTTTCACTACAGAGCTTTACTGTAGGAACGTGAAGTTAGGGAAGCTACTTGATTCCACGGACATGTAGGCTTGGTGCGCAGGGTTTGTAACAGCAGCAGCAGTGGGAGCATTGAGGTATCAGGCTATCCCCTTATGTAAATAATAACGCATATGAGATTAGCTTTAGTAGGGCAAAAGTGATATTCGCTGCCTCTTACTTTAACAATGTTATGTGTTGGAACACTTAAACTAAACGTCTTTATGCACAGATATCTAGGCACGAGTATTTATTTAGTTGTTGGTTCGTTGCTTTTGTGTAACGTCTGTCTTAAACCTGTACGTATGTATATTTGCAGACTGGACTGTTATTAACGCCAAAACGAAGTACCCGTGCGTGGTGGTTCTAGCTGTCAATCCGAGTCTTTTTTTTTTTATTCAAAGCACCCGTGCCTTCTTGCTTTTGTTCAGACCAATTAGTGATGGCAGGTCCGGCTTGGCTCCCAAATGGCTTTTTAGTAACACTCGGAGCCTTCTATTTTAGCCTAATTTAACAAATTATAAATGGTTTGTGTGCTGGCAAGCTATTTTTTATTCAGTGTTTTCATAAAAGCCTTATTTTTATGCATTTTTCTGTTACAAAAAGTTATTAACATTTTAATCAAACCTTTAAATGAACGACTGAATACGGAACCACAGCAAACAAATCAAATAAATAAAGGTAAAAGTCTTTAACATTATGACACTTTAGATTAGATAAAAGTCTTTAGTGCAGGTTGGCATTCAGAAATACCAGATGCCTCAGCCAGCTCCTCATCAACACTTATCTGTTTGGTTGGGGTCATTTGTTTTAGAATAAATGTGCTCATTTTGGTTCGAGTTGTAGAAGGCTGTGATATACCTGCAGTTTTCGTCAAGACAATGGATGCTGCAGCAGAAGTACTTGGCACAAAACAAGACATTTTTCCTGGGTCAGTGGATGGCAGCTGGAGGAGCTCTCTCAGGCTCTCCTCCAGCCGCACGGGCGGATGAGCAGCTCTTCGATGTCTGTGCAGGTTTGTTATTGACCCTGCTCTGACGGATATTTTCATTTTACAGATTCTGCACACAGTAGCCAGATACTGCTGTTTTTCGGTTTTCGCTTATTTCTTCACTTTGTCCCGACAAACTTGTATTTAAATCTGTCGCTCTGTGTATGTGGCCTGTACCACTACACTCACTGTCTTCGGAGCGTCTGTCCACTTCTTTTTTCACATAATGGTATGATCCAAGTCTGTCTTTGCATGTGTTTGGCTGCACGATGTACCCATCAAAATAAAATCCCGCCCCGTGCCTCAAAGGATTCTCGGTAGAGCTGCGCCTGGTACTGATGGGAACTCCGGCTCTTTTCAAAGCTTCGGCTCCCTTTAAAGAGCCGGCTCTTACGGCTCCCAAATGGCTCTTCGTTTAGTATCACATGGATGCTTATATTTTAGCCTAATTAAGCAATTATGAATGGTTTGTGTATAAGCAATTTCTTATTCATTGTTTTCAGACATTACGTATTTTTATGCATTTTTTCCATTGCAAAAAATAGTTACTATTGTTTAACATAAGCTTTAAATGAACAACTTAACACAAAACCACAGCAAACAAATAAAGGCCAAACTCAACAACAACACAACACTATGACTCTTTGAATAAAAGTTATAGGCCAGGAACATACATGGGGTTTAAGGCCTGTACAAAAGTTGTAAATCCAATGTCCTCCACAATGGAAAATGGTTGTAGGTCGCTAGCTATCATTTTAGCCAGCTCCTCATCGACACGTATTTGTTTGTGTGGCGTTATTTGTTTTGGAATAAATGTGCTTATTTTGGTTTGAACTGAAGACCGTGTTATACCTGCAGTTTTCGGTAAGACAGTGGATGCTGCAGCAGAAGTACTTGTCTCTTTTCCAGGGTCAGTGGATGGCAGCAGAGAGGGCACGCTCTCCTCCAGTTGCACGGATGGGTGGGTGGTTCTTATATGTCTGTGCAGGTTTGTTGTTGACCCTGCTCTAACGGATATTTTCTTATTACAAATTCTGCACTTAGCTTTGCAGTCTCCAATATCACTGAAATGCAGCCAGATGCTGCTTCTTTTTCAGCTTTCACTCATTTCTTTACTCTTCTTTTTTTTCTTCACGATGCGCTTGCATTTAAATCTGGCTCCTCGTCTGTCGCAGCGACAGGTGTCGCTCTGTGTACCTGGCCTGTACCAACACTCGCTGTCTTCGGAGCATCTGCCCCCCTTTCCTTCTTTCACATAGTGGTACGATCCTAGTCCGATGTGTCGTTCGTGAACGAGCCGGCATTATGAGCCAGTGTGTTCTGTGTGCCCATATAAATAAAGTCCCGCCCCTGCCGAATGGATTGTCAGCAGAGCTGAGCAGGAGCGGCTGAAGCTTCGGCTCTGCTCGACGGGCATCGGCTCCTCTCGTTCGCTTCAAAGCATCGGCTCTTAGAGCCGGCTCGTTCGCGAACGACACATCATTAGCGCCTGGAGTTTCGGCGCTTCTTGTTTGCTACAAAGAATCGGTTCTTAGAGCCGTCTCGTCCGCGAATGACACATAAAACCAATTTATTTAATAGGGTCTGTTGGAACCCCCAACCGGTGTGTTTCTTCTTGCGATGTGTTCAAGGCTTGCTGCAATAGGCTCCAGCTTCCCCATGACCTTACTCTGGTTACACGGGCTAGGAAGATGGATGGATGCTGAACTCCTGTGCAAACTACAGCTCGAGTTTAATGTAATAAGTTTTAGGTGGAAAAATGACTGGACTGGCGTTTAATGGCCCTCTTTAACAGCAGCGTTTACTGGAAGGTTATAGTGAGAGCCCTAACTATTTTTCTTACTATTCTCGTCAAGAAAGGCGCCGTTGACCGTACTTGTCCCTGAAGGCGACATGTCTCCTGCACTCGGAAGAACTCTTCCCGTCACTCTCCGTTTAGATTTTCTTTCCCACGTTAAAGTAAAAGTCGACGGATGAAGGGGAAACCAAAAATTGTCGGTATTCTAAGATTTTTTTGCTGTTTTGGTCCTCCTTGAGATGCATTGAACATTTTACAAATTTTGTTAATCGAGCATGTTCGTCTCGGAGTTTTGAGTGCGCTGATACACAGTGGGTATAGAAAAGAGTCACCCCCTTTGAAAATATTCACATTTTGTTTCTATATAGCCTAAAATGAAGTCAAACACAAAAATATTTATTATTTGCTTAATGCAACCTTTAACATTAATGTCAAATATACAATAGCAAAAGTTAGGACAAATAAAAAAACAAATCACTGAGAGGTAAAGGTAAAGGATCGCCCCCAACAATACTTGTAAACTCAATAAGGGGTAATCACTTTCTTCATTGCACCTTAAGATATTTGACTTCCACCTGTGATCAGTTGTAATCCTTGGGATTAGTTTAGCAAGAAAACGTCTATGCTGGGAGAATTCCAGTGCTTGGTATTGCAATTGAAAGGAAACAATCAGCTATGGATGGCAAGGCACCTTCAAAAGATACCTGGGATAAAATTACGGACAGACACAAGTCTGCAGATGAATACAAAAAGATTTCAAAAGTAGCAAAGTAAAGGACATATATAAGAATTGGAAAGTGTTTGATACTACTAGGACCCTCCCTGGATCAAGCCATTTCGCCACACTGGATGGAAGAGTGATGAGGAAACTGGTCAGAGAGGCTACCAAGAGGCAAATGACAACTTTGAAGGAGTTACAGGAGTTAATGGCAAAAATAGTAATTGTGTGCATGTGACAAAAATATCACAAGTGCGCCACAAATGTGGCTTCTACGGGAGTGTTGCAAGAAAAAGCCACGCCTCAAGGAAGGCCACATAAGGTATCGTTTGAGCTTTGCCTAAACACACCGTAAAGATTCTGAGGCCAGATAGTAAAAGGTGTTGTGGTCCGATGAGATGGAAATCAGCCTATTTGGTGTCCACACCAAACCGTACACCTGGCAGAAGACCAGTACAACCCACCAACCATAAAGTTGAGGATGGAATGAAGGTTCGCCTTTCAACATAATAGACCAAAGCACACAGTGGCTGAAGGAGAATAAATTGAATGCCCTTGCATGGCCTAGTAAAGCCCAGATTTGAACCTTGTTGAAGATCTGTGTAATGATTTGAAGTTTGCGCTCAACCAAAAGTCACCATCCAGTTTGACTGACCTTGAACAGTTCTGTAAAGATGAGTGGGCAAATATTGCTCTGTATAGATGTGCAAAGTTAGTTCAGAAACATCCCAACAGATTCAAGGGTGTAATTAAAACATAGTTCCACAAAGTACTGACATGAGAGTTTGGGGGGATGATCCCTTATCAATCTCAGTGATTCTTTTTTTGTTTATTACTAGGGGGCTTCACTCGCCAAAACCCCGCCTGCTCTGCGCACCATCAGCTTCACGTCTCTGTCACTCGTGTATTTCACTTTCACCAAACAACAAATCTTTTATTTCTTGCAGATACATCTCTTGATTGGGAAGAAACAGTATTTTTTTCCGTGATAGCAACACGAATCAGATGACCAACAAGTCTCCAACTTAAGTTTAAATCCGAACAATATATTCTATTTCTTTTAGCTGTTCTGTTATTTCACCAAGTAATAATTTCTGTTTGCGCTATTGCAATCTTTACTATCCATTTTTTGAGACTTTCAAATTTTCGTACTTCAATTATCTCTAACCTGCTCTGCATGTGTATCACGCCAGTGTTTTTGAACCTCTTTACAACATTCTACTTTGTCATCTACTCCTTGTCTCTTATTTCTGGTCCCGGGGAGTGGTTAAATCTCTTGGCACAAAGACTCGCAGTATGTGAAAGTGTCTTTCTAAGAAAATCACGTCTCGTCTCCTTCCAGGATATTTTTTTTTATAATAATTTTTCTGAACTGTTTCTTGTATATCGTCGACTTTGATTTTATAGGTTGCATTGATTAAATAAAGCTGAAAAAATATTTTTGTGTTTTTCATTTTAGGCTGTAAAGCAACAAAACTGAATATTTTCAAAAGGGGTAATTCTTTTCTATATGCATTGTACGTATTGTAATGTTGGCAGCAAGCACCTCAATGGATAGATGCTCTGTTCATTAAATAACTCTTTGAGGTCTCTCTATCCTTAAATGGATGGCTCGTCCCTTTGCCGCCCTAGCTGGAAAAGCATGCGACTTTGCAGGACTGCCATTTATAGAGGCACCCCACTATTAATGTTGTAATGTCAGCTCATACTTGAGTGACTCATCCATGACTGATGTAACTTATCAGTGCTGTTACAGTATATTGTATCCTACTTTATTTATTGGTGCGCTTCGGAACAAAAATGTAATACATTTATCAGGGTTCATATGCCTTTACTAAATTGGATTAATCCAAGAGTATATAGTTTATGGGTGGCACTTATTAAAGATAAAATTGTCAGAAATCTGCTTAATTTTAAAAAATTATCCAGTTTCCAAAGGTCTGTGAAATCCAATATAAAATTAATCTTATTATTTACCCATAATGCCCTTATAAATGCAATATTTCCAGAAATAAATATTAAATTCACATTTTGTAATTCACATCCAGAAGTTCACCATCTTTGTTTTTTGATTGCCCTGTCTCGAGAAAGCTATGGAAAGAAATGTGTACGTGAATTGCCCAGTGTTCTTTTTTTTTTTCCCCCCATAAATTAAACAATATTATTTTCTTTGATGGCAACAAATCAGTTAATTTTAACACTTCATTTCTGATGCATTTTTTAATATTACTTGGGAAAAATTTTATAAGTGTAAATGGATCAGATGTAGTCCCTTATTTAACCTTTCCTTACTGAATATTGTCACAAACTTGACTCTGAGAAAGTTTTGAGGCAGCCACTCGTATAATTGGTATCCTGGCTGCAAAGTCATAAAATTATATACAGCACTGATGTGCACAAAACCGAGTCCAAAACAGAACTGAGGGAATAGGGAAAAGGTGGAGGCTTTTAAAGGGGAAGACAGGAAGTGAAGTCAAAGGGGTTGGGCTCATGAAGGTGTTCAGCCATAGGTTCGAGCCCGGACGTGACATCACAGGGGCCGGAGCCTGCAAGGACTCCCTCCATAGGCTCGGTCCCGGAAGTGATGTCAAGAGGACCAGGTGGAATCTCCCGTGAATGGTCTGCAGGCAAGGGACAAAAGGAGTCAGTGCACTCTGCCACATCCCGGAATGTTTCAGAACTGCCCTTACTCAAGCCCTTTAGCTGCCTCCCATGCGCACATGTGTGACAATATTTATTTGTAAAGTCTCTTGAGTTAATTAAGAGCCACAAAGCTATGAAGTCAGTTAAGCCTTCCAATGTGCCACAGAACGATTTCTGCCCTTAGTACTGCTCTTATGAGAATTTCTTTCTTTCTTTCTTTCTTATTCTAATTTAATATTTAATTGTATTGTTGTGGATCTGAGCAAGAAGTGCCAGTATGTGAGCATTTACTGCCGGTCCTCCGTTGCTGAGACAAAAAAAAGTTGTTACACCCACCTGCTTCTTTATTTTATTTATTTATTTATTTAAATTTTATTTTCAAAACCCATACATTACAATTGAATGCTACTCAGTCAAGCAAATAACAATAACTTAACCGACAGCCATTTAGTTTGAAATAAATATAAAGTGGAAAAAAGCAAAACAAAACAGAATTTAAACCCCACTCAAGAGAATGAGTAACATGAGAAAAAATATCTTTTTTTATTTGATAAAATGATTACTAAAAAAAGGTGATCACAGTCTCTATATGCTTATGCTAAAATGACATTAATTAGTTCTTGCTATGCTTTAAAAAATGTTGGATATATTCTCTGAGAGAGACTTACATTTTTTCTAATTAGAGATAAAATAGAACATCACTTACCCACTGAGTTATAGGTGGTTAGGGATTCTTCCACTTGATTAGGACAAGTCTTTGTGCTGGTATCCCTATGCACTTTATTGTTGTCCATGAGTATACTAAATATCCCCATTAATGGATTAGGAGGGATTGTGATACCAAGGCTGAGAAGTACCTAAAGATTTTTGTCCAAAATGATATTAATGTCGAGAATTTCCAAAACATATGGTAGTAAGGCTGGAGGTAGATGGCAGTGCTTGCATTTTGGGCCTTGCCTTGGACACATTTTGGACAAACGCCTGCGCACTACAAGCCCTTCTAATAATAGAAGTAATAATGTTACTGTCTCAATATGGAAATTATGTGTTTTTTGTGTTATGCTTTGCCAAAGATTTTTGCCTTTCATTTACATTACATTATATGATTTCTTAAGATTGTCCACTCATTTGTTTATTTAATAGTGTGAGTTATAAAGCTTTTACTTAATGATGAGAACAAGATGAGGATGGATGTGTATTAATCCAATTTAGGGTGCACTGATTTTTTGTTTTTATTTACATTGGTATTTCTTATTTTTCAACTAACAGTAATTAAAAATATTTAAGAGAAATGAAAAAAGCAGTCTGTTACTAAGAAAATTAATTCTTCAAACTGCAAGATTATTACGGCATGGTAGTGTTTTCAGACCTGATGTTTCCATATCAGTGGTTTCAAAAATTTGAATATTTTGTTATTAATATCTTTCAAGTGCTGAGCAATGAATTTACATCTTTACAAGAAGGGTAACACATCTGAAGAGTCGAAGCTGTTTTGACATCACCCTGCTGTCTACGACTAGTAACATTTGTGATTTGTCTCTTCCTAAATTGTTTGCTCGTTCTTTCTGAGGCCATCACAACATGCATCTAATATGATTTCTGTAGAATTCCAAATGTACAGGGAATATAGTGAGCAGAAGAAAATATATCTTTTGTCCTAAAGAAATACTTAGAATCTATCAACCAGGAAGCCTTCCAGAAGATCCTGTCTAGAAGTGGTTATTCTATCAAATTTATTATGATCTTGTTACGTAACTATCAGATCCCTTCACCAATCCGAACACGTGTCAATCATTTTACCATTTGCTTCTAAATTATTTTGCCTCATTTATCTGTGAATGTTCTCCTTACAACCTTTACATCAAATATCAGTTTGATGAAAAGCTCTTCAATATATACCTCGTTAAAACAAAGACAAAAATGAACCCTCAGCATGCAGATTATTGAGAAATTTTTTCCAACAAATTCTGACTATTCTAAACCTCAGCCTGTAAATCTCTGGGACTATTCCTCAACTTCCATATAACCAAGACCCTCTGCAAAAATGTAGTTGGCCAGGTAACAGCAATCACCCTCACTGAAAAAAAACTCTTGAATTTGTTCCCGGTAGTCCACTGTCTCAAAGGCAACCTTCAAGGAGGAAGTCAAATATTTCAATTGTATCAGTATCTCAGCCAGGAAAGTACGCCATTAAGTCTTGCAGAACTGTGACTTAAGGAAGTAAATCAAAGTAATGGTTCATAAGTCTGTTTCCATTGCTGTTCTTTTGTCATTGTCGCCTGAAACCTCTTCAGATATTCCATCAGTGCTGTCTTGAGAAGATTCTACATATCATCTAAAATTAACTGCACCAGTCTCACTGTGGCATAGGCAGTAAGCATTAAAGCAATACTGAACTGAAGACCCAGAGCCCCAGCGGGGCCTGACAAAGTGGTTCAAAGACACTGTCAATGCATCCATTACAAAAGGTTGAATCAGCATGACTAGAGACTCCTAAGAGACTCCTAAGTATGTAACATTCCTTATGCCACCGCCTATCAGCTAGGACTTTGCTTTGAAACTAACCATCTTTCTGATAAAGTGGGCAAAACACAGAAGAAGTAGAAGAAGGAGCAGGAAGACATCCAGATTTCCAGAAGTAACTTCCAAATAGATCCTACTGCCTTCACCTTTCTCAGATATGTAGACTCCTCAACCTCTTAAGGAGGCAAATCATACACTCCAAAAGCAAACTGGTGCTTCCTGATATTTCAAATTTCTCTTCAATACAACTTCCAACAAAGGAACTTCCTTCCTTTCAATACAACATTGGAATCGATTAAATTCCAATGAATTTTATTTTTTTTATGTGTAATCTCTAATTGTTTTTTAAGTTTGTCTCATTTATTCATAGCTTTACATTTTAACAATGACTTATATTTTAAATGTTGTTTTTAATTTTTCCCTCCCAACAGAAACTACAAAGAATTTGCTAAAAATTAATTCACAATTACTGCCTGCATTTGTGAGCCCTTTCTTCACCCAAGTTGAATCCTCACTTGCACCAACAGGGCAGTCTCAGGTTTCCTTTGAATAACTCACGACCAGATAAGTCAGCCACTGTTTCAAGGGAACCAGATATCCAATCACAAACCAAGGGTGGTGTGATGATTTGAAATCAAAGATGACTTCTACAAATGCAAAGGCTCTGTTGCATTTAGACAGCCGTATGTCTTCCTCAAACATATGTTGCACTGAGAATAAAGTACTCAAACAAACAGCACATCCTCCTTGTTCAACATTAAATTTGTCACAGGATGCTGCTTTGTCATTTAGTACTCTGTTCAGACCTTCACCCCTTACTTCAGTGAAGCAATCTGGTTTTCACAAAGAAGAACTTACATCATCACCTTTATCTTGGAATTGCAGCAGCCTGAAATCTGGAACTGACACCAATGAAGTAAGCACATTTGCCTCTGAAGTGTCAGAGGTAAAAAGAAATGAATATAAAAAAATTAAGGTATGTGATTTACATCTCATAATTAGAATGTGTTGAATACATTTGCATTTTTGTTTTTGCTTGGTCAGTGGGTGCTATTTAGTACTGTATAGGTCTGTCAAGTTGTTGACATTATACCAGTGTGGTTCAGATTTTTAGATTCAATATTTCTCTTTAACCTAAATGGACCCTGCGCCATCGCAGGAGAAACACTAAGAAAGATAGATTTCTCTTTAACCTCCTTAGCATTGCATTTTTTCCACACAAAAAAACATGTAAAAAGCATTTTTTTTTTTTTTGGCAAGAAAAATTACATTTATTTTAAATCTCAATAGTAATGATGAATAATAATATTATTAAATGAACAATAATAACAGTAATAATAATGATGATCCCAAAGCAGTATATAATCTCAAAATGAGATTTTGTGTGGTAGATTTTGAAGCATGATTGAAGACATAATCCAACGTCACAGTCGGGACAAAAATAGCATGTTTCTTTGCAGATTTTCTTTTCAGACTGATCAGTTTTTGAATAGTACACTGCACAGGTACAAGTTTGATTCTTAAACCCGAAAAATCTATCATAAAATCAGACCTCAACTTATTCGCCTATTCAAAAATGCGACACTTCTTCCTTTTTTTTTTTTTTTGTTTTTTACATCTTGCCTCCTCCAATCTCACATCAGTTTCTCAGACAAATCAAATTTTGTTGCAGCAGCGCAGTTACCAATTTCTTTCGCTACTTCAATGACATTTAATTTAAAACCAGCTTCATATTTACTTTTCGTAGATGAGGGATGCTCTTACGATAAAGATGTTTGAGGGTGTGAGATACACAAATCACATGGGCACAATAGAGAGAGAAAGGGCGGTTAGGAGCATGCGCTGATACAGCGCTATGCAACACCCATAAAAAAAGGCAATGTGCTCCATGGTTACTCTATCAGATGGGCTTTAGCATATCATAATCCCTTGTACCAATAGCGTGAGTTTTCTGCATTCGACTTATACGACCGACATTATAAAATACCAGAAATTATACTGTAAAATCAAGTCCCAACTTATCCGTGAGTAAATGTGGTAATCAATGAATTGTCTACCAATAAGACGCTCCGGATTGATCTGCGATGTGCTGAGTTGACTGCATCGCTTCAGTGGTAGAGTAGATGGTGGTTGTGTGGCAATGATTTGTTCAACTAGCAATGATTTGTTCAACTAGCTGACTGCTTGTAAAGTCTGCAATGGAGACACGTCAGTCAGCTTTTTGTCTGAGCAACATGAATACATTCCAAATACACTATTCAAGCAGATGACGAAATAATGTCGTATAATATTTTTTTGTTGCTTTCTCATAACGGGATAGAACGTCAATTCCATATCAATATGTTCTGTACTGTCGACCACAATACAAGGCTTAGTAATCTGTAGGTTGCCTCTAGCTGGAACCGTGGTTGTAGCTGCATTATGCATAGTACTAAACATTTTTCTTGTCTTTCCATTTCATCACAAGCACATTATCTTTTTGTCAGGCTGCTAGTGCACCTCGCTTTAGTTTTGCTCTGGTAAATTCTTCAGGCATGATGGGTGGGTTGCACTGTTCCACATCCATCAGTCTGTCTTTGTAGCAAGATTTCAAATAGCTCTAGCGGTGTAAAAAAAATTTCCATTGTTACATAGTAACCTTCGAGCAGAGCATCCATCAACATCAGCACCAACAACGTTGCAACTCCATACTGATTGTATTTATCATCAAACTTTGTTCCTTCTCCCGTGTAACAGAAACGATTTCCAAATGTATCCAATCTTAGATTCCCAAATCATGTAGAACTTTATCCCAGAACTTGCTTCTACAGCCCGTGTGATGCTTACGCAAGACGTGTCTAATACACCACTGACCACATTGACCGAGTGATGCTCGGATGTAACTCTTTTAGCTTGTTTTTTTACAACCCGAGTAATGCTCGGGTCTAATGCTAAGGACGTTAAGATTGAAAAGGTATACTGATAAAATGCCTCAGTACTTATTGCTTTAGTTGAATAATCTTAAGATAACTGTTAATTTCAATTCAGATCAGTTTGATCCATTTTTTTTATTTTAATTATACCTCTGAGATCAAGGAAGAATATTTTGTTGCTGGACCCAGTGTTACAGAAGCTTGAGAAAAAAGGTAAATTGACAAAGTAAACAAGTTAGGAAATATCTCACCTTAACCCAGGTAGGCCCCAAATAGTACCTTCTGGCTTTAGCAGGCCCAAAAATAGGGAACTGGTAAAATAATACAACATGTACTAAAATATATCAAAAACCCTAAAAGAATAGGGTAACCTTAAACTCCAAGTTTGTGGAACAAAATGACAAACAAGAATTTTTATAAATCAAGGATTTACTTAGCAAAAATAGAAAAATACAAAGATAAGCTCAACAACGCAATTAGAGACACAAGGAGTTACCTTAATTGACAGTTACAAGTCCTATAAATAAATCCAAAAATCTGAATCCTTAATCAAAATGAGAATGATTAGACAAACGGACAAACACAGCCAAGAAAATAATTCTTACATTTCTTACATTTCTTTCTTCTGCCACAGTTAATGAATTATGTCATGTCATTATGCTCCTGGGCTTTCTCAGTTCACTTATTTAGCCAAGGCGAGGACTCTGGAGCAGTGATGTCAGGATGACTCCACTCACAAGAACAAGGAACAGCAGAACATTTAGATAGATAGATAATTTAACAGAAACAGAACAATAGAATTACAAAGCAAGCCATTAGAAAAAAACAAAGACATGAAAAATGATAACTCCAAGTTGACAAAAACAACTCGAGATAAATCGAGTTTAGAAATTGGATTTGATGGATAGACAATAAAACATAAAATACACATAACTTTGAACCAATACAGGTAAAATCTGTGTTTAAGTGTCAAGCCCAAATTGTTGGCTACTCAGACTATGATGGAGAGCAGCTCTGGGGCTTTGTTGATATATTATAGTGTAGGAGAAATATTGAACCATTTTAATGTTCTGGTACTGCAGCAATCAGGCTGTGTATAGTGTAAATACTGACTACAGATTTGTTTGTTCTATGCTGGTACTGTTATTGTCTTTGGTGTTTGAACCAGAAACCAAACAGCAGCCAAACTCTACTTCATAAAAGATTCATAAAGTCAGGAGACAGCACTTTGGTCCAATTTTATTTTGATTTTATGAAGTTGTACATAACACGGTACAACACCCTAGTACTACATGAATTCAGAGTGAAACTTAAAAGAAGCAAATTACAAATAATTACTGATTTTAAAATGAACAATATAACTATAACTAAATAATGCTTAAAGGCTTTGCTCTGATGGGACTAACAAACACTTAGTATTCGTGAGGTTTACTGTCTAACCAATGACTTCCTGCAATTCTATTTCTGCTTCCTTACAACTACTTACATGAATATGCATAAAGCTATGTTAACATTCTTTTGAATAACAAACAGCTATTCTGCTAGGCAGAACAATGCATAACTGTGTGATGCTTAAATAATTCCTTTCATTTTTACTCATTTCTATGTGTCATTTATTGCTTTTCTTCATTTTTTATTATAATTGTTACTGTTAAGTTACCTGAAAAAGCAGGAGAAGTGAGCTAATGTACAAGGTGTGTGTCTTGCATGTGCCCATTTGCCTGTCTTTCCATGTTTCACAAATTTATGATGGACATTGGTTTTGACATTACACAGAAGAGGATACAAAATATACAAGATAAAGTGACCTCTCTCTCAAGGTACAATTGAAACAGTAAACTAATCCATAAATAAAGTCACTCGGGAATGTTTCCCTGTTTTAAGATATGCAAGTTTGAATATTAACCAGTGCTTTTCAATGAGAGATTTTGAAATTTCAAAACTTGGTTTGTTTTTCTTGATTAGACATATCCCAACAAAAATTGAACTTTCTCTCCAAATTTTCTTGAAAAATAAGTGACAGTTTTAAAGAAAATTGGTCCACTAGGAGCCAATTGTACCTAACCACATAGATTACAAAAAATACCTAACTACAGCAGAAAAGTTAATGAGCCAGCAACATCATCGGTTTTAAAAATACAAAGTGTACACTGCAGCTTATTATATATTAAAAATTAAACAACATGGTAATACAAATTACTAGGCAACAGAATGATTACCTATATTTAATCTAAAGTGGAAAGATGTTTAAATGTTAGATCAGATGAGTTTATGCAAATTTAATTATCCAGGGTAAAAACTTAAAAGACATCTCTTTTCATAAATTTCCTATATTGGTGTGCGGCACCAATAATGAAGTAGACCATGTTAGCAATCTGCCGAAGGCCTTGTGGTCTAATGTAATGTGGTCTAATGCAATGTGAAACTGTGAAGCAACCAGTCGGCATGCTTTCTGCTGCATGTCAGGAAAAAAACAGTGAGGATCTGGCTAGGCAGTTAACTTTCTAAAACATTCTTGAAAAGCAGTGCTCGGCCTTCTTAAAATGATAAGCATTGTTCAGTGACCATGAGCGATCATCAGGGATATGGAGGCCCAAGAACCTAAAGCTGCTTATTTTTCCATAGCAACACCATTACTGTCTTGATCTTTTGCAGGTTTCCCTTATTCATCATTTAGCGTCTTAGCTTTGTAAAAATTGACAGATTGCTTTTATTTCTGTTGAAAGGAATTTACGGTCTTCTCTGCATTCCATGTCATCATTGTTTTTATTCGAACCCACTACTAATGTGTGAAGAGCATCCTTGATGAAACAGTTTTTTTGTCTTGCCTAGCAACTCAATTGTGGATAAAAAAGGGAAAATGGCAGTATGTTGAGTGTACAGTCATGAGGAGCTCCAGTATTCAAAGTTAGTAAGGTAGATGTGTATTCTCAAGCCTGACTCAATGTAGGTCTACTAGTCGGAAGTTCTGGATCCAGTTGCACAGGGTAGTATTTAGTCAAGGATCCTGAGCTTTTTTGCTAACTTTGGGACAATGGTTGGTTTCAATGGCAAGCTAAATTCACTGAACAACATTTTCAAGGTGGGTTAGTTTTACATTGATGGCTTTGCAAATTATTTACTCTGTGAATCAGTTTAAAGCATGGGCTGATTTTTGTTTGTTATGTAGAGCTGATATGTAATGGGACTAACTAGCTGAAGCATCTCAAGATGATCAGGTTTAATGCCATAGGCTGGTTGTCATTCAAGCATATGAGTGTAGATATTTTGGACACTTAATCCTTGTAAGTAACATTGGATAACCATGTCAGCCAAATATACAATAATAATTCAGTTGCCTTGATAATGCATAATATGTCTTAAGATTGTTAAGCTTTAATCATGGAGTACTTACATGTTCACCCAACAGTTATGGCAAAAGCTTACTTGATCACATTTATGTGATGTTATAAAGAAAAGCAAAGCACTGTCACCAAAACTGTGCCGTTGTTATTATTATGAGACCTCTGTTATGCGTAACTGAAGTCAAATTAATTTTTTTAATGCTTGAGGATTGAAAGATACCTGTTTACCTAACAACTGCATTAATGTTTAAACTGCTGTGTGGCCATAATTCTCTAGAAGATACCTACCTTCCATAACGTTTAAATTGCTCAAGGTCGGTCTTAGGTCATACAGTGCATCCGGAAAGTATTCACAGTGCATCACTTTTTCCACATTTTGTTATGTTACAGCCTTATTCCAAAATGGATTAAATTCATTTTTTTCCTCAGAATTCTACACACAACACCCCATAATGACAACGTGAAAAAAGTTTACTTGAGGTTTTTGCAAATTTATTAAAAATAAAATAACTGAGAAATCACATGTACATAAGTATTGACAGCCTTTGCCATGAAGCTCAAAATTGAGCTCAGGCGCATCCTGTTTCCCCTGATCATCCTTGAGATGTTTCTGCAGCTTAATTGGAGTCCACCTGTGGTAAATTCAGTTGATTGGACATGATTTGGAAAGGCACACACCTGTCTATATAAGGTCCCACAGTTGACAGTTCATGTCAGAGCACAAACCAAGCATGAAGTTAAAGGAATTGTCTGTAGTCCTCCGAGACAGGATTGTCTTGAGGCACAAATCTGGGGAAGGTTACAGAAAAATTTCTGCTGCTTTGAAGGTCCTAATGAGCACAGTGGCCTCCATCATCCGTAAGTGGAAGAAGTTCGAAACCACCAGGACTCTTCCTAGAGCTGGCCAGCCATCTAAACTGAGCGATCGGGGGAGAAGGGCCTTAGTCAGGGAGGTGACCAAGAACCCGATGGTCACTCTGTCAGAGCTCCAGAAGTCCTCTGTGGAGAGAGGAGAACCTTCCAGAAGGACAACCATCTCTGCAGCAATCCACCAATCAGGCCTGTATGGTACAGTGGCTAGACGGAAGCCACTCCTTAGTAAAAGGTACATGGCAGCCTGCCTGGAGTTTGCCAAAAGGCACCTGAAGGACTCTCAGACCATGAGAAACAAAATTATCTGGTCTGATGAGACAAAGATTGAACTCTTTGGTGTGAATGCCAGGCATCACGTTTGGAGGAAACCAGGCACCGCTCATCACCAGGCCAATACCATCCCTACAGTGAAGCATGGTGGTGGCAGCATCATGCTGTGAGGATGTTTTTCAGCGGCAGGAACTGGGGGACTAGTCAGGATAAAGGGAAAGATGACTGCAGCAATGTACAGAGACATCCTGGATGAAAACCTGCTTCAAAGCACTCTTGACCTCAGACTGGGGCGACGGCTCATCTTTCAGCAGGACAACGACCCTAAGCACACAGCCAAGATATCAAAGGAGTGGCTTCAGGACAACTCTGTGAATGTCCTTGAGTGGCCCAGCCAGAGCCCAGATTTGAATCCAATTGAACATCTCTGGAGAGATCTTAAAATGGCTGTGCACCGACGCTTCCCATCCAGCCTGATGGAGCTTGAGAGGTGCTGCAAAGAGGAATGGGCGAAACTGGCCAAGGATAGGTGTGCCAAGCTTGTGGCATCATATTCAAAAAGACTTGAGGCTGTAATAGCTGCCAAAGGTGCATTGACAAAGTATTGAGCAAAGGCTGTGAATACTTATGTACATGTGATTTCTTAGTTTTTTTATTTTTCATAAATTTGCAAAAACCTTCAGTAAACTTTTTTCACATTGTCATTATGGGGTGTTGTGTGTAGAATTCTGAGGAAAAAAATTAATTTAATCCATTTTGGAATAAGGCTGTAACATAACAAAATGTGGACAAAGTGATGCGCTGTGAATACTTTCCAGATGCACTGTATATCGCCTGAAACTGAGGCATGTTTGTTCTGAAAATTGATGTAGGTGGGCTATTGGTTGCAAAATAAGGGACAAATGAAAGTTCGATAGCATTCATATTTCATTTTTTGAAGTGTTTTAATTTTCAGGCTTTGAAAGGTATGGCATTTCTTCCTATTTAGGCACTAAATGAAGTAGTACACAAAATAATGTACAGTATTTTATCTTGTAAAGTGTACTTGTACCTACTTAGAAAATATCACTATCTTAAAGTTTTTAAATATAATACTCAAACATGGATGGGTAATTCTTTAATATTACTATGTATTTGTTCCTGTTATGACAAATGAGGCTAATTACATGTCAGTAAACTATTGTACTCTTTCAACTTGGAATTTCTGTTGTGTATATCGCATTCCCAGAAGGTAATGATTTCTTTCAGATGTTTGTGACATCAAGACTAATACTGAAGAGCATTCTATTTGAAAGAAAATTAATCCCAGTTCTTTTGCCTATGCTGATTGTAAACAATTAGTATTACAAATATTATGATTATCCATTTATTTTTCTGGTCTGTGGTAAACCTTAACATTATTTGGCTTAAAGGACACATGGGCTTAGGTCACTCAATTGATCTCATTTGTGTTTACTTGGAATTTAAAATAACTGAACTAATAGTTGTTAATATTGTACAGCTTTCACGTTCCAAGAGTTTCAAACACTTGGAACAAGAGTCTGAGGAGATGCCTGCTTATGAAATTTGGGAAAAACTTGAAGATGAAGAAGAGTCATTTCTCAAATTCTCTGATCAAGAAGAATCTGGTCAAATGGAAGCAAAACTTACAGATAAAAAGGTAATGTATCTCTACAATCTGAATTACAAAAGTTATTTTATCTGTTTATATCCAAAACAAGGTTAATCTGATATTGTAAATTATCCCCATTTTGGAATAATCCAAATGTAATAATAAGAAGCCAAAAGGGGCTTTCCCAACAGTATATGTATATGTAATACAAATACAGTATATATCAAAACCAAACTCACCTAAAATATTTGTATACATGAATTTATCTCCCTATGTAGCATGTCTTACAAAATACACAGACAATACCCTATCCTAGACATTGTGCCAGAGTACATTCAAAAAATAACCTTTAGTCCTAATAAAAAAACTGGTATATGTATGTATAGGATTGCAAAACAGATTGGATTTTAATGTGAGACATTTATTATTAAACATACTGAACGAGAATATGGCAGCTCTTCTGGAGTTGTAGTTGTACATTGACTTCTGAAGGCTTTATTGCTTTTGCATTTATTTATATTCAGTAGATAACATAACACTTGGTGTAGCCGCCAGAGTAGAAGGCGAGTTCAAGCACGGGTAAAATGCATGCCGAAAGAAATCTCTCAGTCCAAAAGTTTGTTTTAAAATAGTTAGTGAAAATTCATAGAAAACAGTCCACACAAGAATAAAGAAAAAGTTGTTACACATGTAGAATAGAATGCAAAAAAAAGAAAAAATGTATCTTCTCTAAACTTAGCTTTTCTTGTAAAACTTTAGTTGTTTCTGTACTTAAAGATTCTTAACTTCTTATTCTATACTTAAAGATTCCTAACTACTACTTCTTCTGTACGTTTTAAACATACGGCGCAGCACTTTCAATTAAGTGCTTTGTCTTACATGTTTCTTAGCACACAAAACGCACACACAAGGTACGCAAAGCTCAAAAGGCATGAAAGGCATGGTTTATAACCATGTGCCCTCTACACTTTACACATAGCAAGGCTGATCACTAACTGAGAATAATGTTTAGTCAGATTAGCTAGAATATACCAATTCAATTCAACTGATGGGGGTTATAGGAACCTCCCATAGATTATGCACTATCATTTAGTAAAATATTTATGAATTTTATGTAGCCAGGAAATGGCTCTTACACTTGGTGAAGAGCTGTAGATATTAAGTGCTTGCATGGTTAGTTTCTTCTGTTTTATTTTTATTTAATGGGTTCTAGCAGTAAGGATACTGCTTCAAGTGTGATCTGCTACATAGTTTTGATTTCACTGTATTTTCATCTGAAAAATTATGTTTGGCCCAGAATAAGGAAAGAATAGATCTAAATGCCTATATAATACTGAGTAAAATAATTTGTTGATACTCATGAATAATAGTTAGTGTTCCAACCAGGGAAATCCTGTTTATTTGAATTTTTGGGCTATTAGAATAAATATCATTGATATGGGGATGTATTTCCTGAGTGAAAGGTGTGCTTAACCACACTGTGAGATTTTTTTTTCATCTTGGACCAATGATTTCAGAGCTGAGGAGGAAGCCAAGAAATATTTTACTATTCAAGTTTTGTGGTCACATTTATGACAATATATCTTCAGATATTCACTAATGTCAATTGCAATAAATATTTTTCAATTTATTCTTATTAGAAATACTTCTACTTATGAGCCCTGCAAGCTATACAGTCATCATAAATATGGTGTGAAATAAAGAAGTGCAACATAAGTAGCAAACCATCATGTTGAAACAAACAGAAACATTATGTATTATGTGATGGTGTATAAAATAAACCTCAGTCAGAGCTGTGATAGGTACAAGGTAGAACTGACGTAAATGGAGGGATAGCAATTGAACATGATTGTTGAACCAAAGGTTCCCAAAACACTAGAGAGCAGCAGGTAGACCTGCTATTATGTACATGGTCCCCTTTAACCCACAGTAACAAGCTCGTTAGCTGAGAGGTTCCTTTGCCCTTTAACAGATAGATGGGATCTGGAATTACAGCAACATCTAAGTTTGCTAGAAAAATCTCTGGGAGAATGTATTGAAAACTCATGTGATCGATTTCTGATTCTGGTTTCTGGTGGGGCTTAATGTTTCTTGTCAAAAGGCTGGTGAGAATTTAGGGTGTTGTGTTGCTTTTGGGGTGAGTATTTTAAGCACCCCATCTGACAGAAGGGACTATGCCTAATAGTTTTGTTGTTTTTCTTTATTTGAGTACTTTTTCAGCAAAGAATACCTTCTTTTCATACTGTCCCTAACTATTGAGCAGCACCCTCACTCTCAGCCTTATAAACCTCGCAGCACAGATATAATGGCAAAAATCCGGCTGTCACCAGGTTCTCAAAGAAATCTAACTTATTACTTCAATCACTCTAGACATTAAGACAAAGCATAGAAAGTTAAAAGCAGCATGGTGTTTATTACAAGAATAATAATAATAATACCACTGGAACAAAGAATACTAGAAAATAGGTACTAATAGGAAAGTCTGAATATATATATATAGTCTTTAGAAAAAGCTTACGAAAAAAGGTAGAGATAACAAGGATGAATGTCTCAGTGCCGTCTTCGTCCGTTCCTCCTCTTCTTCTTCTTCTTCTCCTTCTTCTCCTTCTTTTTCTTTGCTTTTTTCTGTCTCAAACCAAGGCGCATATATTATGAAATGTCATACCTTGGTTTCACAACACATGCACCAGATTGCCTGGCTGTCAATATGATGGATGAATTTTGCTCCCCAGGTAATAAAGTTCTTTGATATTGCCTCAGTTTTTCCTTTCCCAGGCCTTAAACCCAATTGATGTCCGTCCGTAAAGTAATCAATAGCCTGAGGTATCAGCTCAGGCTTCCTTTCCCAGGCTGTAAACCAAATTAGCGCTAAGCTATGAACAACTGTTATAAAAGTGAGGTATAAGGAAGAGGATATATCTTTTTTATTATAATGCCCTCTACATCTGAATTCATCTTGTTGGGATTGAGCAAAATATAATACAGAATAAGATATAGATTTTATACACCATAACACCTATCCATCACCTCCTTGTCTCCTCTGTTCCCTTCACCAACATGTCCATTAAAATCTGCTCCAATCACCACTTTCTGTCCCTTGGGTACACTGTTCATCACTTCACTCTAAAAATCTTCTTTCTCCTCCATCGCACACCCAACTTGCGGGGCATATGCACTAACAACATTCATCATCACACCTCCAATTTCCAGCTTCATAATCATTACTCTGTCTGATATTCTTTTCACCTCCAAAACACTGTTGACATACTGTTCCTTCAGAATAACCCCTACCCCATTTTTCCTCATATTCACACCATGATAGAACAATTTGAATCCACCTGGCCTTACTCCCCTTCCATTTAGTCTCTTGCACGCACAATATATCAACCTTCCTTCTCTCCATCATATCTGCTAACTCTCTACCCTTACCAGTCATACTGCCAATATTCAAAGTTCCTACCCTCAGTTCTTCTCTCTTTACCTTCCTACTCTCCTCCTGCCTTTGGACACGTCTCCCCCCTCTTCTTCTCCTTCTTTTTTGGCCAACAGTAGCCCAGTTTCCACCAGCACCCTGTTGGCTAACAGTACTGGTAGCGGTCATTGTTAACCCGGGTCTCAACCGATCCGGTATGGAAATTTGTATTGTTGTCCGCATATTGATTTGGCTAAATTTTACACTGGATGCCCTTCCTAACGTAACCCTCCCCATTTATCTGGGCTTGGGACCAGCACGAAGAAACACACTGGTTTGTGCACCCCCTGTGGCTGGGTTACATATTTCTAATGCCAGTACCAACAAATATTATAAAATGGGCAGAAATTAATTAATTGATAATCATGATTTTTATTGTGTCAGAATCTGTGCATTGATTTGTAACCAATCCTGTATTTTGTACAGATTTTTTGAAAAGTACAAAACTATTGACTTATTACTCTCATATTCATTACTAGACTTATTATATAAGCTGTGTTCATGTTTAGCCTTGTAATTTTCTCCTTTGTCTTACTCCTCTGCTTCTGTTTCTAGCTCTGTTGTTTCTTGTTTCCTTTTTTCTTTTATCTCACAGCCTCCTTCCTCTTAAATCCTCATCCTCTAGGGGTTGGTTTTAAGCCCCCTGCTGTATACTCTGCTGACCTATGACTGCATACCTCACTATCTGAATCATAGTGAATTTTTCAGATGACACAGGGGTGTTAGGACTTGTCACTCATAATAATCAGTCAGCATACAGGACAGAAGTGGCTAAACTGGAGGCTTGGTGTAAGGATGATAGTCTTAGCATCAGTGTCAAAAAAACTAAGGAAATGATTGTGGACTTTCAATGGATTGGTACTTCTCCTCCTCCCCTCCCCTTTTACTTTAATGGAGAAGCAGTTGAAATTGTCACATGCTTCAAATATCTGCGGGTGCATATTACACATGACCTCTCTTGGACTTACAATACAGCCTGTCTGGTAAAGAAAGCCCACCGACGCCACTACTTCTTGTGGAGGCTGAAGTGCGGCTGGGCTGTGCCCCTCCGTTCTGACCTCCTTTTAGAAGTGTGTGGTAGATAGCATCCTCACCTCTTGTATTACAGTGTGGTACAGCAGCTGCTCAGCCACAGACAGGAGAGCAATGCAACGAGTGGTTAAGTCTGCACAGCAGATCATTGGCAGCAGCCTACCCAGTATCGAGGACATTTACACCATCAGGTGCAAAAGTAAACCCTCCTTCATTATGGAAGATGTCACTCATCCTGCACATGAACTTGAGATTTCACAGCTTATAGGCTGGCACTAGTGGATTGAGGAACAGCTTCTTCTTGGATGCTATTAGACTAATGAATACATCATCATTAAATCTGACTGTACACTCCATGAGACTTTGCATTTTGTTTCATTAGTCACATCTACTAAACTATTTGCTGCTACCTTTTTACTTGCTGCTAATTATAGAGCATACTGAAATAATATTTCTTTTACCTATAGTTCTTACTTTACTTAAGTATAAGTGTTATTTTGTTCTATTTTATTGTATTATCTCTGATACCTTTATCACGGAGCAGCATGGTGGCACAGTGGTAGTGCTGCTGCCTCGCAGTAAGGAGACTTGGGTTCACTTCCCGGGTCATCCTGCCGTGGAGTTTGCATGTTCTCCCTGTGTCTGCGTGAGTTTCCTCCGGGTGCTCTGGTTCCCTCCCACAGTCCAAAGACATGCAGGTTAGGTGCATTGGCGATCCTAAATTGTCCCTAGAGTATGTTTAGTATGTGGGTGTGTGTGTGTGTGTCCTGCGGTGGGCTGACGCCCTGCCTGGGATTTGTTTCTGCCTTGCGTCCTCTGCTGGCTGGGATTGGCTCCAGCGCACCCCCATGACCCTGTGTTAGGATATAGCAGGTTGGGTAATGACTGACTGACATTTATCACAAAGCTTTGAGGGTTAAGGGGATACTTATGGGATAATTTTTATTATGAAGGTTTTTTGTTTTTGTTTTTTTTAAATAGAGTTATTGTGGCACTGTTTAATTACTGGGACCTTAGTACCAAATTTTGTTTCTGCGTATGGATGTCGAAATGACAATACAGATCCTTAATCCTTGATGCGCCCCCTCTCTCTCTTGTTCTCTCAGCTTCATGTACTTCTATAATGTATAGTGCAATATATAATATATTCAATTTTATGGTTTATTAATATAACTTTTGCTAAGTGTTTTCAGAATCAGATTCATTATCCTTTATTAATCCCGAAGGAAAGTACATTATACAGGATAGTGTGAAAGAGAACCTGAGCCTAACTGGTAGAGTTCATCATAGTTTAATTACTAACATATTCCATCTTCATAATTTTGTATTCATTCATTTTGTATTCATTATATTGTATATAAATTGTACATTTTCCCATTCGTATTTGTACACTTTTAGGTACCAGAAAAACTCACTGTAAATATAATTTTAATATACAGCTTTTCCTGTATATTATCTGTTAATAAAGACATGTTTTAATTTCACAGATTCTGTTTTTGACTACAATATATGGCTCTCTGGTTAAACTGAACAATTACTTTGATGAACTGGAAACACTGGTCACAGAAATTGCAGAGAATGATCCAGAATTTATTCTTAAGGTAACATTTTACAAGTTCAGTGAGTTGTTGTGCATCTACAGCAGTTTTAGTGTCTCCTTTTGTTCAATTTAGCTGTAATAAAATATGTCTATTATATATATTCTAATATATATTATTAGAATATATATATATATGTGTGTGTGTGTGTGTGTGTGTGTGTGTGTGTGTGTGTGTGTGTACAGGTATATGTGGTCAGTCAAAATTATGTTAACATTTAAATGGCGGAAACAATTTATTCACAATACATACTTCATATGTACTAGATGATTTACAGGCTTGTCTCAACCTGTTCGCCATCATGTTCAACACACAAAACCAATGAGCAACAGTACCATTTAAAGCCCGGACACACATTTAACGGGGAATAGATGATACCACAGTCCGTTTCTGTCCTTCAGGTCATTGATATCACAAACTTTCCTGCTATAACACGTTCCTTCACCATACCCTATAACCAGAAATCACAGGTGTCAAATCAGGGGACCTATCCATCTACCTGGAAAGATGTGGTCAAGATAAAAATAATCCATTAGTATTAACACAATTTTGATTAACCCTGTGTGTGTGTGTGTGTGCATGTATGTGTATGTATATATCTATATTTTTTATTTATCTATTTATATA
>JANRMT010062852.1:32912910-32929015 GCA_026402145.1 Polypterus bichir lapradei | reverse complement strand
ATACAGTACAGGCCAAAAGTTTGGACACACCTCCTCATTCAATGTGTTTTCTTTATTTTCATGACTGAAGGCATCAAAACTATGAATGAACACATGTGGAGTTATGTACTTAACAAAAAAAGGTGAAATAACTGAAAACATGTTTTATATTCTAGTTTCTTCAAAATAGCCACCCTTTGCTCTGATTACTGCTTTGCACACTCTTGGCATTCTCTCGATGAGCTTCAACAGGTAGTCACCTGAAATGGTTTTCACTTCACAGGTGTGCCTTATCAGGGTTATTTAGTGGAATTTCTTGCTTTATCAATGGGGTTGGGACCAGCAGTTGTGTTGTACAGAAGTCAAGTTAGTTGGACGATCATTTATTTTTCAACAGGACAATGACCCCAAACACACCTCCAGGCTGTGTAAGGGCTATTTGACCGAGAAGGAGAGTGATGGAGTGCTGTAAATGGTCATAAAGAATATAAAGAATATAAAGAAAATAAAGAAAACACATTGAATGAGGAGGTGTGTCCAAAGTTTTGGTCTGTACTGTATGTGTGTATTTATTTATATAATATATATATATATATATATACACTCACCTGAAGGATTATTAGGAACACCTGTTCAATTTCTCATTAATGCAATTATCTAATCAACCAATCACATGGCAGTTGTTTCAATGCATTTAGGGGTGTGGTCCTGGTCAAGACAATCTCCTGAACTCCAAACTGAATGTCAGAATGGGAAAGAAAGGTGATTTAAGCAATTTTGAGCGTGGCATGGTTGTTGGTGCCAGACGGGCCGGTCTGAGTATTTCACAAGCTGCTCAGTTACTGGGATTTTCACGCACAACCATTTCTAGGGTTTACAAAGAATGGTGTGAAAAGGGAAAAACATCCAGTATGCGGCAGTCCTGTGGGCGAAAATGCCTTGTTGATGCTAGAGGTCAGAGGAGAATGGGCCGACTGATTCAAGCTGATAGAAAAGCAGCTTTGACTGAAATAACCACTCGTTACAACCGAGGTATGCAGCAAAGCATTTGTGAAGCCACAACACGCACAACCTTGAGGCGGATGGGCTACAACAGCAGAAGACCCCACCGGGTACCACTCATCTCCACTACAAATAGGAAAAAGAGGCTACAATTTGCACGAGCTCACCAAAATTGGACAGTTGAGGACTGGAAAAATGAGAATGAGAACATGGATCCATCAGGCCTTGTTACCACTGTGCAGGCTGGTGGTAGTGGTGTAATGGTGTGGGGGATGTTTTCTTGGCACACTTTAGGCCCCTTAGTGCCAATTGGACATCGTTTAAATGCCACAGGCTACCTGAGCATTGTTTCTGACCATGTCCATCCCTTCATGACCACTATGTACCCATCCTCTGATGGCTACTTCCAGCAGGATAATGCACTATGTCACAAAGTTCGAATCATTTCAAATTGGTTTCTTGAACGTGACAATGAGTTCACTGTACTAAAATGGCCCCCACAGTCACCAGATCTCAACCCAATAGAGCATCTTTGGGATGTGGTGGAACGGGAGCTTTGTGCCCTGGATGTGCATCCCACAAATCTCCATCAACTGCAAGATGCTATCCTATCAATATGGGCCAACATTTCTAAAGAATGCTTTCAGCACCTTGTTGAATCAATGCCACGTAGAATTAAGGCAGTTCTGAAGGCGAAAGGGGGTCAAACACTGTATTAGTATGGTGTTCCTAATAATCCTTTAGGTGAGTGTATATATATAATATAATATAATATAATGTGTGTGTATGTGTGTAGCCAGAGAGATGACAAAATCATTTATTCTTGGTAAATTGTGTAACGTAATTTTGCTTCTGAGCAACTTGCTGGTGTGCAATACAAAGATGGGTCATAGGTTTTGAATCTTAGCATATTCACTAACTGGGGGAAATTAACCCGTTGTCTTCATGTCATGCTTGTTTTCTACTCCATATTTTTCTTAAATACATATGTGTACGGACAAGTGCGAGATTTGCTAATAATGACCCCAAGCAAGTCGTTAATTTCTTTTTGTAAATGCTGCCTAAATAGCCTCTGGCTGCACATCATGTAACTATACTTGATAATGCAGGGGTATTATTTAAAATCCAGGGTTTTGGCCATTGTTATAAAATATTAGGCTTTATGAATTTAACAAGTAGGGAGTTCACTTTAAGATATGGAACTGAATTTAATAAACTATTTCATTTATTCAATATTAATGCATTGTTTTATTTTTTGCAGAATACATTACCTGTGTATTTAAAAGTCATAAACTGGGGTAAAAGTTTAGGAATCAGAAAAAATACTTTGTATACCTTTGTAAGTATTCTTTGAAATTTAATAGAGTAAACTGTGTGATCCAGCAGTAATGTGCAATTATTATATATGAAGTCAATTAATTTGCATAGGAAAAAAAATTGCACATTTTGCAAATTTATAAACAATGTTAATTTTTCATTAGTAAACCTGTCTTTGCCATGTTCTGAGTGCTTGTGCTTTTTTACACTGTTTATTCATTTAATAGCTGATCTAAGTGAGCAAAGTCATCGAATAAAGGAAACAACAGATAAATAATTTCAATCAGAAGCCCTACTGTGCTCAGATTTCATCAGCTTTAGTCATGACTTGGAGAGTATGTTTACCTTGATGTTTTTTATAATCATACCTGAAATACTCTCTAAGCCACTCAATGTCTCACAATAAAATGTCCAGAGGGATCCAATGAGTTAACTGTTGTTGGAGACATAGTTGTGGGTGATGTGGCTTTTGTGCCTGGTATGGAAGATGACTCTTTGTTATTCAAGAACAAGTTGGCATGGGCAGGTTTGTCATGAGTAAAACAGTCATATTGGGGAACAGGCTCCTATTGAAGGTTCACTAAATAAATCAGAAAACATTTCATTTAATGACCTGAAGAAAAGATGCAGTGTTATCTTGGTTATGATAACATAACTAGGCATCTGCTTTTGGAAACTGACACAGTATCAAGATTCCTGTACTTATGGAAGAACTTTTATTTTGGGAATCCATCCATCCATCCATCATCCAACCTGCTATATCCTAACTACAGGGTCAAGGGGGTCTGCTGAAGCCACCGCAGGGCACACACACACACCCCAAACACACACAGGGGACAATTTAGAATCGCCAGTGCACCAAACCTGCCTGTCTTTGGACTGTGGGAGGAAACCAGAGCACCTAGAGGAAACCCACGCAGACACGGGGAGAACATGCAAACTCCACGCATGGTGGACCTAGGAAGCAAACCCGGGTCTCTTTACTGCGAGGCAGCAGCGCTACCACTGCGCCACCGTGCTGCCCTTATTTTGATAATTCTTTAGTTTTTTTTATTAAATATAAACAAATTAAGATTTAAATAGATTATTAAAGAAGACAAACTTTGTGGCCATTAGTCTCCTCATACTTTAATTTTGCAAATCACAATATTGGAATCATGAATCATGAAGTCCTGCTCAAGGATGTAGTTTTCCAAAGGCAGCTAGAAATGAACAAGCAGCACCTGTGCTGTTTGCAGTGCTGTTGACGCTGGAAACAATTGGTTACCAATAAGCTAATAGCCATTAAAGAAAGAAAATCAAAACAAGAATTTAGAGAGGGAGAGGTAAAGCTTTTGTTGAAGCTAAGGGATGTGAAACTTGGAGGTCTTTCCACCAAGCTTTTAGTGTAATGACTTGTATAAGACAGTCAAATTGAGCCAAAGGCTTTGCTTGTTTTGTTTGTTTCTTTTGCTGCTTTTGACATATTCTTACCAATTTTTTTTTTAAGTTTTCTGAAAAGTTATTTTGTCCTTTGCACTAAACTAGAGGCCATTTTGAGGTTATCATGTGATTGCGCTCTGTGATTCATTGGCACTGACAGTTTGTCTAGTGTTGGTTCCTGCCTGCGCATAATGCTTCCTTCATATAGTGCTTCATATAGACTGTCTTTTCTTTTTAATTTACAAGCATTTTTACTTTCTAAGCAAATATTACCAAATATGAATATCAAGCATAGGACCACTAATTTATTTAGTTATGTGTTTTTTATTTACTGTGTAATATTTGATATTTATCTGTACAGATTAGTTCCAAGTTTTCTTACAAAGGCAGAATACCTAACATTAACATGTATGCCTCATTTCTGGACTTTTCATTTAATAGTTTGTTCTGTTCCATAGATGTGCTCCCATACCAGAGAACCTGTAGAGAAAGAAAACCATCTTGTAAATCTGAAGAAACTGATTCAAAAGCTACACATCAAAGAACCAGTGGAGCTGGTCATGTCTGTGCTTGGACGCAAGTATGAGAAATTCAATATTTTTAAGTGTTTCCAGGAATTATTTAGTAAAATGGATTTTCTTAAATAAACTAAAAATAATTTAGCCACAGTAAAGATAATCTAAAAATGTAATCATTTTCTAGTTGTCAGATTTCAGATTCTGTTAGTTTTTAAGAAACATATAATTTCATTTACTTTTCTAGTTTTTACCTTTTAAAGATATTTTATGTACTTAAAAAGAAAATTGTCAATTTTTTCTTACCCAACAGTCAATAAATTGTGAATGTCATTTATAGTTAACAGTTTTTTGTAAAAAGAGAGACTATTGAAATGAGAAAAGATCCTTCAGGCTATCAAACCTGTTTGGTTTATTTAATTTAAAGAATTCTGATTGATCAATTGTATCAATGTCTTTGAGAATGTTTAAGACTTAATTACATCTATATATAATACTTAATTATGTTTAATATGAAAAGGACTCAATTACTTTTGCTGTCAGAATAGAACATGTCCATTTATCCTCGATGGCCACTTGATTGCTTTTCTTTGTACAGCTTCTGTTGCATCTTTTTTGTAGTGTGGTGACCTGGGGGTCTCCTATATTAAACCTTGCTAAAATCCCATACTGAAAGTTTGCTTACACTCAAACGGCAAGAAATGGCATACACACAAAAAAAAATTGAACACCATATTTCGCCACGTGCTACAGCAAGTTCCTTTATAAATTTTAAATCAACTTAAAGCTATGCATATATCTAAGTGTTTTTAGCCACTCCCTGCTGCTAACCATATATTGCATAAAAATGCCTTTTTTGTTAAATATTCACACCCTAATCACCATATAAATTTGCCCATGTTAATGAGCACTCCCTTTACTATAAACCTTGGAAGAACAGAGGAAGAAAGGCAGAAAATGGAACTTAAGTGAATATGAACTTAAGACATTACTGACTGAAGTGGAGAATCACAAAAAACATGCTTTTTGCTGGTCTTTCTGCCAGAGTCTCAGATTTAAAAAAAAACAAAAAAAAACACACACAACAGTGGAATCCGCTGAGTAGAGAGAACAATAGCAACATACCATCATGCAGTGCAGAGCGTAAATTGACGCATGCTGTATGTGTTGAACTGCGAGCTATTACATTTCAGCCTGGGTTCCTCCCAGCTGGGTGGAATTATGACTGTTTTGTTCATTTTTGATTCCATTATTTCCCTTAATATTGTTGGCCATTTAGTTTCCATGTATCCATGTATATTCATTTATGTTCCATGTTTTTTGTGTGTGGTTCCCCAAGAGACAGGGTCATCTGCCCTTCAACATTAAGGGACTGCACTCAGCCCTGTAAAGGTGGAGGCAACCCACAGTCCCTTGAGGTTCATTCTGAATGTGCTTATGGGGAGTTCTCTTGAAATATGTCTGTGCTTTTTGTGATTACTGGATTTTTTACCTCTTTGCTCTGTGTTTTTGGCCATTCTTAGATTTTGGGTGTATTGGGTATTTGTTTGCTATTGGGATTGCCTATTTTAAAGACATTGCCTTGTATGCCTTTTTTGCTGCTTGTAGCTTATTTTTGATCAACAGAGCTTTGTAAAATTAAATCTTTTTTTTATGAATATTCTTCATTGAGCTTTTTGTGTGACAAGTTGTGGATGACGGTTTCTCCTTGTAGTGGCCATTTTGATTATTATTTAGGACTACTGTTTGGGATCTCTCTAGTTCTTAACAGATATTAAAAACATTCTTATTGAACTTGTAAAATAATAAAATCATTTTACCAAGTAAATGTCAAAGTTACAATACTATTTTCTTTACATGCAATGAACAACATTCAAACATCTTTGAATTGCCATTGTTCTGATGTCCTGAGGCGGTACATATTTCTGCACTATGTTGTGCAGTTATACACAAGCTAGAACGATGTCTCAGACCTTTATGAGACTGTACAGCAGTGTGCAGCCCAATGAGTCCAAACTCTACTATCTATTTTTTAATGAACCAATGGTTTGGTCTATCACTGATCATGTGAAGGAGTGCCTTTTATTATTTCTCCTCACTTATGATGTACCCACTATCACCTAAAAGAAATATTAGATGACTTGTTAGCAATATACTAAGCTTAATTGAAATTCTGTCAATTAGGTTTATTTACCAAAAAGTCAACCATCACATAGAGTATGACCTTGAAATTAGCTTCCCACACTACTATTTGATAAAGTAAAACAATTGTGGATTGAGACACACAACAACGTTAGTCAGACACATTTGAGCATCACATATTACTGTGGTGTTAATTGAATGCAAATACTTTCTGCTTACAAAAGGAAATTCATTCTGTGGTAGTGCCTTTATTGTAGCATGTGTGCAGCAAATTGTGCTGATTACGTGAGAAAAATCGGCAATATCTGGAAATTGACTTTTTGATCTCAGCTTGTTCCCCCAACAGCAAGGATATTGCATGTATCTGGGTAGCATCTTAATTATATTACCCAATACAGATGGTGTGACATGGCTTAGGAATGACTGCTAGATATGTGACTGGTCAGCCAGTTCACACTGAAAAGTACCCATCACCAAATACCCTACGGTTGTTAAAAACTGTAACAAAACAGGGATTACGTGATTTATGCATGAAGGATCCAGTTCAGCACATAACTCAAAGATGATGGTTCTAGGAAGTCTCAGTTGGTTTATACGTACGTCAGTCATCATCATGAGCCAAAAAATCATCATGATCCCTGAAATTTTGCTTTAGGCTGTCATTGGCATTATCCACTAAAAGAGCACTGCCATTGCATGATAAGTTGTACAATACGCAACATATCCTTTTTATAGACAAAATCGACTGGCCACACATTAAAAGCAATTGACATTAAACTTGTGCATTAGGCATCACCAATACTGAAGACTGCTCTATTGAGAGAATATGCCAATTACCTGTGATGTGATAGAATTAGTTCAAGAATATCAGGATGTGAATGACGCGTCATCGAAATGTGCAATGAAATTTGATTTTCTGTTCATTTCATTGTCATGCCACATGGAGTTCGCTAAAATGCCTACACCAAAAAAAGAGTCTGTAGGTCTTAATGGATGGTCTAAACTTACTGTAACTTTAGGCCAATTTCCACATCAAGTTCATGTTTTACAAATCCTAACTTTTCATTAACAAATGGCTTATGCACATTTTTGAGCATATATGCATGTTTTACATTTGAGGCCCCAGAACTGTACAGAATACTCCAGATGCGGTTTTATTAATGGATTTCAAAGTCTGGTTTTTAATGCATCTTGATTTATATACAGCATTTTTAAAATTATAGCTCAACATTGAAGCCCTTACTGCTTGGTTTCAATAGCAAAAGTGTTCTGTAATGATATGAGATGTAGTTTTGTGGACTGATTTGGGCATCTAATTTTGCTTGGGGCCTCTAAGTAATCTCTCATCTTTGTCCCATGTTATACATTTTATTTCACATTCTTTCAAGGATACCACCATATGATGCATGATGTAGCACTCATCTGTACAGATCTAGGTTCAAAATACCACTTATACACCACATGGCTAGAGTTCTTTTCTGACTTGCACCTGATGCTACAGAGATTGCCTACAGTCCCTTTCCAACTTTTACTGGAATTGCCAAGTTTGCAAAATAAATGAATGGATAATTTTTTCAGTTTTGATCTTAAACATTAAAGTCATAACATTCATTTATTTTAATAAAATAATTCAGTACCTGAAATGGTTGAAAGTGTGTTGAAAGCATGCTTACAGTTTTAAACCATATGGTTTGCATAGTTGACTGTCAGATAAGGTATATTTAAACAATTCATTTGACAATTCACTAACAATGTTTGTTTATTAACAAAATTATACTACCTGCATTTGTTTTTCCATATACCACATTTTTTTACAGTCAAGTTTTCATATAATGTATTAAATGTATTGGTCACTTTTAATTTTTACCTTAATGTTAAATTTTATCACTTCTTCTTGTCCATTTTTTTTCTTCAATGAAGGTATCCAAAGGATGTGCAGTCTTTTGTAAAAAGTGGACTGCCTGGTTTTTGGGATTCCAATCTTGCTGGGAAAAGAATGAAACTAAAACGTCCTGATACCTTAGAACAAAGACTTGGTCAGTTCGGAAGCAAGGCAGAAGTTTGGGAAGACCTTATTGGTAATTCCTGTATATGAAGTTAAAAAATGTCTAATCAATTGTTAACCTACTTAAAGATATAGAAAACATGAGCAAGTAATTTAATTAAAACTTAAGATCCTTGATTGCATGTCTAGTCACTACTTGCTAACACTTTAATGAATAAAGGTCTGATCTTTGAATTTCTCTTTTTAGAGCAAAGTAAGTGTCATCATGTTATACATTTTTTTTATATTTAATATTCATCTTCTAGATAACAATAAACTGAGTTTCACAGAAATATTAAGTAATCTGCGTCACATCATTATAAAAGGAGTCAGTGAAATCCATCACAAAAGGATCATTAACAGCCTTACAGACCAGGTATGGAAGTTTATACAGTGTGTGTGTGTGTGTGTGTGTATGTGTATATATATATATATATATATATAATATATATATAAAATCACATGAATAAATAATTATTTGATCTTTAATTATAGATTTGAAAACTTATTAAAAAGTTGATGTTATTTGGAGGGGTTGGTTCTATGAATTACAATCATGTTGTTCTCAAAAGCAATCCTTACTAAGTTTACTTTGTTACAGTTGGATTATGATGACTTAATAGTTATGTATGAAAAAAAGTATATAGTATTAACTTTAAATCCCACTGCTTTATCATATGTAATAAATTATTTTTTTCAGAAACATGGTTATCCTCTTTATAATGTATTTGCTGCACATTAGTTCTTAAGACCAAGTGACATTAAACAGCTTTTCCATCAATTTTCAGTTGTTGCCTACATTTACTTAATCTTGGCGAGTCTGAGGCAGTTGGAGACAGTCTTTGGCAGTCAGCAGCATGCTCACTCCCCTAAGTGTAATGTAATGTACCTCAAGACTAACTCCAACTAGTCTGAGACTTGCTCTGACAGAATCAAACAGGTTTGATTTTTTCTTTAGTCATAGGGGCGGGCTCTGTGTGCATTAGAGCTGACAACCAATGACTGCTCATCCGTAAGTACAAAGCAGCAGCGAGGAATAAGGAATGCAGGTGTTTTGGACCTTGTAAAAAGAAGAGAAGCCCATCTGTCTGATGTCTCATGTTTTACGTAATGAAAAAAGGGCTGACATTCACCATATATGTTAACCCTTCATTTAACACCAGCTCCATCAGGCAGCACTCTGTTGGCTGTCAGAAAAAGTGGCAAGCTTGACAGTGCTGGACGGTTGCAATACAATTGCTAGAATTTGACATTCCCAGTGATTTTCAGTTGTGTAAATTAACCTTGTCCAGTAATGAAATCAGAAACTGTAGTTGGCAAGTCTGACGTACCCCACAACAAGAACTTGCTTAATGTGACATTAATATAACATTGGCTTTACTTTGGTATGTCACTGTCATATTTTTATGTGCAAATGATTCAGTGTACACTACCACTTGTATCAGCAGCTAGTTTTTGTATAGTCTGAACACATATTAAATAATCAAAATGGTGGCCAGATTTTCAGGCTTCTATCACTCTGGTTAATATTTTAAGAAGCAGACTTAATATTTAAGGAAAATTCTTAGATTAGATGCTTTCATTTTTATGGATGATTTCTAAATGAAGGCTGATAAATGTTCATTATTTTTGGTTAGATTTTAAATGTACTTGTCTGTATATTCCAGATTTCATTTGTGGGTTATAAGCACCTTTTGGTTTAGGATTAAGGCAAATATTGTTGCTTGTGCTTTCTTAGTTAGGCCACACTTCAAGTCATTAATAAAATGTGTCTTTTCCATGACTAATAAAATTTAAAGTTTTTTGGTGGTTGCAGTGACATTCTTAAGTTTTAATAAAAAGTAAAAACACCTCATTTCAAAATATAAAGTAGCAGTTATTATAGTGTTTTCAGCATTACAGTGTAGAAACAAAAGGTAAAGAAAATGGAGTAGTTTAATATATTTAAAAAAGAAACAATGTATAGTATGGGATATGTTAAGTGTGCATGAATCAGTGCTTAATATATTGTAAAAGACTTACTAATTCCAAGTTAATTATATTTAAAATGCATCTGGTTGTCAAAGAAAGTGCAGCATATCCAATTCAGTTATCAGATTTCTAGGACTTTCCAAGGTTATTCAAATTATTAAAGTATAGCTAAAGTGTTTCTAATTTATTAATATTCTGAATAATAATTTGTTTCTTGTAGAAAACTGTGATTGATAGCAGACTGTTTCCTTTACGTTTCTTTTCTGCCTACAAAGTTATTGTGGATTTGGAAAAGCAACAAAAGAAAGCTGGTAAAAACATTATACTTTTTTTTACATCCCTGCTTATTAATAGTATTTTGTAGCAAATCATTGTAATAAAACAATAACACACAAACTGAAGACATTGCTATTAATATTTATGATTTTATCTTTACAATTTTAATATTTGAATATAGCAAATGTATTTGGACAGTTGTATCCTTTTAAAGCATACTATTAGAAAGCAATGCTATTGCATTTAATTACAGTTAGAACTTTCTTGCCATACTCTTAGCAGTTAACACCTTTCTATAACTGATAAGAAAATTAGTAGCAGAGCACAACAATAAATCTTTTCTTTATACCTTGCATGTACAGCTAATCAGGGCATTAAATATTGACAGCAAAGATCCAAGTCATAACCCTGAGTGGTTAACATTGGGAACCACTTTCCTTCTTTCAAAAGGCAAGGTACAACAAAGCCGAAGAGCTATTGGCTAATCACTTAACTCCAATACCACATAGAAGGTTCTCACAGCCATGACCACCCCACAGGATATTCTGCTGAGCAATGGCAGCCTCCCAGATAAACAAAAAGGCTGTTGAAAAGTGTGGACAGAGTTCAAAGAACAGCTGGTCATCTGCAGCATGTTTAATTGTTACAAAGGTGAAGAAGTTGTATAAGAATCTTGTAATGGGTTAGACAGACTACAAGAATACCTCAGTCAATGTGGCCCACTCTACTGAATGTGTAAAGCCATCACTTGGTTTGTTGGCCCATCAATGAAAGAATGGTGAGCTAAAATGTTCCATTTTTATTATAGAAGATATGTCAGGATGGGAAAGATCAAGATCAAATATGGAATCTTCCAGGACGACTCCCTGTCTTTCATGGTATTCTACTTGAAACTGATACCACTAACAAACATGCTAAATAGACATGGTCAAGGAGATGCAGTTCACATGCAACAGTGTAACAGTCATCTGCACTATAAGGATGATATCAAGCTATTCACCAAAGAAGGGTTTCAGCTTGAAAAATCCCTTATAACAGTCAAAGCCTTTGGTAATGACACCACAATGGAATTTGGCCTGGATAAATATGCTACTGTAGTCTTCAAGGGTGGCAGACTTGTCAAAAGGAGAAATATCCATTTGGATGACAAGACTGGGTTTCAGAGTCTTGACAAGGAAAATGCCTGTAAGTACTTGGATGTTGATGAAAATGGTTCTATTCAGTGCACTAAGATGACGGAGAAGATAGAAAAGGGACATCAATGACTTAATTTGAGTTTGAAGAGCAAGATTTTGGCCATCAGCAGCTTGGAGATTCCAGACCCCATGTATAGCTTTGTTTCATTGACTGAAAGAAATCTGAGATTGAAAGACTAGACATCAAGCCTTGGAATCTCTTGAATATGCATAGACTTCACCATCCAAAAGCAGATGTCAGGTGACATTGTACCAAGAAATGAAATGGGCTGCTGACTCATTAAACTCATATCTGCATACAACAGTTCCATTATTGGCTAAATGACTACAGTGAGTTTGGCAGAGATACATTTACTAAGTTTCTGAACATTGATGAGGGCTCGCAGAACAAAATACACCCTCATAGCAGTGCAGAAGAAAATCAAGAACAAGTACTTGCCAGTACCGCCTGTTGACCAATCTTCAGTGAAGCTGAACCTGAAGTGCAACATTGAAGCAAAGATGATCCATCTGCTGAATAAAGCCACTACATGACCTGTTCTCTTGACAGACCATTTATGGACAAAAGTGCAATTGTGGCATGGCTGAACAGCCACTGGCTCAAGGGAGAGAATTGAAGTCTAATCACCACCACCAAGTATCATCAGTGTACCATCATGAAGCAGTAGGTCAAAAGCAAGTGCAGAAAATACAGCAATCCTGAAGAGACAATCAACCATATACTTGCTGTGTGCACAACACTGGCTTCTGCTGAATGCAGAAACCAGCAATTCCAGATTTCCCAGTTATATGTAGTGGTCAATCTGTGGCAAGCTAGATGTACAAATTCCTTTGTACAGCGGTACCAACACAAACAACAAGAGGCCATTGTCATAATCAGAGACACAACTATCATTTTGGACATGGCAGTGCAATAAGCTAATCATACCATTTCAGCTAAACATCTTGATATGGTGGTCCATTGCCAAATGGAGAGTTAATGCCTGATGATGAATGTAACTTTCCCAGATAACAAAAATGTCATGCTCAAAGAAGCTGAAAAGCAAAGCAGGTATAAAGATCTGGAGCTTGAGGTCAGCAGTATGTAGGGCACTGATACTACAGTTATGTGGTTGGAGCTCTTGATACCATCAAGAAAGGACTGACAAGAATCTGCAGGAGCTGCTATAATACCACACAGCAGAAGATCACACTAATGGGAATCGCTCCACTAGTACTAGGTTAAACCTTGCATCTCTGGTCAGGACACAAACGCTTCAACAGCTGCTGAAAAATTTCTGTGATAAACAAATAATAATTGGAAATATTTTATTTTGATGTATCAAATTGTTTTTTCTGGTATACGATTGTTTTCTTTTTAAAATTATAATTACATCTGGGAAATTGAATTGTGATTAGATTTTCCATCTCCTTAAGAAAAATCGTTAGTAGTGAGAGACATATAATAGATATTTACGTTAAGACCAAGTTAGCTACTGGATAGTTTGTGAAAGTGAGGCACATTACTGCAAGCAACATTCCTATTTGAAAGTAGTTCTATTTCTTTGTAGTTTTTATCTAACAGTTATTAAAGTGACATTAAAGTGTACAGTTTAAGTGGGATTTTGTATCATGTACTTGTAAGATATGCATCACATTTCATTGAATAAGGGAAATTAGGAGTTGTTTTTCAGTGAGCAAGTGACAATAATAATAGTAAATCAAAATGATTTCTGTACTGGTAACTGACTCATGCTATGCTTTGAACTAGTACTCATGATTGGAGGATTTGACATGTTTGTTGATTGAATTGTTAACATTAAATGTTGCATTATTTACTTGAAACAAAAAAGAAATAAACTCACTTTATGAATTGGGTTTTAAACCAATAATGTTTCATTTTAAATGGATGTCAAGATGGCTAAATTTAAAACTAATGTTATAATAATGCATTTTCTATAACTTTTCCCCCCCAAACAGAAAAGCCATTACCAAGTCGCTCAGAGACGTTAACAAAGATATTGTGCGAAATACATAAATCCTTACGATCTAAGGTAAACAAATCAAAATGGACAAAAAAGCTGCAACGATCATTATATGTACCTGTAATATACAGAGAGTTGAAGTCAAAAGAAAGACAACAGCAAAGGGCAAGGTATATTTTACATACTCTTACACACAATACACTTTATATATGTTTAGCATTTCTTATTTTTGTTCATGGCTATTGTACTATTAATAAATTTGCAGCTGCAAGGTAATATGAGTGGAAGCATCATTGGCTCACTGATACGAATAATTCTAAATTCCTTATAACTGTAAATATGGCAGCAGTGCGTTTTTCTGAATGCAGAATAAGTGGACGTAAAGAACCATTTAATTAAACAGTGAGATCATTTAGTGATAAATGATTTGCTGATGGCGGTACAGTGGCACAGTGGTAATGCTGCTGCCTCACAGTAACGAGACCTGGGTTCGCTTCCCGGGTCCTCCCTGCGTGGAGTTTGCATGTTCTCCCCGTGTCTGTGTGGGTCTCCTCCGGGTGCTCTGGTTTCCTCCCACAGTCCAAATACATGCAGGTTAGGTGCATTGGCGATCCTAAATTGTCCCTAGTGTGTGCTTGGTATGTGTGTGTGTGCCCTGTGGTGGGCTGGCACACTGCCAGGGGTATGTTCCTACCTTGCGCCTAGTGTTGGCTGGGATTGGCTCCAGTAGACTCCCGAGACCCTGTAGTTAGGATATAGTGGGTTGGACAATGGCTGATTGACTGATATGTTGATTGTGAAACTGACTGGAACAAAAATATTTAAACACAGTATCCTGCACAACTAAATTTGAGAATCATTGTTGTACTGAGGCCAAAGCAAATCTTACGTATTTTCTGTTTCACATGAAAAACAAAGAAATTGTTTGAATTATACTTTTCAACTTTTCTGTTTGTATTCATTGGTAGGAATTCTCAACTGAACATGGGTCTTCTCCAGGAATATAAAATTGCTTTAGAGAAAGCCATACACATTTCTTGCCAATACAATTTACCGCTCCTTAGTGGCCAATGCTTTATTTTTATCAACCATTATTGTCATATGAAGTCGTCTTGCAAGCAGGCCAACGATCTCTGCTTTCCTTCATATTCTTGCAAAGGACGTGTGAAAGTAAGTGCATCTAGCTAGTATTATTTTTCACTTTATTCAGTTCTACTTTACCATTTAAGCAGTACAAAGCATATTTTGAATTTAATTCATAACACAATATTTAATTAATTATAAGTGCTTATTTATTTAATACCTGTGAATCTGTTGTAGTTGTATGCAAAGGTTTGGACACCCTTGGTCAGGATGAATATTTTGTTAATTTCCTAAATGAAAATAAGCCAACATAAACTGTTTCAGGGAAAAAACTTAAAACATGACACATTTCTCCAAAAATTGAAACACAATTACTATTTGGTGAATTTAACACATTAGGGAAAAAAAAACATAAAATGTGGCATGTGCCACATGGCAACTTTAAATTAGTTATTTATTTAGTTATTTATTTGTTTGTATTTTGCTAGGTCTCAAAACAAAATTAACTCATTATACTGTGCCTTAATCCAGTTCACCCATAACATGGAAGGACAGGGGAGTGCAGTAATTCCTACTTATTGTCCCCCTGCCCCCCGTACACTAAATGACTTCAGCTTTGGATACTGTTACCCATTCGGACACCCGCAAGGAGTGCCGGGAAGTGTAGTCTGGTAGCGCAGCCCTACTGGGGTACATGGGTACTGCTAGCAGGTGCTGCAAGGAGTTACACTCCCTACTATTTAGGACTTCCATGTGGCCCAGAAGTGCTTCCAACAGGCAAACCCCTGGCACCAGAAGTACAGGGTCCTCTGTAAAAGGGACCACACTGACTTATCCAGGTGCGTCGGAGCCGGGAATAGAGAGAGGCAACACTTGCATTGGAGGAGTAGCAGTGCAGAGAAGAAAGAAAATAGAGAAGATACACTGTGAATTGTTTGTGCAAAAGGTATTTATGCAATAAAACCCCTTTGATTTGAACCCAGGACTATTTTGTGTTTTCGTGTTTGGGACTCGGGGACGCCCCCTAGTTTCCAGAGTATGTATATGTATATCGATATTTGTATATGTATATCAATATTTGTATATATTCATATACATTCATAAATACACACACACACACACACTCACACTCACTCACTCACTCACACTCTCTCTCTCTCTCTCTCTCTCTCTCTCTCTCTCTCTCTCTCTCTC
>JANRMT010062852.1:32873764-32899765 GCA_026402145.1 Polypterus bichir lapradei | reverse complement strand
TATATATATATATATGTGTATATGTATAGATATGTATATATATATATATGTTTATGTGTGTGTGTGTGTGTGTGTGTGTGTGTGTAAATATATATATATATATATATGACAGCAACACTCATCACTCACAACAGTGACAAAACAATTACATTGACAATCATGTTACGTTATTTTCAAAATGTTTCCTTTTCTTTTTCATTGCTTCTTTAACACACTACTTCTCCGCTGTGAAGCGCGGGTATTCTGCTAGTTACTAATAAAAGGCAAAGCCCTCACTGACTGACTCACTCACTCACTCATCACTAATTCTGCAACTTCCCATGTAGGTAGAAGGCTGAAATTTGGCAGGCTCATTCCTTACAGCTTACTTACAAAAGTTAGCCAATTTTCATTTTGAAATTCTACACATAACGGTCATAACTGGAACCTACTTATGTACATATATACCGGCTATAGCCTGCAGCTCGGTCGCCGTGTGGGGCGGAGTTGCGTCCCTCATCGTCACGCCTCCCATGTAATTGAGTATCTGTCCACATAAGGCCGTCCGTCAGCGGCAATCCAATAGAAACACTCTGCCGCTAAGTATTCAGACGAAGATAAAATGGTCAGGGTGGTGTTTGGCACAAACTCAGCAAAACTGCGAGAGAAACTTTTAAGTGCCGGGGTCTTAGCTAACATTAAATAAAGCCGTGAACATCGCACAGCTGAGAACCTTTGATGCATGTAATCCGAGTGGCTCACGTGAACTGACTTTGCAGGACTGGGAAGGGTGAACCCGTGCATGCAGTGTGTGATTTCTCAGACACACTACTTTTCCGCTGCGAGGCGAGGGTATTTTGCTATATATTTTAAATCAAACGCCCGCTCCACAACAGACAAGTAAAGCCATGAGGTCCGAATATCCCGTTTAGGTTAGCAGGCACCCCTTCTGTAACAACAGGATTGTTAAGCCTTATGATAATGTTCCCGCACGGAGGGTTTAGAGACACGCCCCGGGAGAAGTATAGAATAGGAAAGCCTGTGTGACTGTTCTGGCTTTAACTACTGTGAAATAAACAGACATAAACTGGAAGCGTGAGTCTGTGCCTTTTAATAATCTCGAGAGAGAATCATGGTGGCAGCGTAAGTGACGGAACTGCGCCGAAAGTCATGCCAGTTTGCTGTTAAAAGTTTGGGACGCGAAGACGCTCACACAAAAGGAAAATGGAGGGTCTGAGACCGCCGCTGACATTAAGCCTTGATGCTAAAGACCTGGCGAAGTCATAGAGAACATGGAAGGACGAGTTCAGATTATACACAGAACTTGTAATGCCGGAGGCAGAGGAAAACCCTAAGGTCAGATTATTCTGTTATCTTATTGGAGAGTGCGGCAGAGAATTGTGTCAGGCGCTGACCGGTGATGTAACCATGAGCTTGATGATACATAAATTTGATGAACATTACAACCAGAAAATAAACAATATAGAGAGGTACAGATTTTTTTCAAGAAATCAAGCAAGGGGAGAAAATTTGACAACTACTTCACAGATCTGAGAATGTTAGCAGGCACATGCAATTTCGGGGAGATTAAAAGTTCCCTTATACGTGACCAAATTGTGTGCGGAACCAGTGATGCAAGTTTACAGAGGTGCATACAAATTAGCAGAGCCACAGAACTGTCGAAGGAGAACAGCAGAACAGTCACACAGGCTTCCCTATTCTATACTTCTCCCGGTGCGTCTCTCTAAACTCTCCATGCGGGAACATTATCATAAGGCCGCCATATTGAACTTTGCATTGTCACTAATTCTCCAACTTCCCGTGTAGGCAGAATGCTGAAATTTGGCAGGCTCATTCCTTACAGCTTACTTACAAGAGCTGAGCAGGTTTCATTTCGAAATTCTACGCCATGTTGAACTTGCTTATTTATGGCCCCATCTTCACGAAATTTGGTAGGTGGCTTCCCAGCGCTAACCGAAAGCAATGTACGTACTTATTTCAGTTGTATGACGCCACTGTCGCCCGCCATATTGAACTTTCCAATGGTCTATCTTCAAGAAATTTGGTACGCGGGTTCCCAACGCTAACTGAATCCTACTTATGTACATATATACGTCCATAGCCTGAAGCTCGGTTGCCGTGTGAGGCGGCGTTGGGTCCCCCATCCCAACACCTCCCACGTTGTTGGCTGGCTGCCTATATAAGGCCGTCCGTCTCTCCGGTCTCTTCATTCCCTTCCTTGCTTCGCCATGGGATTCACGTCTCCCTGCTGATAACTGCAGCCTTTTTATTTAATCCCACGGCTTCTCCGCTGTTTTATTGTTCATTTATTACGATTATAGTTATTGTGTAGGTATTTTAGACTTACTTTACATTGTTCAGGTACCCATTTCATTTATCGTTCCAACCGTACCCCCATTAACATGTCTATCGAGGTGATCACCATCGATCAGAGAACTGCCACTTACTAAGTGGTTTCCATGCCCAGAGATGGCACCTGCCTTTTCCATTCTCTGTGTTATATATTGCATGGCCATATCAGGCTCACTCTTGATATCCGGAGGAACATTGTGTCTTATGTATTGAATGACGGGGACAGGTTCAAGGTGTGGACTGATGATGGTACAGGAGATAATTATACTACACAGGAGCACTATAAGAGTGAAATGCTTAAGCCCTTCACCTATGGTTCTGCATGTGAGTTGATGGCTGCCGCTGAATTGTTCGGTTGTCGCTTTCAAGTGTACCGAAATGGCCAAATATTTTACACCTTTCGTCAACCGCCAATGCCTCCTAAACATCTTAGATTCACAGGTGACGATTTCAGTAGTGGACACTTTGATGTTTATGAATGTTTAAACTCTCAAAAGCTGGATGCAAAGTTATTGATGAAACCGGTTGTATGCTTACAACGCTTGACAGATGCCGAATGTCACTTCAACACAACAAGTCCTGCAAATACTGTCGTAATTGAAACAAACCATGAAACTCAAGCTGATTATGACAGCAGCAATCCAAGTTGTGAGATTTGAGGCAAGATTGCTTTTCACATGGCCAACTGTACGTTGCAAGCTCAAGAGTAAGCTCAGCGCACAGCTTGGTCATATTACAACTGGAGGGCCGAACTGACAACGTGGTATACAAAGAGATCCTTAACAAATAATTATTGGTATATTTTCCCTCAGTTTAAAAAGGTTTACTTTTCTTCTTAATAAAAATTTTAAGGCAGTACTTCGCCGCTGTGAAGCGCAGGTATTTTGCTAATATATATATATATATATATATATATATATACACACTGTATATATAAAAAAGAAGGGGTTCGTCAGGGGTGTGTTCTTGCTCCTACTCTGTTCAGTGCTTGTATAGACTGGGTGTTGGGCAAGGTCGTGGGGTCCGGCGGCTGTGGGGCATTTGTTGGTGAAGAAAGATTCACGGATCTTGACTTTGCTGATGATGCTGTTATCTTCGTGGACTCAATGGAAGCTCTGATCAGAGCGCTTGAGAAACTGAGCGAGGAGTCTGAGTGTCTGGGCTTGCGAGTGTCATAGATAAAAACCAAGATCCAGGCCTTTAATGACCTCTTGGGCACAGCCATCAGCAGTGTGTCCCTCTGCAGAGGGAGTGTCGACCTTGTCGAGAGGTTTACTTCCATTGACAGCGACATTCATGTCTCTGGTGACTCTTCCTATGAAGTCAGTAGACGGATTGGGAGAGCATGGGGGGTCATGAGGTCGCTGGAAAGAGGTGTGTGCCGCTCCCGATATCTATGCAAAAGGATGAAGGTCCAAGTCTTTAGAGTCCTGGTGCTTGCTGTCTTGCTATATGGTTGCGAAACATGGACGCTATCCAGTGACCTGTGACAAAGACTGGACTCTTTTGGTACCTAGTCTCTCTGGAAAATCCTTGGGTACCGTTGGTTTGACTTTGTGTCGAATGAGCAGTTGCTCATGGAGTCCTGAATGAGGCACATTACCTGTATTGTGAGGGAGCATCAGTTACGGCACTACGGCCATGTGGCACGTTTCACAGATGGTGATCCAGCTCGTAGGATCCACATTGTTGACCCGAGTGGCTGGACCAGGCCAAGGGGTCGCCCACGTAACACCTGGCTGCGACAGATAGAGGGTCATTTCCGGAGGGTGGGACTGGCATGTCTGCCTCGGGGGTTGCAAACCGGGATCCCAAGCTGTTTCGTCGTGTAGTGGGTGCGGCAACGCACTGTACCAGTTCATGCTCCACAACTTGACTGGACTTAACTGTATATGTATGCTTTGTTTTCAAAAAATAAGTTTTGAGAAACTCTGATATATAATAGTTTGAACTTACAACAATGTGAAATTAAATATATCAGCCATCATTTTGCAGTTTACTTTCTCATATTTTGGTTACAGGTGGAGACCATGATAATGATGTTTGGTAGTTATCCCCACATTTACTGGGAGTACCCTTTTTATCAGTACCGAAGACGAATGAACCCTAGCACACTTCTGATACATTTGAATCTTGATGATCCAGAGATGTGAGAATAATATATATATACTGTACATATTTTTGTGATTTTTGAATGCTAGTCCTTTTTTAAAATATTGATTGAAATAATTAATCTAATTAAACTATATTGTTAACATCCATTGTGCCCTGGTATTTGGACTTCCATGGAAAAGTCAAATTGCCTGTAATTTTTCATTTTGCCCTCTTTTAATATTACCTCATTATGATATTATAGGAGACATTTGTCCTTTGTCCTCTGTTGTGGAACTATTGAATGCTCTAAGATGGCATAGGTGCCTGTCTGATTAGTCCTGCTATAGTCTTAAATTATGTACACTCCAGAATTAAATAAATAAAAATAAACTAGAGTATATTACATCAAATATAACAGTGGATATATAAATAAAACCCTTTATTTTTGTTATGCTACACTGACATGGAAATTACACAGTTTAATTAATGTGTAATTCTTAAGTCCATATGTTAAATTACACAATAATATGCCATTTTCTGTTTGCTTTTACATTAAGTTCACCAGTTATTAAAAAGAGAACATTGTAAAAAGACCAAGATTGCTTATATCTGTTCATGACTTTGCTTGATTCATTTATGGTTTCTTTTGGCCGTTTTTCCATTTTATTTTAAATTAGAGTAACAGGCCAGAAATCTAACTAACTAATTAAGCAAGCTAATAGCATGCTTACTGACTCTGTCCTTCCATTAAGCTTGCATTATGAAATAATTGCTAGGCTGATTTCTTCATTAAAAAGCTTTTTCCTTATTTAACTATGTCTTTATATTTTTCAGTGCAACAGTTACAGATAAAGCCTGTATCTCACTCTATGGATTTAATGACCAAATTCTGAAGTAAGTTAGTGATCTAAAGGCAAAAAATATGTACTAGTCTTCTTTCAAACATAGCTTGCTATAGTGTATTCTGTGTTTGCTTTGTTTTCAATTTTAATTTTACATTAGGTTTGACTTTATAGTGTGGTTTAAAGTGTATTAACAGTCAGTCAGTCAGTCATTGTCCAACCCGCAACATCCTAACACAGGATCATGGGGGTCCATCAAGAAGTGGAACCTATGTCAAACTACCCAAAAAATCTCCCTCAAAATTCCACAGACAAGAAGGGTAAGTGTTAGAGAACAGGCCGGCAAACACTTTCAAGGAGTTGCAGAGCTCCATAGCTGAGAGTAGAATAAAAGGTACACCAGTCAGCCATATCAATAGATCTGCATGATACTGACCTATATGCGATGGAATCACAAAAGAAACCATTACTCAAAAAGAACCATACGAGTTAATGTGTGGAGTGTTCCAAAAAGCAAATGAGACCAATATACAATGTGGCAAAAGGTTTTGTAATCAGACAAGACTGAAATAGACCTCTTTGACCAAAGTTCAAGCATATGTGTATGAAAAAACACCACACCTTCAAAGAATATGGGTGCTGTAGTAGTAGTTTGCTGTGGGACTGCTTTTTATCAGCAGAGACTCTACATCTGTTTATATGGGAAGGATGAGTTTAACTGATTGTGGAAAATACAAGCAAATATTGTAAGAAAACATGTTTCACTGTATAAAAAAACTGAAGCTTCAGTAAAGGTACATGGTTTAGAATGATAATGACCCCAAACACAAAGCCACAGTAATCTCAGAGTGACCCAAGGACAAAAAGGTGTATGTTATACAATGGTCTAGTCATATCCCTGATCTCAATTAGATTAGGAGTCTGTGGCATTATTTGAAAATTGTGGTGCTCAAGTGCCTGCAAGTACAGACCAAAATCAGAACATACTTGCCACAAAAGACATAAAGATGTAACTGCTACTAATGGTAGCTCTAAAAAACACTAATGCTTAGGGGTTGAGTACTTATGGGGACAGCATATTTTTTTAACAAAAAATGTACAATAAAAATGTAGAACTAATTTAGATTTTTAGTGCTTTGAAATAAAATAATGGATATTATTTGTTGATCAGTAAAATTAGAAAACTGGTAAAGAGTTTGAATTGTTTTGGGAAGCATTGTATATTTAAGGGCATCAAGTGTGTTGCTTTTATTGTTATTACCTATAAATTTCATCTATGCCAACAGAGGTATGTGTGTATACTATATATGCTACAGCACAAGAAGGAAAATATTCTCTTGCTAATACAATATGGATTCTGTATAACCATATAAATTAAAATTGTGTTCAATTAAAATTTTTATATGTAATCATAAACATCTTAATCATTCTTAAATCATTGACTTTTCCTTATATATTTTTGGTAGGGATGCGTAAGAACTGTATTTTTACTAAGATAACAAGCAAATAATGCAAAGTAAAATATTTGTGTTTTTTTTTTTTTTCTTTTCTTTACTCAAAGTGTTCACTTAAGGCAGGTCAGACATACACTATGCATATACTGCATAATTTTCGCTATGTACAGCAAAAGTTTTCAGACTTTCTCCTTAGGCCTCCTATAGCTTCTTAGGAATACAAATGTAATTTTACCCAACTTTTCTTTTATGGATTATCAGAACATTGCCTTAGTTAATTAATTGTAGTTAAGCACCATCAGGCATATTTCTCTGTTGTTGAAAATAATTTGGTGGTATAATTTTCCTAAATTTATTAAAATGAACAGATTGGATTCTACCTGTTCAGTCCAGTTAAGTTGACTTATATTATTTGAAGATATTGTATATCCTTCTGTGTCTGTGAGCATCTGAAGCTAGTTAGTGTATTTCTGTGGAAAACCAATACCATGAATAGCAAGAAACATTATAACATTATAAGCTGATCCAAGGCATGTTTCTTGAAAAATACCAGTCAGGACAAAGGTATAAGGCATTGAACATACCCCAAAGTACAGCAGAGTTAATAATTAAAAAGATCAGCGAATATGGAAGAACTGTGAATCCGTCTAGAAGTAAATTTCCATGCAAGAAGAGCCATAGTAAGGGAGGCAGGTGATAAACACACAGCAATACTCTTCAGCTGTTACAGTCATCCATGACAGAGCAGGAGAAAAAAACTGTGAATGTGACAACTATAGCACACACTTCATAAATCTTACTTGGTGGCAGAAAGAAAGCCTATGCTTGTAGATGCCACATGGGCTGGACAGGCATCCCAGACAGAAGAAGGGATGGTTCCTTACCTGGACAGGGGGCACCTAACGGGCAGATGGGCATCCCGGCTGGGGAGGAAAAAGACATTAGACCTGTAAGGATGGGAGCGATGGTCAGCCCACTAAAAAGACAAGATATCGCTGGGGGCTTTTTTCTCCCCCAGTGCACTATATGGAAGCAGCCCCAGATATCAATGCCCAGTGAAAATCTAGCAGGGTATGTAGGGAGATGTAGTCTAGCAGAGCAGCCCTGCTTGGGGTCACTGGGTGCCACAAGAGAGTGCGCAGGAAGACAATGGACTTCCGAATGACCCGGAAGTGCTTCCATCGGGCAGTGGCCCTGATACTGGAAGTACTGCCAGGTCATTAATAAAAGGGACCACACTCCGTTGGCCAGGTGAATTGGAGGTGGGAGGAAGAAGGGCAGCACTCAACTGGAAGAACTGAATTATAGAGAGAGAAATCTGTGTTTTTGTGCTTTTTGTCACTTGTTTGAGGAGTTTGGTTAATAAACCAACCTTTATTTGAACCTGAGTGTGTGTGTGTTCGTGTTTTGGTTTGGGCTTGCTGTCGCCCCGATTTCCATCACAGCTGAAATAACACATAATATGTCTGCTGAATTTTGCCCAAAGGCAACTAAGACTTAACAATTTGGTAGACATTTCTATACTCTTATGAGACCAAAACTGAAATTTTGGACCTCAACGCAAGCCTAAGAAAGCCTGAGAAAACCAGTGATTTATGATGGTAGCAGCATTATATTTTGGAGGGTGCTTCTTTGCAGGCATGACGAGAAAACCTTTAAAGACTTAAGGAAAATAGATTGAGATCTACACTCCGAGAGTGCTAGAACTTGTAAAATGATTTATTTTCCAACAGGACATTGACTAGAAACATATAACAAAAGCCACACTGGACTGGCTTAAACCCAAAAAGGTTAATGTCTAGTGGTGGCCCAGTCCAGCCCCAAGGTCAATTCAGCCTCTGTTGAATGAGTTGAAAAGTGCTTCCACCTTGATGGAGCTCCAGTAATGTTGATAAGCAGAATGGGCATAGAGATTTTTGTCAAAATCTGTAAAACTAACAGAGACTTACCCAAGGAGGGTTACAGCTGTAATTGCTGGCAGTGGTGGTCCTACCAGATATTAATTCTGTAGGTTAATACTTAATCCATTATTATTATTATTATTATTATTTTAATTTAAAGATGTGGACTTTATTTTCACCTCCATGGTATAATACAACAAAATGTGATAAAGAAGGTAAATACTTTTATAGCCACTATTCAGAATATGCAAACCAGTTTATTAAGACTAAAAACGCAGGAAAAGTAAAGGAGTATGAACTTCATTATCTATTATTATTTATTTTAAAATTCTAGTTTTATTTTATTCAGTTTATTTGTATATTATTCTTCAAGTCCTCAGGTTGTATGCAAATACAAACTTTACAAATTTCTAATTGTATAATGCAAACAAATAAAAACACAAATTAGTTTAAGCACACATTAACAAAGAAAAACAAAATGACATGAAAGTATCTTTACAGTATTATTTCCATTAATATTATCATTAAGATGTGGCCAATTGACAGTAGAGGAGGAAAACAAAAATTCCTGTCGGTAGCATCCCTGAAGTAAATTAAATCTCTGTGGGGTCTGTGGTAACTTATAATGATAAATGCAACTTTCTATATCCTTCTCTTTCTTTAGGTTCATTGATGAAAGGGCTTCTCCTCGAATGCTGGAACGTGTTGATAAAATCAGTGAAGCTGACAATATACCACCTTTACAAGGAACCACAAATAGACTGCCAGGAGTGATAGAGGAGTGCTTCATACCATCAGTGCCAAAAATTAGGTATGTTTTTGACATATTTAAATGGAAAAAATGTCATTTTTAAGGTTAATTAATTTGTAATCTTTTCTGAACATTTTAATGTAAAACTCCTGGAAGTAAGCTCAGATTAACACAAAATTCAAAATTCAGGGCTCTTTTCTAAAGTGTGCAAGTCTTATTTTAGGATGTGGTAAATAAAATTAAATTAATGAAGGCCATGTCAGTGTGCATCTGAAAAGGCAAAAAATGTTAAAGGTTATTACCACGCTGAAAAGGAAAGAATGTAAAAAAAAATGTTTGAGGTGTGCAACCGTAAAGTTAAAAGCAGTTAACACATATAGGAGTAGAGGGAGGGAACAAGGCCAATGCAAATGAGAGGAGAAAATGTAATTAGGTTACACGCATGGCATTAAATACGGGTTACCCAAAAATATTGGTAATGGCATGTAGACTTTCTTGAAACGTAAAAAATGTAATCTGAGAAAGTCTTTTGCCTTCACATTCCATGGCTGCATTCTTCCATTTACAGTTATACAGCTTTCATCTCTGTGAAAACAGATCACAATCTTGTCACTGAAAGGTGTGGGTAAGAAGATGGGTGTGATTAACTGGGCAGTGCCGTACCTGAACTTTCCAAGAACACCGTAACATACATAATCAGTTAAACTATACAATCAAGACAATCCTTTTTGAAAATAAGTCACAATGTCATTTGAAAATATTATTGTAAAATATTTGTATGCTTGAAGAGCAGTGAAAAATCATACAAAAATGGCTTAATGCATATGATCTGGTTTTAGACTGGATGGCCAGTTCTTCTTCCAGATTGCAACCATATGGCACTTGCTGTCTTCACCATTCAACTTATCACCTCCATGGCTATTCTTTCACTGAACTCTGGTCTGTCTTCCTTTGCCTTAAACAAACTTTGTATTCTCAACTGATTAAACCCACAACAGCCTCATCTAACCTTTGCACCCATAAAAATACAAGGTAGCAATTACAAATATTTTTCATCAATTTCAAATTAGAATGGAGTGCAACTCATATAATTCACTTTTGCACAAGGTGAAACTAAACTGCATATTTCCATTGAAAGCATCTGCTACCAGTAATCTACATTGTGTTACTTTTATTTTTTCATTATTGTTTTTTCTAGCTGGAGAAGTATACGTGTTTTCATCTCCTCCACGTTTCGGGACATGCATGGAGAAAGAGACTTACTTGTCCAGTATGTCTTCCCTGAGTTGAGACAGAGAGCTGCCCATCACTATATCCATGTACAGGAAGTGGACCTACACTGGGGAATAACAGAAGAGGATGCCCATAACAGCAGGTTTGTTGTTTGTCTGAAATTGTGCAATTAAAGATATACTCACCAATATTAGCATGCTTTGCTTTATATCTTTTCTAATTGTATTGGTAGCTTATTGTATGAGTTTTCTTAATTTTGAATTCATTGTATTAATTGCAGAACTGTGGAACTTTGCCTGTCGGAAGTAGCAAGGAGTCATCTTTTTGTTGGAATTCTTGGGGAACAATATGGATTAGTTCCTAATGACATATCTCTGCCAGATTTACCACATTTCCAGTGGGTAGGTGCTTTCAACAAATCTTTTTCAGTGTTAAGTTAATATAATTTATGGCTTTGTTATTATCCTAGTAGGAGTACAGTAGATATTCAAAATACATATGTGAATTGATATTATGGTTACAAAGCCAGTGGTGGAATTTGTTTTGTTGTTACAAAAACATAAAATAAAGGCAGTGTCTCAATAGGCAACCTCAAGACTGCATCATTTGTCAGTATTACGTAAATCATATCACATTTTTTGTAACCTTAATACTCCGCTCCCTTTTCGGTCCTTATGTATATCATGTGTTTAATCTGAAGATTGGGAGTGAAATGGAAGTGAGAGTGGGAGAGAGAGAGCTCTACAGATGTAGGATCATAAACAGAAAGCATTGAGCAACCAATTAATTTAAATAAACTATTTTCTTTTGTGTTAATGTTTTGCCTTTATGCCAATTGACAGTATATTAGTTCAAATACTATGTATTCTATTCGAAATAAGAGTATTCTACATTGCATTGTGCAAAGTTTTTTTCTTTATCTAATTTATATATTACTTCTACCCTGGCAGATGAAGACTGTACCACCTGGTCTTTCTTTGACAGAGTTGGAAGTTATGCAGTTTCAAGAAAAGCATGGCAGTGCTGCCAGTCAGAAGATGTTTTTTTATCTACGTACCCCAGAGCTTATCAGGTTAACTTTCTACTTATGCTGCAATATGTTCTGAAACCAGATGAGAATGCAGTGTTCTGCAGTTTGAAAGATAAGCCTTTTCAACATAGTATTTGCCACAAAAGTATTGGCAAAATGGGATGGGGTAGTAAAGTGTTTTATGCTAAGGTCTAATGGCAAAATGCAAAGATTTTGATTAAGTTGTTTATTTGTCAAAATTGAAAAGACTTTTTATCCTTTTCATGGAGATTGTGACACTACATGTTAACATACAGCTGCTCTTCAGAATCCTGAAATGAATGTGCTCAAAATTAAAATGGCAATGCCCTGAGACAAAGCATCAATCACATAACTGATACTCCTTTTCACTTTAGAAGCAACCGTACAATATCTCACCTCATGGATATGCTATAATGAAAAGAGTTTGTTTCTAACTTTAAAAAAAAAAACAACTTTCATCATGGAAATAACCTTCACCTATATGTTTTTCACCCTTATTATAATGTATTCTAACATAGCATAGGATTCAATTTTTATATTTCAACTGATAACTAAGGTCAATATTAATACAAAATAGTACAGCCAAGAGACTTGTCTGTTTTTGTGTTTGCTTTAGATCAGTTCCAGAGCAGTGGAAAGCTGACTTTGATGCAGAATTCACAGAAGCCAGAAGAAAGATGGAAGAACTGAAATCCCAGCTGAAGCAAAGTGGTGCTGTGATAACTGAAAAGTAAATATATTTTTATATTTGTTCATTTTACCTGCTTTATTATTTTACCTGCTACACGTTAGCAAAATTATATAGAAAAGCAATATTTTCAGATGTTTTTCTGAATACGTTCGGATTTGCTTGAAGCAAAAATTCTTTATATAAATGTAAAACCTTGTTTTTTTTATTTTTATTTATTGACAATCGATCTTTTACTTATTATACTTTTCATTGTAATCGTATTCTAAAATGTTAACATGTAGAGCAAAACACAACAGTGTATGCCACTAAATGCCAATATTTTACAGTGCCAAAGTCAGGTTTAATTACTTGAATGAGGTGAGATAGTAAGGTTATAATGTTGATTTTTATGAGCAACCTTCTGGTTTCCGTTTAAGTCCTTCTGCAATGAACAAAATGAACTAGAGGTAATAAAGGATTGATATAATAACATATTCCCCTGATGTATATCCAATTATAAATGTCAGAATAAAGTGGCATGTACTGTGTAAGAGAAAGAAAGATTATTATATATATATATATATATATGTGAATTTCCCCTTGGGATTAATAAAGTATCTATCTATCTATCTATCTATCTATCTATCTATCTATCTATATAATATATATATATATATATATATATATATATATATATATATATATATATACACATATATATATATAATTTTTTTTTATTTTTTTTTTTACTTGGGTCAGCCATTGTACAGTGCCACTAGAGCAATCTTCAGGTTAAGGGTCTTGCTGAAGGGCCCAACGGAGTAGGAGGATTCCTTCTGACAGAATTGGGATTTGAACCATCCACCTTCTAGATAACCACACAGACCTTTAGCCACAGAGCCACCACTCTGCTTAAATGTACTGTTAAATATCTTGATTTTCCCTTGTTTTAAAGAAGTTTTCATTTTTGTCCAGGAATATTCAAAGTATTATAAGTATCAATCTCCTTGGGAGGAAATATGTATTTCTCCAAATAGTTTTACTTAGATGAGTATTTTACCAGAAATATTTTTAGAATAACAAACAGTTTATGAAATGCCAAGCTAGGTCTGTGTGATAAATCATTCTGCACAGCTAAAATAGTACTTTATCATATGCAAGTTCTAACATTGTGCAGTTTTTAGATAGAAATAGATCTACAATATAAGAAATACATTAAAGATGAACAATATGTTTCAATTTGTTGAAGTAACTTTAAATTAAACAAATTATTGTTCTATATATATCCATCCATCCATCCATTATCCAACCCACTATATCCTAACTACAGGGTCACGGGGGTCTGCTGGAGCCAGTCCCAGCCAACAAAGGGCTCAAGGCAGGAAACAAACTCCGGGCAGGGCGCCAGCCCACCACATGTTCTATACATATTGAGAAAAAAATTATCTTGAAGAAATGAAAATTATGTATGTCCTGCCTTGCAGAATAGCTGTTTGTTGTTCAAAGGAATGTTAACATTATTTTATGAATATTCATGTAAAGAGTTGTAAAGAAGTGGAAATAGAATTACAGGAAGTGTGTAGTTAGACAGCAAGCTTCACAAATTTTCAGTGTTTGTTAGCCCCATCGAAGCAAAGCCTCTACTGTAAGTATTATTTTAAGTTAATTGGGTAAGTATATAGTGAAGTTATATTGTTTATTTTAAGTCGATGATTATTTGTATGTGCTTCATTTCAGTTTCACTCTAACTTCATAAAATCGAAATAAAATTGGAGGAAGGCGCTGACTCCTAACTCTCTGAATCTTTTATGAAGTAGAGTTTGGCTGCTGTTTAGGTTCTGGTTTAAACAACAAAGACAAGATCGCTACAATGTAAATCAAATACACTTTGTTTGGTTAGAATTAAAATCCTCTGCTAGTGATGCACTCCAGTCAATGAATTTTACACTTCTTTTTAGTGCTGTATTTGAAAATGTCCTGAAATGTTGTTTAAAAGCTCTTAGTTTAGCATAGTTCATTGTGAAATAGATTTACTTTATTATTCTCTGCAGTTATGAAGCTAAATGGGGTGGAGTATCCAATGGCAAACCCTACACCAAAGGACTGGAACAACTTGGAAATGCAGTTTTGTGCAACTTGTGGGAATCTTTGAAGCAGTTCTTTTATATGGTTAGTGTATCTGTGTCAGCAGAAGCATGTACATCTATATTAGTACTGTATTAAATTAACTGATTTCTTTTTTTTTCCCTGTCCATCACCAGGATGATGAAAATGTAAATTCAGCTTCAAAACTGACTGACCAAGATATCTTTAAGGAATCACTAAAACATCTTATATATGGAAGAAAGAATCTTTTTGATGCAGTAGTCACTAACATTCGAGAGAAGGCAAGAGGAAAATGCTTTGTTGTATCTGGCAGTTCTGGTGAAGGGAAAACAACTTTAATGGTAAACATCTTAATAAGTTGTATAAGGATAATAGAGCTAAAACTGAATTTAGTTTTTAGAAATAAAATTTTGTCAGGCTTGTTTTTTATTTGCCTAATATTCTGATATACACAAAATTATCTTGTCTTTTATCATTTTAGTAATATTTTTTTTAATACAGGCTAGTATTACAATCTGTTTATGGCATTTCTAAAATAATTCCATGTTCAAATGTTGCAGACTAAATTATTTAGTAAGGCTAATGCATGCCAATTTGTTTTCTTCAGGAATGTATATCATATTACTTTTATCATTTGCTATACAATACTGGAAATTAGCCTCATGTGCATTTTTTCATTTCAACCTGGGCTGGCTGCCATATATCCCTTAAGGTTATTACCCAGAGCAGCAGTCTCTGGCTGTATCACCTCTGAGATATAGGCACAGGTATCATGTTTATTAGTCATTTATCACTGGTCACATTTAAAACTATAATAAACCCTTCTTCATGTAAACTACATTGTGCAAATATTTTTTAGCCACTGCCATACCAATCCAACCATTGCTGTGATGGCTCACTACAAGTAAATCTTGTACCCTTATAGTACTTATTTTTAAACTCTCTCATTTCCTGCAAGTAGCCTGTGTCTTCTATTTCTACTATAGTTCTATAGTATTTGTCTGTCAGAGTATCCCCCCAGTAGTACATTAGGTCAATGATCCGAATAAACTGGTTTTGCCAAGATGCAAAAGGGGCCACTTAGTATCTAGGTATTGATTTTTTATATCAAATACCCATTGTGACACAGAACAACTTTAGTTGCATTTTACTTCTAAGAAAGGAATGGAGTCTCTTGACCACTGAATTGGGAGAAGAACAGATTATGTGCTATTTAGAAGTCTCAACTGGGATATTGTGAAAAATATGAAGCAGGTGAAGGGTGTCACAGGTCTTTGTAGTAGTAGTTGATCTTTGTGTCAGAGGCATCTATGGAAGAGAGAGAAAGTGTGTTCTTAGAGTAAAAGCTGAGTGAGCAGAGTATAAGCTTTGGCAAGAACCTGGTAACAAAACTGTGAAGTAAAGTTTGATAAAAATTTGATATTCATGGTCAGTAGAAGGCAATAAAGTAATTCTGGATGAAAAACAAAGCAGGTTTTTAGGTGAGGAAAAAAGGCTGCTAAGATCTATAAATATGGTGGTGTAATGCTGATATAACTGAAGCAGTTAGGAACGTAATTTAAGGAGTGGCAAAAATGAAGGTGGCACGTGACAAGCAAGCTAAAAGGACAGTGGTCAAGAGGCAACAGTTTCAGATGATTTGTAAAATGATGAAGGAAAGTGGAGTGTCTGGTATCACAAAGTATATTTAAGGAAATTCTGAGTGTAAGTTTCTTGAAAAATAATAAAGAAAGCCTCACAACTGATAGCAATATTGTCAAGAAAACCTACAGACATTATTTGGAAAAGTTACTGAATGAGGAATGTTAATGGAAAAATGATAATGGTTTTAGATATCTTGGATTGCAGATGATCATAGCCACACACAGGTAGACCAGGGCAATTGAGAGATGTTTCTTACTGTGAAAGCTCATTTTTAGACTGCAGAAGGCCATCTATAAACACGTGAATGTTTGATAAGATTTACAAAAAAGTAGTGCAATTGCTAATACACATGGGAAGATTGGAAAAGAAAGCTTGCTTAGATTTCTTGTTGTTTTCAATATTCTTTTTGAATAGGCTGCTATGGTGAATGAATTCAGTACATCATCAAACAAATTGGAAGTTTTTGATGTTATCTCTTATTTTGTGGGTGCAAGTAAGTCAGCAAATGGAATCGAAAATTTTCTCCACTTTCTTATAAGATCTCTCAAGCAAAGACTTGGCCAAGATGTTTCTCCTCCTACAAGTTATAAGTAAGTAATTATCTTCAACTGAAATAAAACTGCTACCTTAATTTTAATAAAAGGGCTTTGGTTTGGGTTATAGATTATGATCAAAATTAAAGTATTTATACTTTTAATGTTGAGTCTTATCTTTGAGGTTTGGAAATAAGATAAATATCATTTAGTGCTGATCTGGTGTTTTGTCATTTGGAAATGTCTAAACTATTAGCCTTGATTTATATGTACACATTGCTTACCTATGTGACATTCATTTTTCACTTGTGTTTCAAACACAATAGCTGCCAAGAACCTGTCACTGCCCCTGCCTGATTAGAGATCAAATACAAAGAAACTACAGAATACCTTAGCAAAGGCAAAGAAACACTTAAAGAGCTGCACTGCTGCTAGTACTTACCAGATGTGCATCCCTTTCAAATGTAGCTTAACTTAAACGAGAAATTATGGCCAAGGCTATTAACCTCAGCCTCAAACCCTTAGCAGGGGCCAGAAGCTGGCTACCTCATTATTACCCATTAACGCAGTAGTCCCCAAACACCGGGCTGAGGATCATTTAGTCCTGGGCTGCAAATAAAAATATTTCATTTTTATTGACTATCAGAGTCTGCAGGAGTTTTTATTTTGAAAAATGACCAGATCATCTCTGCATAACAATGATTATTTTCTGTTGTTTATATACCTTGACAACTACCATACTTAAGAAAGTAGGAGGGGCGATATCAAGTATTTTGTGCAGATTGGTTGGTTTGTGGCATACAATAAACTGTTGATAACTTTCAATAGCTCTGGCCACTCGTCATTCAACATGGTACCAGAAGTCATCAGTAGCTATGTCTGTTTGAAATGCAACGAGTGACTAAATTGCACATTGAAAATACAATGGCAAGGATTTCATAGACTGAAACCGCTGGTGTTTGATAACAGTTTTATGTAGGATTGGCATGAGTTCGAACCAAAATATGATATTTTCATGGTGGCTGCCCATTCAGACAAAGATGTACGCACACAAGCATTTATACTTCTCAGTCTGACAGGCTATGTTGAACTGTTGATATAATGTTTAATTCTTGAATGTGTTTAAAGAAAATGTTAAAGCAGACTTGTTCATGTATTTCGAAATCAAGAACAAAGCGAAAGAGAGAGGATGTAGAAAAGTGACTGTTCTTCTATTTATGTACCTTGAAAGCCTGTGTTGAAAAGGAAGTAGTAGGGGAGGTATTAAAATAGTTTTGGATGGGCGTGCAGATTGATTTGTTTGTGGTGTACAATAAACTGTTGATAACTTTCAATAACTGTGACCACACCTTAATCAATCCCATTATCACTTCCATCTGTGCCTCTTTCTCATACTTGTCTCTGTCACAGTTTTGATGCCCGATAAATTAAGCCCACAAGCTATAACCCTACCTAAAATGAATAAAAGAAAACAAACATTTCTGGAGATCGCCACAGTAGCACTGAAAATCTGACATTACATCTTTATAAAGTGGGGTTTTCTGTAGTGAGAGCAACCAATATGAAATTGCATATAGACTGGACATAAGCAACACACTTCAGGTGTCATTGTTTCCCATCACTACCAGAGATAGGACCGTCTTGTTGCAGGGAAACAAGAGCTCCCACTGATTCTGCATTATAGTTAGGTGTATTTATTATGCACTTTATTATACTTTATTATGTATGCGAAATTGCTGGTCATTAGACATTGTCTTAAAGGGCTGCATAGTTCTAACAGAACTCCTGAGCAAACATGCAAAAGACATACTCCAGCAAGCCTAGATCGCTACCTTTCAAAGAGCTAAAAAAAATAACGAATCAGTTGAACAAGCATACCGGGGCAGGTGATATCAATAAACAAAGCAAGTTTCAGTGAGGAAACATTCACACTTTAATTTCATTATTACTTGCTTATTTGCAGAAACACCAGGTATTAAATGCTAGAAGTCAAAAGCAGGAGAAAAAAAGGAGAAAATCTTCTTACAATTATACATGCTGGTTAGTTTATCTGAGCTTAAACATAGATAATAACACCTCCTGTTAATGTTTGCTTTACATTTGCATATTTCCCAAGATTCTCTTCAAGCTTTCATAGCTATTTTGCATCTCAAAATTAAACATTCTATTCAGATACATCATTTATTCCTATCAATTTGTTTAGCTAATGGTTCAAAAGAAGAACAGATCTAGTGGACCTATTTTCTAAAGTGATCTCAAACGTGGCCCTCCTAAAACTTTAACCCTTCACACCATCCCTTCAGATACTTGTATTCATTCACCTACATTTGTTCCCCTCACTTATTAAGGTCTATAATATTCTCTTGGTTACACAGTTTATGCACCTGAAAGCTGCATCTTACATAAATGAGATACTTAAATCAAATATTATGAGTCTTGTGTAATAAAATTTAAAAACTCAATTTTTAATCCTCATTACAGCTGGAAATATGGTACCAATGTTAAGGAGGAGTAGAAATTGGAATCAAACAGAGCACTTATAAGCAACTGGTCCATGTTCTGTTTGGAGAACCAATCGACAACCGTGTTGACAACCATGAGAGGGATGTCTGGCTTCTAAGTTTAAAAGAGGAACCTAAAAAAGTAATGTGGATCAGGAAACGTGAAAAGGTGTTTCCCTCACACCCATATTGAGTGTGGCACAAGTAATTATGGTTCTTTCCCCCAAATTGTTGAATGGCAGGAGCAGTATCCATCTAGTGCAGTTGGGGTCAGCTTTGCATGCTTTGGAGGATCTGGCACATTAGCTGTGCAGGGGTCACTGAAGGAATGTATGGGGGAAACCACAGTTCTTTCTATGGTTCTTCCTTACCCCAGAAGTGGTTCAGAAAATTGCCCAAGAAATATCCGCAGGTTTGTGTGTTAAGCTGTCCCGCGTTAACAGATACATTTTGTGTCAGGAGGATAGCTGGGACAAAGATTCAAATTATAGGAATGTAGTGTAGCCAGAATCTTGAGAAAGTGAATACTTCAGTGAATTTTACTGCTTATAGCCCTCTTTATAGGCAGGGTCTGAAACCTATTTATCTAGGCCCAGTGTAGCAGCTAAGGGGTTTCTTTTTTATTTATTTATCCTTCCCTTGTATTTATTTTGTATAATAAATGAATAATTCTGGTGATATAGGTTGGCATACAGTAGTACCACCATAACATTTCATAAATGTTTTTTTAATCGGTATAACTTATTTTTTTTTCCCTTAGAGCCATGCTTAATGAATTAAAATTGTTACTCCAGTCATCGTGGAAATCCAAGTCCAGTCCCTTTTTGGTTATTTTTATTGATGATGCAGATCTGTTACAAAACAAAGAGGGGCAACAAGTTTTAGACTGGATACCTGACTATCTCCCTTCGGTAGGTTTATTGTTTTTATATGAACACAGATTTTTAACAAATCAAATGTTTGAAACTGTAATACAAAATGTAATATGTTGAAGATGCCTGTATTCATGTTTTAATGCCAAGCCTTAAATACTCAGTAACCACTTTATTAAGTACATATGCCTAGTATTGGATATAACCCCAACTGGCCTTCAAAACAGGAAACTTGAAACATGCATTAGGGATTTTGGTCCCTGCCGACTTGTAAATCCCTAGAGATTTTTGCATGAATATATGGATGAAATGTTTTCCAGGACACATCGTCTCAAAGAGTCGGCAGTAGTGCTTAAATATGCAGTGGTATTCAAATGATACTCCGTTGGTATTAAGAGAACAATCATGAAATACAAGGTAAAATGCAACCATGTATTATGCTGTCTAAGCCAAATTCTGACATTACCATATACATGTTGCAGCAGAAACTGGGATGTATTATACCAGGACATATCTTTCCAGTCCTTAGCCATCTGGTTTTGGAGTTTAGTTTCTTACTGTAACCTTATCTCCCTATTCTTGGCTGACTAGAAGGATATTCAGCATGGTCTTCTACTATTTTCTAAAAGGTTCATTCTGCATTCAGATATTTTCTTCCACACTCCACTATTGTATCTATCTATCTATCTATCTATCTATCTATCTATCTATCTATCTATCTATCTATCTATCTATCTATCTATCTGCAACTAATAGTTTACTATTTGGAGGATTATTTGTTTTAACAGGCAGGTATACTTAATAAACTGGCCACTGAGAGTATCAGTGATCAGTCTCAAAATAGAAAAAATAATCAGGCCTGATCATTGATTTAAAGAAAGTTCATAGTTTCTTCAGCTTAGGTGTTAGGCAGTGCCTTATTGCCTTTCACAATTTCATCTTGATGTCCCCACCCCTGGATAGCATACAAGTGCACTTTGAGGAAATCTGGTAAAAATATGAAACGCCGTCTCTCTCTTTTTTATGATTCTACTGCACATTTCCTTTTCCAAGGCACCCTTTGTGCTAACATGGAAGTGACCTTGATGGTCCCATCTACCCCAACATGCATGTAAAGATGATCCAATCAACCTTATTAAAGTGCGTTTATCACTTTGACACTGCATACTGTCTAGCGCTTCACTGGTGCCAGCTGAGGAAGACAATTCAATATATAATATAAAAATAATTGGAAAATTATTCCCCACTGAAATTTTGCAATTAAAAACAAAATACTTGCAATCTAAGGTAACACTAAAATATTTTTTAACATTTTCATCTCAAAAAATGTATGTACTGTGCTCGAATGAATGGAAGATACTGAATCAAATACCTCAGCTTGATAATATTCCAGTGCATACAATGTTCTTGAAATGATTGCAGGTATTAGAAATGTATTATTTTGAAATTAAAGCACTTTTCTGTATATTAACATTAACATTAATCTAATCCTCAGAAAGTGACTCTTGTGCTAAGTGTAACCTCTGACTCTGATCTGCATCTGTCTCTGAGTAAGAATAAAAACACAGTCCTCTTCCAACTGCCATCGGTTTCAACACTGGAAAAAATGGAGATTATCCAGAGTGTCCAATCATTTTATGGAAGGAAGACAAATGAAACGTTTTTTAACAACAAGGTAATACTACCATGAAAATCTCGCATACATTGCTGATTTTTTTTCAGTTATATATACTAGGCCTGGGAAACTTAACATGTTCATTTTTACGATTAATGTGACCTGTTTAACACATTGAAAAATATTGTCCCATCCAGGGCAGGCAACGAGGCAAACGCCTCAGGCAGTGCTTTGATCATGGTGGCATTTCATATTTTTTATTATTACTACGAAGCAATAATAATGTAAAGATCAGGCTGCAGATGAAGAATGCCATGTGGCTGGACAGCTATGGAGCACTGTGCTTTCAGAAGGTGCAGTGCGTTATGCAAATGAAACATCTGAGTGAGAGGTGAAAGTCCCAGAGAAAAGAGTGCAAGGGACAAGTTTGGGTGTGGAAAGTGCTGGAGCGGAATTGGTTTAGCACAGTATTGGTGACTGAGTGCCGGTTGTCACACGAGCGGCAGCGACACTTGTGTGGATAAGAAGGAGCAGCATGGTGTGCGCAAACAGCAAATGTGAGCGAGTGAGTAGAGGGGAGCAAGAAGACAGTATAGAGGGGCTGAATGAGTCTGAGTGCAATTAAAGTTAAGGCTATCACAGAGCTACTTTTATGTTGGCTTCTCCAGGTAGTCCTATCTCCTTCAGACATGTTTCAATCACCTGAGGAGAAAGTTTCTCTCAGGTCAGGATCCAGGGGCACTACACCATTATTTCTATGACACACCAGTTGAAAAACACTTGTGCAGAGTATAATTATCAAGTCGTCGGTGGTGGTAAACAATTGAGTATAGTACTGTATTTAAGGAGTTTTAACACAAGTTTTAATGTATGCCCATTTAAGAGATGCTTGTTCTTTCATCATGTCTATGTCTCATATTCTATGCCAATTTGATAATACATTAGCCTCGTTTTCTTTTTGCCTTCTTTTCAACATGCCTTTTAGGAAGGCCTTTAAATTCAGGTTGTACTTTCTCAATTAGTATTTTGTTAAAAGTTCAGGTTTAAGGTCATTGTTTAAGTTTAAACTATACCATTATTATTGTTTTATACCTTTGTGTTGATTCTATGTTAAATTTGTGATTCAATGTGTATTTACTTCATGATTTATGTATTAATTTTTAATTCTGTTTTAATGTTAGATGCAATTAATTGCGTTTAATCACAAAAATGTACCCGATTAATTAGTTAATTTTTTTAATTAACTCCTAGCCCTGATATACAAATTGGTAAGAAATGTGCAGCCCAAGCTTGTACTCATTTCAGCAGTGCAGGATCAAGTTTTGAGAATGAAGATTTCTTAAATTTCTCTTTTGTATTATAGGTGCAAGTTTTCCTTGAAAAAAAGGATTCTCATAGTCCACTGTATTTGAAATTAGCATGTGGATATCTAAGAACCTACTCAGATTGTGAACAGGTTAGTCTTGTGTTTGTAATTTAATTCATTCATTAGTTACACTAAAATTTAACCCACTGTTCCTGATTAGGGTGTTTTTTTTATAACAGCGCTCATCCTATAAATTTTTTTGCTAAAACCTCTATAATGAATCTTAAAGCAGTTTACCAAAGTCATGTATTCCTACTCCCTTTTTACTGGTTGTCAATACAAATAAGTTTTACAATCTTAAAAAGATATAATAATTAAAGGAAACCAGATTTGAGAAAGCAAGATGTTTATATGGATTCCTTATTACCCTTTAAATTTGTTTAGTTATTCCCCAAATGTGTTAAGTACTCGGCTTAATGAAACAGAAAATTGTCGAGCTTAAATTTGAGTCCTTATGAATTGTATCAAAGGGTGACAAATCTGTTTTCAGATCTTTTATTCTAGTTTATCTCTCTTTCATTGGATTAGGCATTTTTCCATTTTCTCTTTCTGTCACTAATACAAAACATCAAAGCAGTTTAACCTGTGTTGGCTATGATTATGTTTCTAGTGATTTCGTAAATTATCATCTAGCATAATGTAGAATGAAATTATTATACAACAGGGTAGATCTGTATTAAACAATTGTTTGTCCACTTTTAAAATAAATTACTGTTAATTCCCTTTACCCTCTAAGCTCTGTTGTAAAGGTGCTTTTATGCTAACATTCCAACTAAGGCTGTTACACCACCCCTTTTTATCCTGGATTGTTAATCTTTCTAGACAATCAATTAAGCAATTAATCGTGATTAAAAATTTTAATCATTGCCCAGCACTAATATATATATATATATATATATATATATCTCCTTAATTGAATTTATTAAAAGCATATATCATTCCATACATTCAAGTCAAGTTTAATAAAACTAAATTCAAATCAACCCTCACTCAAGAGAAAAACCAGAGTAAAACTGTTGACAGTAGTAGAGAGGGAAAGGAGTCTTTTTCCCCCAATGTAAATGCTTATTCTAAAATATTATTGATTAGATCCTGCCAGGTTTTTAAAAAGTTTTGAACAAATCCTCTAAGTGAGAATTTGATTTTTTTCTAGTTGCAAATATTATATAACATCAGCTAACCACTGACTTAAAAGAGGTGTATTAGGATTCTTCCAGTTGAGCAGAGCAAGTCTACGTGCTAGTAGTGTGGTACTATTTTTAATATTTAGTCATAAAGGTAAAAAAAAAAAAAAACTTTGAAAATAAGTTCTAATTATTGCATACTAGCTATCCCCTGCAGCTTGGCCCACATAGTAGTAAAACAGGACAAACTTTAAAAATCAATAAAAAAAGAAAAAAGAAAGAAAGAAAAAAATATAATTCTGGCAAAGCGGAAGATAGCTACGCTTCAACATCAAACATGTGATCATGTTCAGCTTTGACAGGAGAGCATCCTCCATGTGGGGATAAAAGTATGTTGCCATGATATCTCTGACAATCAGCAGCTACCCTCAAAGGCCGGGTTTTTACTTCAAGTGACGTGATGTGTGCTCCATCAGATGCTACTGCTACACAAGCGTTGTACTGTTTATACTTGCACGCGTACTTTACATAAATCTGGAAGATTCCACCAGGTGGCAGTGCGAGATATCATCACGGTGAGAAAAGGTTCGGCTTCACTGTGTTGTGAATTGCCTGAATCACCCATTAAATTAAATTCCAAGTACATCTTGCCACAAAATCTCTGACAAGGATGGATGTTCAATGATTAAATCCATCAATCCAGGTTTGTGTCCATTCTAGCTAGCATCGAGCACAAGGCAGAAACAATCCCTGCATGGGGCATCAGCTCATCTCAAGGTGAATATAAGCGCACAGACACACACACTAGCATCATTTTAGCATCACCAAATCCCCAAGTCTGCATATCTTTGGAGGGAAACCCGAAGCACACTGTGGAAACCCAACAGGGAATCCTGCAAACTCCAGGCAAGGAATACTAACGATGTGACTCCCTGCAAGACAGCAGCGCTACCACTCTAACACCATGCTGCCCCCATATGTGTAATTATTAGCAGTATTCATTATTTAAACAAAGTTAACAATTTATCTGTAATAATGCATTAAAGTATGTATCTAGTATAAATCTAAGGATTCTAAATGTGCAGAGAGTTGGAATATCATAAATTTATTGTGTTCTGTATGGTGATCTATTGCTGCTTGCCGCTGCTGTCAGTTCAGGAGGAAGCCCCAGAAGCTTGTAGCGATTAACAAGTAGGTCGGTTTTAAGATGACGTTTACAACAGTCTACTTTAATGATAAAGTAAACTATGAGGTTAAAGTGGACATTTCGAGATTAAAGCAGAAATTTCCTTTTCACCATATTCTTAATTGTTTTCTCAGTGGCTGAAATATGCTGCCGTTCATTTTGATGCTGTTGTGAAGGTGCAAAAAAAAAATGCATGTGTCGCATTCATTTCTGAGGATATGTTCAGAGGACATGTCAAATGAAAGCTGGGAACACGAGGCAGCCATGATGCGTGCATGTACGTGTTCTGAGCCCTAAAACATACTTAGCTCTGATGTCTCTCTCAAAAATGTCAAACGGTACTCCTTAATAGTCTATAGATGATAATGTCTGTTGAACACACAGGTATCACTAGCTAAGCGGAGGCAAGGTACACTCCAACACGTGGCGAGAGGTAGATCAAATCAAACGGAGGATGGCACATGAGTAAGGAGGCCTCGTCCACCTCCCCTTGACCCATAGCCTCTCTCACAGATTCATGCAAATAAACTGGTCATGCAAGCAAACTATGATACTTAGCACAATGAGAGAAGTCGCAAAACCACCCAGAATGTCAAGAAATTATAGAAAAAAAAAAGATCTAAAATATGTTAAGTAGTTCTCTTGTGAAAAGCAGACAGACAAACAAACAGACAGATAGATGTTGGATTTTATATTTATATATATA
>JANRMT010062852.1:32852518-32873364 GCA_026402145.1 Polypterus bichir lapradei | reverse complement strand
ACACACACACACACACACACTTGGGGGTTTCGCCCTTGCTCGCTTCACTCGCCAAACCCCACCCCTGGCCTGTGCTACACGCCAGATACGTCGCATCTCTGCCACTCGCAGATGTGGATTTCACTTTCACCAAACTACAAATCTTTTAATTCTTGCGGATACACCTCTTTATTGTGAAGAAACACTACTTTTCCCTGATGGCAACACAAATTAGATGATCTACAAGTCTCCAACTTGAAGTTTAAATCTGAACAATATATTCAATTTATTTGCTGTTCCATTATTTCACCAAGTAATAATTTCCATTTGTTTCAGGTGATGCGATCTTTAATAACGTTTTTCTGAGACTTTTAGAATTTTAGTACTTTCATTATCTCTAACCTGCTCTGAATGTGTATTGCACCAATTTTTTTAACTCTTTATGATGTTCTACTTTGTCATTTACACTTTGTCTTTTATTTCTGGTCCCGGGCATGGTTAAATCTCTTGGCACAAAGTCTCATCTCACGGGATGTGAAAGTATCTCTCTGAAAAAGTCACGTCTCATCCCAGGCTAAAAAGTCAAAGATGTTTTTGTTATTATATATATATATATATATATATATATATATAGACAAATCAAAAATAAATATCTTAATGGTTAAAGTGAATTTTACAAATAATTGTATTCATTTTTAGTAGTCCTAAATGATCTGTCATTCCAATATATTCTAGACCTTTCAAATATCCTTTTTTTTGGTATAGATGGAAGATGAACTTCAGAGAATACCTTCAACACTAAATGATCTAATTCTACAAGTATTATCTGATGTAGAAGAGTACAGTAAAGCTAAACATGTTTCCTTGCTCATTGCTGCATTAGCTGTCAGCAAATTTGGTAAGGCCATTAATACAGTCCATTGGGGACTTTCATTTGCAAAATAGCAATAATTAAGTATTTTTTTTTCCTCTGCCCATAGTTTGATTTTATCAGTCTCAGTATTTCTCTCTGTATATCAACAGCATGCAGGTGTGTGTTTAACTGCATCTCAATCCAGCTGAGGACTTAAATTTTGTACTTTCTTACTTCATAGTGATAAATAAATTATTTAAAATACTCTTGACAATCTGGTGGTTATAAGACATGATGTGAATATTATAGGTTAACTTTTTTTTCCAGGTTTGCGAGAAAGGGACATTTATGAATTGTTATCTATGTGCAACACATTACACAAAGAGAGTCAGGCACTCTCTTGGAAGGATGTAACAAGTTCTGTAAGGAATTTTAAGAGTGTTTTTCCAATGGCATTGTTTTCACATTTGATGAGAGCTTTACAAAGGTAAGAATTTTTCTGGAAATTCCTTTTTTTGCGTTTTGGTGATGTGTACCACAAATTAAAAAAAAATTAAACAAAAAAAAAACTTACTTTCATTTTAATTATTATCAGAAAAGAGGCACACTTGCTTTGAGAAAGTAGGAGATACTGTATATTTCAGTTGTGGATGTGGCTTCACAGCAGCTCAGGTTATATGCACAAAGAGCTACATGGGTGGGTTGAGTATGTGGATGGGTGAAATCAGTAGTCCATTTTTATCCTGTGGCTGTGATAGAAAGAGGGCAATAACACCATTGAACTGCCAAGTTTAACAGAAAGCCGTAAGCGTTTACTAAAGTCTTGGGTAAAAGTTAGTGAAAGGATTACTTACAGGAGAGAATATGACCAGGAGTAAATGGAGAGAGTGAGAGAATGTGCAGTTTTGTAGCCTTAGGGCAAGTGTGGCAGCTAAAACTAAATGCAATGTTCTTGTAGGTGGGGAAGCGCATCGTGGAGAGCGTTTCTGCATGCTCTCGTATAGGAGGGAATGGGTGTGCATTGGTGGGAATTGGGTGCCACAGTCTTCCCGCGTATAATACGTGAAAACAAACACTAGAAATCATGTTCTGTTGATCAGGTTAAGTATGTGGGTAAACTTTTTGAGTATTAGAGATAGAGAGAAAGTAATCTGGTGAGTGTGTTAGAGTACTTGTGCAGGTTAGAGGAGTTCTTAAAAGGGTGCTTTTCTTGTATATTTTTTTGTGTATTTTTGAATATAGCTCTTTTTTCTCCTTGATTATTGTACTTTTGGAAAGAAATACAGTATAAACAAGGCAGCTTTCTTTCAGTGTAAAAAGTGCTTTGTGCAAGAGTGTTTTTTTTTTCCCCTACTGATTTTTATCTAGAGCAGGAGAAAGAGAAAAGACTGAGTATTCCATAAATATTTGTTTGCCATATTTGTTTTCTTTTGTGTGGGTGTCATTTGGTGACTAAGTTTGAGTTGACACCGTACTGAGTTTTGTTTTTGGTTTCATCATTGAACACTTTTGTGTTGAGAGTACCTAAAATAAAGAACACTTTAGCTCTTTCACAATTTTTTGTCTGTGTCTTCTAAGTCTCTTGTCACTAATATGTTTGGTCTATGAACAATAAAAGCCCAGAGTGGAGCATAGTGCCAGTCCCCACTACATGTGGTCTCACATGTATTTAAACTTTATACTGTATTAGATTTTTTGCCTTTGTGTATATAGATTTCTTGACTTTCCTGTTGTTCCATTCTGCATCATCTCCCTAAATTTACATTTACCCTAAATTAGTACATATAAATGTACAAGAATAATAAGATTATTTAAATCTATTACAGAATTATCTGCTTCATTAAACCTCATTACATTATAATAATGATTTATGTATTGCAGTGTGTTTGGCCAACAATGTAGTGAAAACCCTGATTCTCTGCTATATCTGAAGAATGGCATTGTTCAAGAAGTAATAGAGAAGCATTATTTAAAGAAGCTTTCCCTAGAAAAAACAGCGCATCGTCTTTTGGCAGGTAAAGTACCTTTAATTTAACCTGATAGTTAACAATATGAACAGGGAAGTGACTCTGTGGTTTAGTGCCACTGTTCCAGAAGTGAAGTAGACTTGGTTTGAGTTTTTTTTTTATTTATTTATTTTTTTTTGGTCACCTGAAATATTAAAACTTCATTAACCATGTTAAGAATATGGATTGATCTACGCGGAAGAATCCTGTCTACCAATTAAGAGAAACGCATTTACCATCCATAATTTTGTGGGAAAGAAATGCCTTGTTTTGCTTAAAATTAGATAGGATCACATTTTTTCAGTAGAAATAGTAAAAAAATCTTTTTTTTTTAATTTGGCAAGAATTTAATAACTTTGAAATATTTTAAATAGTGGCATACCTTAATCTGTGCTAGAAACATGTGGTCTTAAGTGAAGTATTACTTCCAAATTAAAAAAAAAAAAAAAGAAACCGGAAACCTAAAAAAAAAAGCCTTGAAACTTACCCCTCAAGTCACTCAGACTACCATTTGTGTTATTCATGGGAACAGTTTTCAAGCCCTCAATAGTCATGTAGCTCTGGAGACATGTTTCCATTTTCAGAAACTAGATTAAAAGAAGCAATCAATACAAAGAAGCTTGCCTATTGATCTTGATAGCTGTGGTGGCACATTTACTCAATGCTAATGCCTCAAAGCTCTGAATGACAATGTGGAGTTTACACATTCTGGAGTTTTTCTGTAGAAATTTCAATAGGTTCTGCTGTTTTTTTCCCTTTCCATACCCTAAAGCTATGCGTGTCATAATGTAGCCATTTCATGTTATTATTGGATATATATATATATATATTTTTTTTTTTTTTTTTGTTGAAAAGTAGTATCATTTTTGAACAGCTACAGAGATACATACCTTCTCTCTGGAAATATAGTGGTGAGAGTGTAATAAGAGCTTCCAAAGTGTTTGCTGTCCTCATACATTCAGAAGGCATGTTTTCTGAAACATTGCTTTGAAGTGGATTCATTTAGTATTTTTAAATCTTCCTTTTTAATTTAGAAATACTGCGTAAATTAGGAACACAAATTTCTGGGTCAAATGATGAATTAAATGAATGTATGCCATGTTTTTAAAAAATAATTTCAACTTAAATGCTTTTCTAAAATAAATAAGCTGGGCCACTGTCTCAGCTTTTATAAGGAATTACTGTATATTGGGATTTTGTTCACATCCAGTAGCTCTCCATATTGTGTTGGGGAGTGGTGCTGACATTGATTTCGTATGAAATATGGGAAAAACTACAGATTGAATATTGTAAAGTGGGTCATTAAATTAATGACATTTAATTAAACAAGAATGTGGATGAATGAACTATGAAATGTTTTGGAAGAATATCATGTTTTTTAAATATAGGTGAAAAGAAAAATAAACAATTTATTTTGTTATTTTCTGGTGGTTTGTGATTTTTCCCAAACTATTTATTTCATTGAACTTCTAATTATTTTATTAATTATTTAAATAACTGCTTCTATTTATGAGTTATGCATTTTAAAAAAGCATATTTCTTTATTTAACAGGTGTATATATTAATTTAGGTTGGCACGGTGGTGCAGTGGGTAGTGCTGCTGCCTCGCAGTTAGGAAACCCGGGTTCGCTTCCCGGGTCCTCCCAGCGTGGAGTTTGCATGTTCTCCCCGTGTCTGCATGGGTTTCCTCCGGGTACTCTGGTTTCCTCCCACAGTCCAAAGACATGCAGGTTACGTGCATTGGCGATTCTAAATTGTCCCTAGTGTGTTTGTGTGTGTGTGTGTGTGTGTGTGTGCGCCCTGCGGTGGGCTAGCGCCCTACCCGGGGTTTGTTTCCTGCCTTGGCTCCAGCAGACCCCCCTGACCCTGTAGTTAGGATATAGCAGGTTGGAGGATGGATGGATATGTTAATTCTGTTTCTGCTTCCTTAGTCATTCTGTGTTAAGATTAAGGCATTTTGTTATAGAGGTTTTGGTTTGTTTTTTTTTTCACACTAATAAATTGATTATCCCTGCCCTGTAGGTCATCTATGGAAACTTTCAGATCCAGATGGAAATGGAACATTTAAATACTGTGATACTTTAGCTTTAGCTCAACTTCCATTTCATCTTGTGAGTATGGTTTGTTTGTTGGGATATGTAATGATTATGTGTTAAATCAGCAGCTAAAACAGAATGACCTATCTGTGTGAATCAAACTGATAGTTTCATTTATTTACTTGAATGTTTGTAACCATCCATGTTAGCAAAATTACTTATTTTAAACTTAGTCATACCTACTAAAATTAATTAAACTTAACTGAAACTATGGTATTAAGATCATTTGTACTCCGTTAAAACATTCATATTTCAATTATTACAAGATGAAAATCACTTAAGTAAAAGAATATTACAAAATGTAAAATATTCATTCATTTAACTTGTCTGCATTATTCATTGTTTGTGTGATACTCACAATTTGAGATACACAAAAAAGAATGCTTATGATGAATAAAATATCAGCAGCAGAGGTTACATTGAACAATATTGAACAATAGATCGTTGACTTTAAAAAAGAAAAAGAAAAACAATATAAGATGTCAAACCTATAATCAACCAGTGTTGCAAACAAAACTAATTCTAGATTTGAACAATGGCAGCAGAATTACATCTGTTGTCTCTTGAGAAACTAAAGAGCATGAGCTGTTTCACATACTGTAATAGCCCCAGATGGACTATATAATTAGGGTGTGGACTTCAAAGTTTCACATATATACAAAATGTCAGTTTATTACAGAGAAGTATTACATTTGTGAAGAACGCAAAAGAAACCTTGCTCATAAAGGAAGAATATTGACAAGAATTGTTAGAGGAGAGTAAATACTGAAAGACAAGATCAGCAGCAATTGGCATGTGTAAATTGAAAGTTAAGTAGCATGTAACAGGAACAGTGGATGCAGGCCTGAGGTAAAGAAAAGTGTTTAAAGTAGTTATGGGAGCTATGGAGTGTTCATTATTTTAGTCTACATTTTTTCAAACCCATACTCGGATAGATTCTGTGCTTGAAGAACAGTGAAATTTAAAAAGGGTACGTGTATACATTTGTTATTCATAATTACTGTTCATTTTCTTACTTTTAGGTTTACAGTGGAGAGTTATATCATCTGCAAAGCCTGCTTAGTAATGTTCATTTTATCTGTGCACATGTGCAATTAGGTCTGCTTCCAGAACTTCTACAGGCTTACAGCCTTTATGGTACGTATAATTTGAAAACCTTAATTCTAAATTGTATCTTTACCTTAACTCACAGTGCCATAATGGTGTACCTCATTGCTATTGACTGACTATGCTTGGATGCTAATTTTAGTCCTGATTAGTTTAACTTGTTATAATTTCCATGTGGATTTCATTCTGGAATTTAATTTTACTCTCATAGTCCAAAGATATATTTTCAACTGTTTTCTCTTATAGTATGGAAGTGTGTCCAGCTATGGATTGGTAGCCAGTCCCAGACCATTTCCTGCTTTGTGCATTGTGTTTCTGTAAGAGGTTCAATCTTACTTTGGCACTCACCCAGAAGAAGTGAAAATAAGCAATAGATACATAGTTTGTTTTTTTTTCCAGAAATTGCATAAGCTGCAACATATAGTATGTTTACACTGTGTGGACGCTGGCCCGGACACAGACAGACGTACATCATTGTTGCACCCAACACACTTTTATTAAACTAATATTTACAGACGGTGCACTCATACCCCAGTGCCTCTTGCACCGATTCCCCCAAGTCCAGGCCTCACAGTCTCTGTGCCTTTCTCTCCTGGCCGCCTCCAGTCCTCACTCCGGCTCCGTCCTCTTCCACCAGACTTCTGCCAATGACTGGAGGGAGACGGCCCCTTATATACAGCTCCCGGATGAGCACCAGGTATTCCCGGCATTCCTCCCTTGGCCACGCCCCAGCGTGGCGGAAGTGCCGGCTGTTCTCCCGGCAGCTCTCCGGGTGTCTCCCAAAGTCTTCCCCCCAGCACTTCCTGGTGTGGCGGAAGTGCTGGGCTCTCAGGATATTTAGGCACGGGGGCGCCGCCTGGCGGTGGCCACGAGTCCCTACAGGGCTGGGCTTCCAAGCCCTGCACCCGAGGCCCCCAACATAACCAGGACGGACGCCCCCTCTCGGTCTGGAGGAGGCACAAGCCCTCCTCCGGTCCTCCTGGGCATCCCGGCCGGGCTCCTGCCTCGGCCGGATGTGGCAGATGATGGTCTGGAAGTGGGGCGCCGCCTGGCAGTGGCCACAGGCCCCTACAGGGCTGGGCTTCCATGCCCCCTACCCGAGGCCACCAGGATAACCAGGACGGACGCCCCCTCTCGGTCTGGAGGAGGCACAAGCCCTCCTCCGGTCCTCCTGGGCGTCCCGGCCGGGCTCCAGCCCCGGCCGAGGACCACAACTGATAGAACTGTACAGTATATGATGGTTGCAGTTGTATTAGTAGTTCGGTATTACTGGTTTGTATGTTTAACCCAGCCAATTTTCTGTTTTGTGTTAGATTCAGTTGTTCTACATGAAAATCCAAGTTTATCTTCTCAAAGTTCACTGGAGCCCTTTAAAGATTTTCTTCATCGAAATCACTCCATTCTTTCTCAGGAACCTTGTCTTTTCTGGCAACAGGCTATCAATGAGCCCAGCTATTCTGCTGTCTGTCACAGTGCTCAAAATGTTTTAGACAATACCAGTCCTGGTTTCAATGTGATCAAATGGCTCAACAAACCTCAGAAACCAAGGAACATCATTAGGTAAGCATATTTGCCACTGGCCATGTTGCTTTTCAGAAGCAGTGAAATGCAAATATGATGCTTATTTTTCAAAGTAAACTTTGCTTTTATTAACGCATCTGTCATTATTCAGTAAAACAGTGCACTTTTCTTCTGTTCCTGCTTGTGTGGCTGTGAGTCCATCTGGTAAAATTGCAGTTGTTGGTACAAATCAAGGATTCCTCCATTTGATTACAACAGATACAGGCCAGGTGAGATTATTTTCATTGAAAAAATGAAATAATGTTTTTGTTGATTATGAATGTTGGTTTGCATTACCTTGCACTAATTTTAGCAGTGTGTTTTAGGACATGCTGCTAACATAGTTATTTCTTTCAAAACTGTTTGTTCTGCATCAAATCAAGTAACAGCCTTTTAGTATCCATAATTGGTTAACTAATATTATCATTGGTAAAATGGATAGCCTTCAGCTTTTTGAAAAAAACATAAGGATATTTCTCTGATTATTTTATGTGTTTTACAGGTAGAAGCATTAATGTTGACAAAAACCTAAGAAAAGTTAGACTTGAAAGAAACTTCAGCTTCATCTGTAATGGGAGGAAATTTGTGGGGGTTGTCCACCAGGCCCCCTGTGACTCGATTTGATTTTTCCGAGGGCAACATAAGCAGCAAATATGTTTTGAGGGAGTCAACAGTAGATAGATAAAGAAAGGGGAGAACATGCACACTTAAACAGAGGGGATGAAAGAAGAAGAAGGCTGATAAAGATCCTTACAGAACCCTTTTTACCTCCTTCACAGCTGGTATTTCTCTGGCACTATACAAAGGGGAAGGGAAACTAACCTTCATCAACCAAAAAGCGGACTGAGATACCCTTCTCGTAGCACAATATCAAGGGTTTCTTGAGACAGTGATCTACAGGCATGGAAGATACTGTATCTTCTGCATCCTGGAAAAAGGCCCAAATATTGTGTTCTTTCAGTATTTAGCACCTGACACTCCTTAATACCCTCACAATTAATGGTTCTGTACCTAGGAAACCAATTTAAAAGGTTCACATTTGAGCATGCTGAGAATTATCCGGATGCATTTCAGACATTGCCAAGCATGTAGCACAACTTGATATCTAAAATAATGATTGTGCAACACAACAAAATGGAGATTTGTTTCATGTACATTTTGATATTAGAGAGAGAGGGGTTGGGAGCATGCACAGGGTGACGAACCACCTAAGGATCCCAAATTAGGACCCGAGTATAGCCGTGCAACAGGTGACATCTCAGTACTACACTAGTTCAGATGGAATGGAATATTGTGAGGTTGTTTTTTTTTTTTTTGTTTTTTTTTTAAACATTGGCTGGAGTACCAATCCTGCCACCAACCCCCACATTTTCCCTTGCAAGTTGGAGGACCTGCTTGCAGGGCTTGAATGCAAGTTAACGTCATGCCCAGGACGGAGCAATTTCATGGTTAAGACAGAGTGGAATCACTTCTGGCATTTATGGGATTCGAACCGGTAACTTTCGATTGCCGGCGCAAAATCACTAGCCTCAGAGCCATCATCAATTTTGATATTTTTTGCTGTTTTTTTTAGCATTGTTCCCAGTTGAAGTCTATTGTGCTTTCACCTTAAAACCATGAAATTTTTCTCACACATTATTAGAAACACACAGAATGAGTAACAGATATTTAAAAATATATAATTTTTTATTTGGAATATACCTTTAATGCAGAATATTTGTCCATATTGAGTTTTACCCAATATTTACCAAGTACCATTTGTATTTCAGTGTCATGAACTGATTAATATTTTAAAGTTGTAAAAGATAAATAAAAACAGCATGTTAATGGCATTCATTTAATATATTGTATACAGGAATGTCCACATAGCACCTAAAATTCCTAATCTATATATAAAGATTTTTAAGCTGAACGTTCAAATCTAAATTATTGAATAATTTGTTGGTTAAGGTTTTTGTTGTTTTTAATATAAATGCTGCCTAAAATGGGATCCATTCATGGACACAATCATGCGCACAACCTCACTCACTAACACAGAGCCAACTCAGTGTTACTAATCAGCCTTAATGAAATCTCTTTACACGGTGGGAGAAAATCAGAGTTTCCAGAATATCATTAAAGATAAGAGTTCATGCCAAAAATTAAAAGGAAAAGAACCCTTACCAGAACAAAACCATATCTAAGTGCAGTGAGGTCACAATGGTAATCTCTATGCAGCTCTGTGCATATTTGTTGATTCACAAAATTGTGGGTTCTGAATTTCTCTCTTATACATTAAAATCTGATTTAATTAAGGTTATTCTGCAAACTTACTAAAACAGCTACCACTCCTGCTGTTAATAAAATCTTTTAATCCACTTTTGTGTCGCAGTCACAGGTAAATTTAATTAGCTAAGCAGTATACTTTGACCTTAGTAATAAAGAAATAATCTAAGTAATTTTATGTGCTGTACTGGTACAGTTGTTTAGAGCGGCTCTCTCATAACTCAAGAGACTTGAGTTATCACGGAAGTTCAAGTACAGCACCTTTGGATTTCATTTATTCAAAGCTAGTACCTTTCTAAATTTGATTAATAATGAAAAAGTTCTTTAAACCTTAAGAAGAAATACATACCCTTTCTAAATTAACTTCATGTTTATTTTTGATCTTCAATATTTCTTTTGTGCTTGCAGCATTCACTTATTTGTACAATATGTTTTTCTTCTTCTCCTCCTTGTTCTTTTGGTTGCTCCTGTTAGGGGTCAACACAGCAGATCATCTTTTTTCATATCTTCTTGTCCTCTGCATCTTGCTCTGTTACACCACCACCGGCATGTCCTCTCTCACCACATCCATAAACCTTCACTTAGCCCTTCCTCTTTTCCTCTTACGTAGCAGCTCCATCCTTAGCATCCTTTTCCCAATATATCCAGCATTTCTCCTCTGCACATGTCCACTCATTTCTAATCCTGTCCACCCTTGTCACACCCAATGTAAATCTTAACATCTTTAACTCTGCTACCTCTAGCTCTCCATCCTGTCTTTTTGTCAGTGCCACTGTCTCTAATCCATAAAACATATCTATCTTGTAGACCTCCTTTTTCACTCTTGTTGGTCCCATCTGTCACAAATCACTCCTGACTCTCTTCTACACTCACTACACCCTACCTGCACTCTCTTCCTCACCTCTGTTCCACACACCCTGTTACTCTGTACTGTTGATCCCAAGTATTTAAACTTATCCACCTTCAGCAGCTCTACTCCCTGCATTCTCACCATTCCTCCTGCCATTTACACACATGTATTCTGTCTTGTTCCTACTGACCTTTATTCTTGTCCTATCTCCTCCTCTCCAAGGTCTCCTCAACCTGCTCTCTACTCTCATTACAAATCACAATTCATCTCCAGATATCATAGCCCATAGGGACTCCTGTCTAATCTCATCTATCAACCTGTTCATCACCATTGCAAATAAGAAAGAGCTCAGAGCCAATCCCTGATGTAATCCCACATCTACCATGAATGCATCCATTACTCCTATCACAGACCTCACCACTGTTACACTTCCCTCGTACATACTTCTCTGCCAATCCTGACATCCTCATACAATACCACAACTTCTCTCTAGGCACCCTGTCATATGCTTTCTCCTGGTTCACAAAGCCACAATGCAACTCCTTCTGGCTTTCCCTATACTTCTCAATCAACACCTTCAGAGCAAACATTACATGGAACCTTATTGCTGCTCGCTAATCATCACCTCCCTTCTTAACCTAGCTTCCACTACTCTTTCCCATAACTTCAAACTGTGGCTCATCAGTTTTATCCATCTGTAGTTAATACAGCTCTGCACAACCCCCTTATTCTTAAAAATCGGTACCAGTACATTTCTTCTCCATTCCTAAAACATCCTGTCACTTTCCAAGATTGCATTAACACTAGAATTACCAAAGCCTACAAAAAAAGTGTAATCCTGGCCCATCTTAATTCCCTTCGCACCTCTCTGTCAGTGTCTTGTGTGTTGTAGATGTGTCGATCAGCACAAGGAGCAAGCAGCCTGCTATACCACTCCCTGCCCACCGCCACAGCTCAATTTGCAAAGAAGGTTCTCAGTGATCAGTGTTGATCTTGAAGTGAAGTGCTTGGAGTTGTAGAGGGTAAATAATATATTATCATTTGGAATGCATGCATTTCATGTGTGTACCATGTCTACAATGATCTATGTAAACACATTGCTGAAACAAACGTTTTTCATGTTTTAGTAATAATTGACAAAATGTAGACATGAAGTGTATAATGTGTGAAGACTGAAGTCCATATATCAAACAAAAATTTTCACAAAAGGTACAAGTATAACAAAACTAGTGCACTTATATTCAAGAATATAACCGAAGACGAAGTTTCCTTAGGGTAAGTCAATGACATGCCTTCTTGGGTGGTGCAGCTGTAAGTGTTGCTAACTCATAATCAAGAGGTCATGGGTTCAATTCCTGGGTTCACCAGTTACCATTTTGAGTAGTGAGGTGCTATTTTTATTATTATTATATAATAAAAGCATACATTTGATTTGAAGTTGTAACAGCCGGTGTAAATGTATGGTACTTGTAAAAGTTAGCGATTTTTATTTTTTTTTTCACTTTTATTCTGGAGGGATAAAAGCTGACACACAAACACTGGTGAATCTGCCTTCTTGGTATCTCATTATCACTTGAATTTTTTATTCAGTTTTATTGAGTGTTCCTGTTCACACTAAATTAGTATGTACCTTATGGTCCATGATGTCAAAGCCGCACTGACAAATAAACAGAGACATGGGTATATATGATATTTGGAATAATTCATTTTATGACCTGTATAGTACATTTTGGGAAACATTGTGGCACCGATGCAACATTATTCCTATTCATTTGCATACCTTTATGCAGTTGTAATTAGTGACCGTGTTTTTTTTTGTTTTTGTTTTTTTTCCCCATCTTGCCCAATCTCCACATTTTGGTGCATGGTGGTGTTTCTTTTGTACTCCAGGACATGCAGAGTAAAGAATAGTACAGAGAGGTCAGTTCCATTTAGTCTGTTGCAAGCACAATATATCAACATTCCTTCTCTCCATCATATCAGCTAACTCTCTCCCCTTATCAGTCATACTGCCAACATTCAAAGTTCCTACTCTCACTTTCACTCTATTTACCTTCCTCCTATCCTCCTGCCTCTCCTGCATCCAGACACACTTTCCCCCTGTTCTTCTTCTTCAGCTAACAGTAACCCAATTTCCACCAGCAACCTGTTTGCAAACAGTACTGGTTGCAACCGTTGTTAACCCGGGCTACAGCCGATGCAGTATGGAAATCTGTGTTGTTTTTGTTCACATATTGATCTGACAAAATTCCACAACGGATGCCCTTCCTAATGTAACCCTGCCCATTTATCTGAGCTTGGAACTGGCATGAAGAAACACACTAGTTTGTTCATACCCTGTGGCTCGGTTATCTGTGCAATCTGTTAATGATCCATTAACCGTGGACAATATGGATATCTTGTTATTTATTCCAGGAAATTAGGAGAATTGCCAGTATTTGTGATGGTATTTCCACTTGTGTCTTTCTGGATGAAGAAACAATATTTTCCACATCGTTCAGTGGGCAAATTGAACAATGGAACACTGTCAGCGGCTGCAGGTAAAATCAAAACTTGCAAATAAAAACATATTCACACTATACTAAAATTTCAAATATATTTCTTTGTCACTTTATGTGGAAACATTTCCCCACAATGGAATGAAACCAAAGTTTAAATGTGGTAATTTTAAAATAAAAATATAAATACTACTGACTTTTACCATAATCCACTGAGACTACATTCTTTATTTTTTATCTTAAAAATTCAAATAACAAATTGTTAAACACAATTTATAGGCATATTGTACACATTGTGATTATGAGTATGTTAATATGCCCTACTTGTCACTGCATGATTTATATAACTTTTTTTACACTATCAGGATTCTTAGCACATTTTAAACATATATGACTATGTTTTTATTGTAAAATTTAAGAAAATGGCCACTGTTAATGAAATACAAAAAAAAATGTTGTGGTCCTTGCAGTCTAACATTTATATAGATCTAGATTTACATCTTTAACTTCTTTTAAATTGTTTCTAAGGCTGATGCATATACAAGCACATCGGAAACAGATCACAGGGAGTGATATCAGTCCAGACAAAAAGTATGCTGTAACAGTTTCTTTAGACATGGATTTAAAGGTAAATAATAACTGAAAACATATTACATTAGTAGTAATGTTTATGCAGGGATTGTAGATGCATTAAGTTTTGGCGTAGCTATGAAAAAACACATTGCTTTATTTGTTTAATGTATAGTATTTTAAAAAGAAATAACACTTGTCACAAACAGGAAATAATTTTACTTTTATGTTAACATAATAGAAAATAAAAGTATTTATGTCAAACACAGTCTTGATTACAATACTGAGGGCAATTTATAATAAATATACTTGTATCAATTTAATTGTTTTCACTTTGCTTTTCTCCTGGTCAAAACTGATGCAACAGACTAAGTGATTAGTCTGATAAGTTTTGAAATTAGCATGTTTCATTCCCATTGAAATGTGATAAAATGGTAGCCGAGTTTTAACTAAACATGGGCATGTATTATTTTTGTGCAGGTATGGAATACAAATAAAGGAAATCTTGTTGAATCACTTTCAAATTCTTCTCCTCTAAACTGTGTGAGCTTCCATCCAGATGGTCAGCTAATAGCTTTTGGAAGATGGGATCGATCAATAGTTATTTGGGATTGGCTGTCAAAACAGATATTTAGTGTAAGTATTATAGTAGTTTTGAAAAGGCTTTGCTTTTTAAATGATAAACAAAATACTGCCAAGTCTTCAAAGTTACACAGTACAAAAGAAAAATATGTAATGCGTCACTTAAATAGACAAAGTAATTAAAAAATAAATTGGAAAGTGCATTTCTTTAATAACAATAATAATAATTGACTACATTTTCTCACCACTTAAACAACTTTATGAAGACAGAAGGGAACCATTTCAGCCACCATCAATATGTAGTAGCCATCTGGATGATGCTGGGCAGCCATTTTTGTGCCTGTACACTCACCACACATTAGTTGTAAGGTGGTGAATAGATGAGAGAAATGGCCAATTCTTAGTCTATGGGATCAACATAATGCTGCATTATTATTAAAGAACTTGCTTTTCATTACATGGAAGTTAACTGAGTTAAGAACACTTCAAAAATAAGAGTAGCAGCTTGCATAGTATGGATTTAGTTGATAGGGTGGTGTTTTATATTACTTCAGCATAAAAATGTTAAACATTACTACCTATTGTTGATAATGCCTTTAATGTGCTGCTGTACAATCACTACCTAGACTGACAATCGCAAGTCTGACAACTGTCCAGCAGATTTATTACTTTGTCTTTTTTAACTTTTATTAGTTTATTTAAATTATAATTTCTTTAAAAAAACAAAACACCTACATACATTCCATGTTTTAAAGATTCTCCATGGTATTTGACCTTTTAATAGCATAAGTATGTTAAAAGATACAACTATATGCTATGGTCCTATTCTGTCATGTTCTACATTCTTATTTGTTATCTATCGTATTTTCATTTGCTTATCGATCAATTGATTGATTGGCTGTATTATTTATCTTGTGAGTCTGTATCCTTGTTTTTTATATTTCTGCTGCTGTATGCATCTTAATTTCCCCTTGAGGTTAATAAAGTTTATCAAATCTAATATTCATCAATCCACATATTAACTGAAATCCCTAAGAGTTATATTCATTTTTATATTAGCTGAATTCTACAAGGCTACGTTCTATACATTCTATAAATGAGTCATGTATATAGGATTTGTTAAACAGTTTATTTGAAACATTGCATATTAATTAAATGCTTTTTAATTAACATTATTTTATTTAATAATTGCTCATTTTATTATGATTGCCAATTCTTTCAGACTTTGGTTGGCCATATCACAGCAGTGCGCACACTGGCATTTATGCCCACTGGCGACTTGTTGGTGTCAGGAGATCTGAATGGAGACATTAGGTTGTGGTCAGTGTCGACTGCAGTTTGTATTAGCAGTTTTTGTGCACTCAATGGATCAGCTGAACTTGTTCAGATTTTGGATTGTGGTCAATTAATGCTGACTGCTGGGGCTGATAGAATGGTAAGAAATTTGATTTTTTGCCTTTATGATAAGGTTTTAAGCCAAATCTGCTTTGCTTTAAAAATAATTAATAAGTAACAAAATGTATGTTTTTATGTTCCCTTTTTAATATGTTTTATCTTTATTGGATAAATATGCATTATACTCTGTAGACTATAGGATGGTACAACATTATGGTGCATTAGTTAGTACTGCATCCTCACAGATCAAATGCCTTGGGTTTGCTATTCATGTCCAATTACTGTCTACATGGAGTTTGTATATTGCATAGGTTTTCCCCTGGTACACCAGTTTTCCAGCCATATCTCAAAGATATGTGCTCTAGATAGTTTCTTCTATATTGGGTCTGTGGGTGTATGAATAAGATAGCCCAGTGACATGTTGGGCCCCAACTAATATTAATGCTGAATGAAAAGGTTTCAATCCCCTGCTAACCTGAATTGGATTAAAAGGGTTCCTGAATAGTTTGCTCTGCTATATCATGTTATCATATTGTTTTTTCCTTTTTCTTTACTAATTTGTGATTACTGTATTTGTAATGAAATGTTACATTTATTTTAAATTCAGAAACAATACTAATGGTGAACTTTTCGGTCAAACCTTTCCCTGGGTCTTAAGGTTATAAAGACTCAAAAATAAAATTTCATATTCAGGAGCATTTATGTTGATACTCAAAATATCCATGATTGTCTGCTTGGAGTTTAGTCCGTATACTGATTTTCCTCAGGCATCCTAAACATTAGCATGAGGTGCTAATAAAGGTGACTTTAAATGAGTATAAGTGAAATTGGGTGTGTTTGTGTATGCACCCTGTGATAGACTGGTGTCACATCCAAAACTGATTTCTGTCAGCTATGGTAGTCTTAGAACTCCCTGAGTCTGCCATGAATTAGGCTGTTTTATTAAAGGAGGCATCCAATACTTCAGCAAATAGTATATGAGTAGTGGCAACCATCCAATGGGAAAGTGCCCTTAAGAACAAATTTGTTGAACTGAAATCAAGTGATAAAGGACATGATATAAAATTGTGTAAGTAAATCAACATTCTAATGAAATGAATCTCAGGAAATTAAAACATATACAATTCTCAAAATCCCCTAAAATGATAGCAAACTGCTGAAGATGCTGATAAGTGTCATGTGTACTATGCACTAATTATTATTCCTGTTGATTTACAAAAAATAGTTAAAATCATTCATTTAAAGAAATTTAAGGCTAATGTGCTTTTTCCATAGTATTTCAGTTTGTCTCTGTCATAGATGTGACCAGCGCGGTGTCATCTAAGTCTGACAAATTGTGAGGTTTCTGAACTCTTTTGGGACGCACCAAAGCACGATTGCAGCATCTGTTGAGGACTGCTTGTTGTTTCCTGAAGCGGCATTAGCTCTCTTGGAAATGTGTTCTTTTGAAATTGCGGCATATTAAGTAACTAAACAATATAGTAATATACCAGAAAAGGCGATATCCCTCCCATCGTGATTACAGCGGTACAAGAATGACATGAGAAAAAATATCATTTTAGCTTACATTTACTGACGGTTAACGCGGTTACAGACGGGAGGCATATGGACAGACTTTATCCAGGTGGGAATCTGGATCAACACAGGCTGCCATTTTCTCGTCCCCACGCTGGAAGGTTTTTCAAAACTTTGTCGACACAGCCTCAAAGGATCAGGCTGTTGTCCAAGCCTTTTATATTGTTCTTCTTCAACTTGCTGGTCCCCTCTGTCTCCAAACAAGGGCTGAACTCCTCCTCCACAAAATACAGAAATATCATAGTGCTTACATGCCGGTTCTCATTCTCCCAATAAGGAAAAAAGATTGTGCTGACAGAGAAGAAAAATACACTATCCTGTGTTTAAGCTGACTATACAATCCTCCAGTTGTCTTTGGCTATCTAATCCAATGCTTGGCTAGCAATTGTAACTGCTGATTCCCTGTGTGCCAAATTTAACATGCACATGTGAATAAAACTCATAACAGTATTGTCCAGATATAGTGACATAAAGAAAAATGTAGTATAACACTTGTCCGTTGCCAAGGCAACCACAGGTTTGCAGTGCCACAAGCATAGCGCCGTCAAAACAACTACAAGCCGATCGCTGCCACGCTATAAGTGCCTGTCGCCAATGGGTGATGCAAGGAACATTATTAGTGCAGGGAACAGTATAACTTGGCCACTGTCCTGGCCCCAACCCTGCCTGTTTGCTGTGTCTGTGTATAGGAGAGTGGTAGATCCTCTACAATAAATAACTGCGCTGTTCCTGTTTCAAGCTGAATAAAGCTGGTTTTGCTAAAGTACTGAGACTCAGCCTCATTTTTGGGGTGACTTACACATCACAGTATTAACAATGTTTAGAATGAATGCTGTGCATTTTGATCACATCTTTCTATTTGCTGGGTTTCAATCTTCTTCTTTCGACTGCACCCATTAGGGGTTGCCACAGCGATAGTAATAAATTTGAAACAAAGCATAATTTTCATTACTAACATACATACTGTAAAGGGGGATAAACAAAGTTTATGTGTTTCTGGGTTCAGGTACGTGTATGGTCTGGACATCCTGGACAGAATATTGGACAGCTGGCATCTTCTGATTCTCCAGCTCTCTTTGTGGACATAAGTAGTGAATATATTGCTGTTGGTCTCCACAGTAATGGATTTAGAATCCATCACATCTACTCAGGTCTGTGAAATATTTTATAATTAATCTTAACTATTTAACAGTGTTTTTTGGAATTCTTACTGTATTTCTTTTTAAACTTTACATATGATTCATTTTTGCGTTTTTCAATAGGCAATGTCATATGGGAATGCAAAGATCCAAAAATTTCAGTCTCTTGTGTGATTTGGTTAGAGCAGGAAAGACTTCTCCTTTCTGGAAGCAGTGATTGCATAGTACGTTTATGGACTCTTGAGACAAGACCTAATATGGAGTGCAAATGTTTCCTGAATGACCATCATGGGCCTATCCTTGCTTTAGCAAAATCTGAATATTTTGTAGCATCTGCTTCAGGTAACCATTAATGATGTGTAAAAAAAAAAAAAAATCAGAACTTCTTATTAAGCATATTAAAGGAGTTATACTTCTTAATATTGCCTGATTGTAGCTTCTTAAGATTTTTGCCTTTGTGATGTTTTCTGAGACTTTACCAGGTTTATACAAATTAGAAAGTGTAAATGAAATTCTTTTCTTTATTTTAAACACCTACATGTAGCCGGGATCTTTTTCTTTGCATTTTTTTCAGCAGAGTACTTTATCTCAGAGTATAGCAAAAATAAAGATATAGCTGGATTGTGTTGCTTTTTGTGTATTCGTGTTTTCCTTGCATTTGTTTGTGTATTTGTTCATATAACCAGATTTGTATACTAAAGAGATGGGCAATATCTACCTTTGTAATTTATGTAAAACATTTACATTAGAAATGTTATCAATGTTGAGATTGGTGCATTATATAGTGCTAATATTTTCCTGTACTTAGATAATGCAAAGTGTCATTACATGCAAAAAGTGTAGTCCAGCAATGACTAGCTAGATTTGTATGCAAACAAGATTTTTTTTTAGACTTTGTATGTTTTACAAACTCACATTTTGTTTTTATTAAAAAAGTTAATTAATAATTTGGAGTTAGCGGTCATAAGTACTTATTTTTTTTTTTTTGCTTTACTCAAACTTTTTTTTTTAATACTGTGTTTTTCTTTATTAGACGACTCTTCTGTGATTCTGTGGTCAATGCAAGATCTAAAAAGTACTTCTTGTAGTAAAAAACCAGTTGCCGTATTAAATGGACATTCTGCAGGGGTTACCTGCCTGTCATTCAGTCCAAGTGGAAGTGAGCTTGTAACTGGAAGTAAAGACATGGTAAGATGCCCGTTTTATTTATTTAGTCTTTTTTCAACAACATTGTATTACAGTGAATTTTAAAAGAGTAAAACTCTTTATATATATTAAGAGTTAATACCAAAGGAGAAAATCTATAGGTAAAACAGATTTACAGTATTCTTCATATCTGGCAAAAACCATTAGTGTTATTTTAAGCTATATCTTCTGGGCTTCTTAAAGTGTTTCTGCTTATTTCCTGTTGTATTAATCAATATGAGGAAATTTTACATGATGGTCTTTTGTTACTAATAAGCTCCTGCATTGGGTCAGAATTTGTAATGTCATTTAAGATTAATACATTTTAGCCCTTTCTAGATTATAGTAATTGTGATTGAACTATCCTTTGTTTAAAGCAGTGTATTTTTAATTATTGCAATATAACTCTTCTTTTGTGATATATATATATATATATATATATATATATATATATATATATATATATTATATATATCTATACTAATAAACGGCAAAGCCCTCACTCACTCACTCACTCACTCACTGACTGACTGACTGACTGACTGACTGACTCATCACTAATTCTCCAACTTCCCGTGTAGGTAGAAGGCTGAAATTTGGCAGGCTTATTCCTTACAGCTTCCTTACAAAAGTTGGGCAGGTTTCATTTCGAAATTCTACGCGTAATGGTCATAACTGGAAGCTGTTTTTCTCCATTTACTGTAATGGAGTTCAGATGGAGGGGCGAAGTTCGTATGACATCATCACGCCTCTCACGTAATCACGCATTACGTAGAAAGCCAGGAAGAGCTACAAAACGCGCTTTAGAAAACATGCATTATATAATTAAGAAGGCAGCGAAACAATTAGAAGCGAGCGAGTGACATATAAAACCACATTCAGCAGCTCACGTGAACTGACGCAGTGCGCAGACAAAAAGTAACAGTTCCAACAGTGCTGAACAAAAACTGAATTACACTGCTACGCTCAAATAGATAAACCACACGCCGTGGCGCGATACTAAAGCATTCGACTGTAGCGCCCACGTCCGAGGTTCGATTCCCGAGAGGGGATGCACTAAGTATGTACGCGCGCTTCTCGATTTATTTTAACCTCGCATCCCCTTAGTTTGAGACGTATGAAAACGCATGCGGTTAACGCAGAAAGACAGATCACCTATTCACCTATTGAAGCTTCATGAATAATG
>JANRMT010062852.1:32784582-32842518 GCA_026402145.1 Polypterus bichir lapradei | reverse complement strand
TGATCATTGAACATTTTGTAATTAGATGTAATTAGAATTACTAACGGTCACGGAAGTCCAATGATCCCCAGTAAGAGCCACAAAGTCCGCTTTCTGTAATGCATCTAATTTTGCTTGCTTTTCACTGTGCACAAAACCATGCTTTTATCAAGGCTTCGCTCGGGTAGTTTTTTTAAATTAAATTTTCCTCCGATCAGTCGTAGGAACGCACTTCATCCGACTGTAACATTTGTGTAGCTGTGATGTGTGCATCAGTGTAATCTATGTACCAGGAAATCATGCATTGACAAAAGTTCCCCTTTGCTTGGAATTGAAAGTGTGATTAAATGCGTTATTTTTTGTTATGGAGTACATGCATCGAAGCTTCTCAGCTGTGCTTGTGCTAAGAATAGGAAAGATTTTAAAAATAACGTAATATGATTCTGCGTTAACCGCATATTTTGTCATACGTCTCAAACCAAGGAGATGCGAGGTTAAAATGAACCGAGAAGCGCGCGTACATACTCAGTACATCCACTCTCGGGAATCGAACCTCGGACGTAGGCGATAGAGGCAAAGCCTTTTACAATTGTGCCACGGTGTGTGGCTTATCTACAGTATTTGAGAGTATGTAGATCGAGGTATATATATATATTCGCAGCGGAGACGTAGTGTGTTAAGGAAGCTATGAAAAAGAAAAGGGAACATTTTAGAAATAACGTAACATGATTGTCAATATACAGTAATTTTTTGTGAGTGTTATTGAGTGTTTCTGTGATCAAGGATTCGATTATCATTATTTGTTTCAATCAGGGTCGTATTTGTACGATGTGTTGTGTTCAAGTTACATTCTGTGTTTGTCAGTCGTTGTAAAGATTAAATTCTGTAATTACAGCCACATTAGCTCCACTAATGAGACACACGGGTTTACCGGCAATGTCAGTAAGCATATACTCAGCCTCCCATCAGTTTTTAAAGGCTCGATTTTCAGAATCAACTTTTCTCTTCAGCATCGTGTGGGCTAGCTTCGCAATAACTTGCACCATCATAAGCTAGACTTGATTAACGCGGTAAGTGTTCGGCAAGGCAGCTGAAGCGCTGCATTATGGGATCTGTAGTTTATTGTGTTACCAGCGCTTCATATACCCGGGCCATTAATAACCATAATACAGTATATAAAATGATCTCGCGGGCTGGATATAAATACACGCCGGGCCGGATGTGGCCCATGGGCCTTGAGTTTGACACATATGGACTAAATAGAACTATAAAAGATATATTTTTTCGTACATCGAGCCCGCGTGCTATTGTGGTTTTGCCTGCGTGTCTCAATAAGTCATCCTCCCCTCGCTCTTACTTTTTTACCGTTCATCTAATGAATACACTGAGTATGGCTTTACCAAAACAATCATTGATGGCGAATAAAGTATCCATTATTCGAGTATGTAGATCGGGGTATATATATACATATATATATACCCGCGTATCGCAGCGGAGACGTAGTGTGTTAAAGAAGCTATGAAAAAGAAAAGGGAACATTTTAAAAATAACGTAACATGACTGTCAATATACAGTAATTGTTTTGTGAGTTTTACTGCGTGTTGCTGTCATCAAGGATTTGATTATCATTATTTCTTTCAATCAGGTTCGTATTTGTAGGATGTGTTGTGTTCAAGTTACATTCCGTGTTTGTCAATCGTTGTAAAGAAGACAGGTTTCATTCATCGATTCGTTTCTTACTGCATCAATAAACAGCTCGTCTTCTTCTTTATCTGAGACCTGACACACTGCATGCACGGGTTTTTTTTTTTTACACTGTCTCCCTTTAGCGGGACATTGACTTTTTCCACCGTGTGCTTTGTTTACGCAGTAGCTGCATTTATGAATATGCTTGTATGTATCACACGCTTTATATTTTTTTGCTGCCTTTTCAATTGTGTAATTCGGTTTTTGTTCAGCGCTCTTCGGAACTGTTGCTTTTTGTCTGTGCACTGCGTCAGTTCACGTGAGCCGCTCAGTGTACATGCATCGAAGTTTCCCAGCTGTGCTGCTGCCATGTCGTGCTATGTCCATGGTTGTATTTAATGTTACCGAAGTCCCGGCACTTAAAACTTTCTCTCGCAGTTTCGCTGAGTTTGTGCCAAACACCACCCTGACCATCTCATCTTCCTCTGCATAAGCACAGTCCTTCACCCGTGAATATTTACCCGTGGCAGTTTGCTATTGGATTGCCGCTGACGGACGGCCTTATATGGGCAGGCACTAAATTACAAACGCCAGCGGCAGCCTGTCTATGAACTTAATTTAAAGTTTAGGTTTACATCGTGCTTTGTTTCCGAATTAGCAGAACTCATGAATATGGTTGTATATGTCACTTGCTCGCTTCTTATTGTTTCGCTGCCTTCTCAATTATATAATGCATGTTTTCTTCAGCGCTTTTTGGGCCTCTTCCTGGTTTTCTACGTACTGCGTGATTACGTGGGAGGCGTGATGATGTCACACGAAACTCCGCCCCCACGGGTTTCCAGCTCATCTCCATTACAGTAAATGGAGAAAAACAGCTTCCAGTTATGACCATTACGCGTAGAATTTCGAAATGAAACCTGCCCAACTTTTGTAAGGAAGCTGTAAGGAATAAGCCTGCCAAATTTCAGCCTTCTACCTACACGGGAAGTTGGAGAATTAGTGATGAGTCAGTCAGTTAGTCAGTCAGTGAGTGAGTCAGTGAGGGCTTTGCCGTTTTTTAGTATAGATATATATTATATATATGTATATGTTTGTTTGTGTGTGTGTCTGTGTGTCTGTGTCTATATATATTACAGCAACACTCATATCAGTGACAAAACAATTACATTAACAATCATCTTACGTTATTTTTAAAATGTTTCCTTTTTTTTTTCATAACTTCTTTAACACACTACTTCTCCGCTGAGAATCGCGGGTATTCTGCTAGTGTGTGTATATACATATATATATATATATATATATATATATATATATATATATATATATAATATGGAAACAAATATATTTTTATTTAAAAAATTAATTAATTTGCCAGGGTTCAGTTGGGGTTGGTCGGGGAGAAAACAGAAATTAGTGGGGAGTGTTTGGATTTCTGGGAGACTGGTTTTCTTATAATGTTTGGATAAGTCAGATAGGATTTGCACCAGTTTCGAAGTTTTTGCTGCCTGTTGCAAGCAAGGGAGCTGAACGTGTGCTTGTCCTTCACTGAATCGGCATAACCATAGTTCATATTTGGCCCCGTCTGCTAGTTTATTTTACAAGTCACAACACTTTGAAAAAAAATTCAAAATACCCCTTTTGGTTAGTAGAAGGATGGGCAAATATGAATGAGGTGGGACAGGTAGGCAGCTGAAATGTGTCATTATCAGGTCATTAAGATATTGTTCACATCTGTACAGCTTGTTTGATTTGGACTAAGATACCTCTTAACTAATAATATTAGTTTATTCCACATAAATGCTAATTCTCTGATTCACAGTAGTAGTAGTGTGCAAAGTTTTGGTTTGGAATTGACGCAATGTTTATGACACATTCCCACGTTACCAGGAATTATTGTTTGACGTTACAGCTATGACCACAGCTACTGTACAGCATTCCATGGGTATTTGTCCATGTATTGTAAGGGTCTGACATCTGACCCAACCATATCCCACAACCAAGCACAACAGGCAATAAAGACTAAGGGAAAAAAAAGTGATGAATTCAGTTTGACCAGAGGTGTCAGCAGCAGCAAAAGCTTTTAGTTTCTTGGAGATTATGAACCACTTTTGTGAGCCAGGAGTGGTTTCCAAATGATTCCTTTTTTAGTGGGTGGGGGGGGTGCTTATTTTCTAGGACATGTTGCGTCACTTATTGAAGTGACAGAGGTGACTTCCAGAATTGACGGAATTGCAAGAGACTTGGGAAGTTTGCCATGAACTCTGTACTGCTCCAGTATCTTCCAGAACAGTAATATCAAAGTCAGTATCTAAGGACTGAGGAGTAACATACATTTTATTCATTACAGTATTGCATTTTTTATATTTTATAGTAAAGTGTATGTTGTACAGTTTACGCCATTATCAGTTATTATAACCATTTTTACATGTTTTATATGTATGCTTGCATTAGTTACCTTTGTGATGGTAATAAAGCAACTAATTTTCCTTTACTGTCTATTTTTGCCATCTCTTGTTTGGTTGAGAAGTCAAATTTGAATATGGTTGTTAGAATACTTACCTCTATTTTTATCATTAATTTTACTTACTGAATATGATTAAAATGTTTTTTTTCCACTATATTGTTTCTTGTACTCCTTAGAGCCTTACTTTTTGGGATATCAAGAGTTCACCTAAAATTCTGAGATCTTTTAAGGACTGTCATACAAACTGGATCACAGGATGTGTTTGGGGTCAACAAGCTGTGGTAAGATCTGAAATAATTTATAACCTGGATTAAAGTGAAAATGCTTCACCATAATTTTAAGTTTCAATTCAAAACAGGAATAATTTATCCCCATTAAAATCTCAGTGGTCTGTTACAGGAGCTTTTAAATGAGCAGTTATCCATTGGGGATAATAGTGAAAAAATGGAAAACAGATAAAATTGGATTGACTGTAGCATTCTGCAAAGATAGTGTTTAGGATATTTAATCACATTCTGTGATACTGTTAATTTAAGTATGCTATGAAAAATTTGTAACTTTAAGTACTCAGTAGAGGTTATTTCAATTTGTTAACAACAAAAATCCCTTTGTTGACTTTTATACAGGTCACTTCTTCTAATGACTGCAGAGTTTGTGTTTGGGATCCTCTATCTGGAAAATGTTTGAATGAGTATTTAGGACATAGTGCAGCAGTGAGCTCTGTCAGTTTAATGGTATGTCCGTATCATATTCTTGGTTTAAAATGAAACATATCTGTTTTAACAAATTAATGGTTTATTTATGTACAGATATAAAATGTATATTTTGCACACACATACATATATGTTCAGTACACTATTATACAGTATATGGTATGTGTAACCAGACCATTAAAGTGATTTTTTTAACAATAATTTCTTAAAATATGTCAAAACAGCAAAATGTTCTCCAAACTGTTAGGGTCTCAAATACTGATAAAAGTTCCATATTAAATAACCATTAGGTAAGAACACATCCTATGATTCTATAAAAGGGCTTTAATCTCTTATTCATCCTTTTTGTCCAGTTTTTACAGATTACACTCCACATAAACTTGGATGGTACACAAAGTGACTACAGGAAACATGTTGTCACAAATGTGAAAAGCAAAGTGCCTTTTTAAAAATCCTCATAATCCTTTCCGTCTTAGATAAAGATACATATAGCGGAAATTGTGTGCTTCTTTACTTTCTCTTTAATTACCCCATATGTTACATATGTTGAGAATTCTTATTCAAGTATAAATAAGTCCTGTCTAGTTATTAGGCAATACTTGACATATGAAATCAAGTAATGCAACAATAATACAAATTAGAACATTTTTGTTTGAATCCCTTTGGTAATGATAATGTTAGCTGTGAAACATCTATGAGAATAAAAAAAGCAATGCAGTTTCTTATAAAATACATTTCTTCTTTCTATATATATATATATATATATATATATATTACTACTGTGTTTTAGTAAGCATAATTCTGCAAATATTTTCCATACTTTATCAAACCCACTTACTCCTTTTCATATTGACAGTAAAAATTATTATATGTTATAAAGCAAAAAAGGTATTTTGGCTCAGTAACTTAATGAAAATAATAGTTTATTAGTTTATTTCTTAGTTATTCCAATTTCATTTTATTTCATTTTATTTCTGTACTTCTGTTTCTAGAATGAATATGTCATTTCATCAGGAGACGATGGAATAATTCGAGTTTGGAAATTAACTGGAGATGACATCACTCAAATTTCAGCACATGCAGCCAGAATAAATCATTGTGCATTCTCCACCTCCAGATGGAAAAAGCCATCAGGTAAACATAGTTTTGGAAGAAATGTCTTCTCTTTTATCAAAGACAAACTTTTTTTAAAATTATAAGTTAATATAAACTTTGGAGAACTTCACTTTCATTAAGCATCATTTCATAATTGGTAAACTCTAGACAAATACACTAAACAAAATTCTGAAGTATATTTTGTTTCCTGCCAGTGCATATTTACTATTAGTTAAACTAAATATAATAAACACATAGCAAGTTCCTTTCTAAAGGGGGTGATGATAAGATTGTAAAGCAAAACTAAAAAAGAATATAATTAGCACTAATTTTGCTCCAACATATTTGCTTACCAGATTCTAGGTACCCTATCTGCTGGATTTGATCCCAAGTGTGCTTTCCCCTACATTAAATTTCCTAAAACTCCACAAACTAACCCCTCTCCCTGTCAACTATCTACCATAAACTGCAGTAGAATTTAAACTGACAGGAGGAAACAACTTCCTGCTGTATTTCTGTTCCCCTTCCTGTGCCTCTCATTGTGTAGTCCTCCATCACTTCTGCATACACCGAGAAGCCACATTTCCCTGAGCACTCACAGTGCTGCTGAGATAAGAAAGGAACCCATTCCTTAGAATACCTCACTTGTTACATATTATTATTGACAAGTAAAAAACACAGATTAGGTCATTTTCTTTTCTCTGTGACATTTTCTAATTTGAGTGTTATCACTAATTAATATATTGAAATGTTCTTTCTGAGCTTTTTAACTGGACATAAAATGGTGTGAATCAGTTAATTAACTTTGCATTATATATATATATATATATAAAGATTAAATATAGAAAAGCACTCGGAGGCAAGAAGAGAGCTGAAGAGAAACCCAGTCTCCTTATTGATTACATAACTGCCTTATTTCCCCATTTCTTTTCAGAACAAGCACATCAGTATGAAAATCGAGAACTGACATCCGAAGATATGTGGTTAGCTACGGCTAGTGCTGATGGAACAGTGAAATTCTGGAAACCTCTAGTGGTACAAATTCTAGCATAAAACACATTTTTATTTTAAACAATAGGAAAAAATGCAATGCTGTATGCATAGTTGTTCAGCATTAACTGAAACTTAAAAATGTATAATGATAGCTGCATATCTTTTTGTATGGCAATGAGTTGTGAGGCTACCTCATAACACTTGATCCTAGGTTCACCACTGCAGTATTTCCTTCTCCTGTTTGGTTCTTTATTGAAAAGTTTGTGTTTTGTTTTCTGAATGACTTCTGAATTTACTCACAAAACTAGAAATTGATACTGATGTAGGTTTATAGTGTCATTAATGTCTCATGTACAGAGTGTTCTGAAATTCTTATTTGTGTGTGCTAATGAACATGCACCACATGGCCTGTCCTTGGCTTTGTCATACTAGAAATGATATTATTCCATTATACCAAAAGCAGCCGAAACCTAAACTATCTAAGGCGGTATTAGAAAGAGCTCCAACTAACAGTGTCTGTTAAATGCTTCAGGTTTTTGAAAAAAAAAAAATTGACAATACACTCAGGAGCTTTTTATATTTTTGCTAAATTTCAGATATCAGTGTTTTTTTTTCTATTATTTTGAGAGAAGACAAAATACCATAAAATCAATAGGGTCCAGCAATATGGGTAAGGAACTACTGGTTAGTGTGAATATAATTGAGATAGGTGATTCGTTGACGCACATTTTAACAATGTTTATTTTGAAACCTTTCTGAGAAAACATTTTTTTAAAATAATTTGCTATATTTTTTATGTCCCTTTCAGCACATGAACATATTAAATGGTCACAGTGGTACAGTCCTCGCTGCAGCCCAAGAAAAAGAAAGCTTTGTCACAGTTTCAGATGACCAGACCCTTAGAATATGGCAACTACCAAAAGAGCAAAGTAAGTGTCTTTACTTCAGAGAAGAATATATTCTAGATGCATTTGCTCACGTAAACTGGACCTTTTTGTGTTGAATTTTGGGTTGTGATTTAATACAGAATTTATGAGCACAACTAAAGCAAAGTCAATTCTTCCTTATCAGCTGTCGCTCTTAAAATTCTAATGTCTCTTTCCCTTTCCAGACAAAGTTGTCCTTTTCCTCGCTTCTATTCAAACTATCTCATGATCATCACGCCTTTTCTCTTCATAGATCAGAATACATAACCCCCATTATTATGTATAGTGCCCCCAACAAATACCTCTATAGACTGACAGCATTCTCCTCTTTCTTGTTAATGCCAACTCAGAACTCCCTACAGTTCGTAATTTGTTTAGTTCATATAAAGCTGTCTTGGGATACAAAATTTACTAATATAAATTCAACCTTCTTCCCTGGAGGTTCACCACTGGGTTTATACTGTCGAATCGATTTGGAGTTGGATCAGTCCTCCTCAAATATACCAGCATGATTTACCAACAGAATTAATTTGGTTTCCTTTTACATTCACTAAATGTGTTTCTCATTTTCATCTTGCTCTGTTTTTGCTCTTGGTACTTTGACTATATATACAGTACATATATGTTATTCCTGACGAAGGAAAGTCTATAGCATAAAACAAAAAGTTGACCTGGCTAATCACCCTAGACCTCCAAGTGAATGAAGGTAAAGATTCTTTGCCTCAGGATAAAAGTTATCAACAAACTGTGGATTAAAAGACTGTTGTGTTTTAATAGTTATGGAAACCTGGCTTCAGAAAGGAATACTGAATAACCTTGTGCAGCAGTATGTCTTACCTACTTTTCATTCATCCAGGACTGCTGCCTTTATGTATTCATGTGCAGTAAGTACGACTAGCTGTTGTTCCCCTGATTTGGAACTTTTGTTGATAAAATAGTTCTCCATCTATCTTTGCAGAGAGTTTGCTTTAATTTTAAATGCCCTTATTTACTTTCCTCCACATATTATTATTAAACAGGTACTGAAACTACAGTACAGAATATTAGCAAGTAAGCATCTGATCATCCAAATCATTGAAATTACCCAGGGTGATAATACCTTAAAATAAACCTTTAATCAGTGCACTTATAACTTCATAAAGATGTTTCTGCTTGACTAGAGGATAGATAATTTTGCATCATGTGTGGTTAAACAAATATTACACTGGTCTGCAAAAACTCATTTTTCACTCCAGTCAACAATTTTAAGAATTCTTTATAGATCTCAGGGTGCAAAATCTAAATCTGGCATCAGAATTGCTTTGTCTCATTAAGTTTTTGATAAATTAAGGTTTAAAATGACAAAAACAGTATGTTTTAGAAAGTGGTAATAGATTTTTGAAATGTAGAAGCCCAGACTTTATCCTGACCACAGTCTGTGCAGCCAAAATTAATACAGTAGATTTTTTTCATAAGTGGTGTAAGCATCTTTCACTTTTCTACCAAGGTGAATTCCCCGTAATTTAGCAAAAAAGCAAAAAGTGTCCAGTTTGTACAAGCATGTGATATGTTTCACTTCCACAAAAGCACAACTTTAGAAATAAAATGATTTTCTCATTCAGACAGCTCAAGGGCTATTGAAAGTCAGGAATGAAAGGCATGGTATAGTTCAAAATCTGGATTCTGCACCACCTCGTTTTATATTACATTTACCCCTCTCAAAAGGAAGGATGTGTATTCTTTTACCATTTGCTTTCAAAACAGTATGTTTCAATGGATCCAATATCTTGTGGAATAGTTCATTGTATAAAATTTTCAATTTCAGAACTGGATTCAGCACACCTACTGTATATCTGTAAAGTATGTTTAGGAGTATTTTGATGCAAGCCGATGTTATTGTTTTCTGTTTATCACTTCTTCCACCACCATGAATATTGGTATAAGGTTTTTGAAGTGATATGCTCTTTTTGCTTCTAGCCAAGCATTTTGTTCTGTTTAGCAATAAAACATCTCCATTTTGGTCTCATCCAGTTGACCAGGGCACATTCTTCCAGATGTCTTGCGGTTCATTCATATGCATGTTTTTTTTTTGTTTTTTTTTGTATAGAGGGAGCTTTATTCTGTCTACCCTTACATGTTCAGTCTACTTCTGAAGGTAGAGTCATGAATTGTAATATCTACCATATAAATGGAACCCTGCACATAGCTTTAGGGATTTTTACATTTTTGGGCATCACACAACCTAACATTTGAGAGAATTTGCTGAGAAAATTGACATCTGTCTTGAATGTCCTAAATTAATTATTATCAGTATTTTTTCAGAAATGGCTTTATAAACTTTTCCAGACTGATGGATTTTTTTGAAATGTCTTTTGACCTTAAGCATGGTGTTACTACAAATCTGAATGCTCCAAAAAAAAACTGACAAGTTCTACTTTTGTATAGAGATGCTGATAAATAAAACCATAGAACTGAATAAAGGTGTAAGTGTACTTTCTTTTTCATGTAACTGTGCGTGTTTGTATATATACACTACTGGTCAAAAGCTTGGAATCACCCAGAAATTTTTTTGTTTTTCATAAGATATTGATACTTTTTTTATTAAAATATCATTAAATTGATTTCAAAATTTAGTCGAGACATTTCTAGTGTTTCTAATGGCTATTACTGCTTGAAATTACTGATTTTTAATTTATTATTCACATTTCACTGCAAAGCCCCATTTTAAGTTTTCATTCTTTTAGTGCCCCAGTGGTCAATTTCATTAGCCCATTCATTATTAGTTATGTTTAAAGGATAACTGGTTATTAGAGACGCCTTTGTAATTGCGTTAACCCTGCTGAAACCTGTTATTGTATTCAATAAAGCAAGTACATTGCTTTTCTTTGGGTTTCAAGGAACTGGCTTTACTGAAGTTAAGTTCTGTATTTCAGAATGGCCAAATTAAACCGCATTATCAAGAAACATGTTTATCTGTTGTTTTCTGCATGATGAAGGTTTTTCCATGTGACAGATTGACAAGAAAATCCAGATTTTATACAAAGTTGTCTATTATTGTCTTGAGAATAAAAGGCAAACTGGACATAACCAGGAAAGAGAAAGAGAAGGCCAAAATTAACAACTGCATAATAGGATAAGGGTGTCAGAGAGTGCATCTTGAGAATCAAATGCCTGACAAATCTTCAGTTGGCCTTTTCTTAAATACACACTAGATAGGTAGATAGAACTCAGCCTGTCTGGCAAAATACCAGTGTCATATGCAACAGTAAAAAGATGACTTTGGGATGCTGGATTTAGAGGCAGAGTTTCAAAGAAAAAGCCATATGTGAAACTGGCAAATAAAAAAGAAAAGGCTAACATGGGCAAAAGAACAGAGACATTGGACAGATGATGTCTGGAAAACTGTATTATGGTCAGCATCCTGGTATAATCTTTTCTCTGTTTCAGAAGGGGTTAGTATTTGGTGTGTTTTTAAGGAAGAATTTAACTGAGGACCTGTAATGCATGTATTAGTCACACTACATATTCTGATGTTTTTATCCTCTTATGCAGTTTTACATCTGAGTTTCCCCTTCTTTTTCTATCCTGGATTGATCCAGTTGTCTTCTGCCCTCCATGACATGTTTCTTGAGAGAGCTGTTTTATTTTGGCTATTTTTGAACCCAGAGTTGAACTTTAGGAATGCTAGTACCATTCAACCCAAATGAATGGAGTAACATGTTTTTAATGGTGCTAATGCTATTACACAGGTTCTGTAATAACCACTTAAAATGACTAATAAAGGGTAAGCTTAGAGAGTTGACCATTATTACCCTGAAGGAATGTGTGCTGAAAATGGGGCTTTGCAGTCATATGTAAATAATTAATTAGAACTTCAGTCATTTCAAACTGTAACAACCATTACCAACACTAAAAATGTCTTGGCCATATTTTTAAGATAAAATAATGGTATCTTGATAAAAAAGGTGTAATTTTTTATCAAAAACTTGACAATTTCTGTATGATTATCCTAATCTTATGGGTCAGTGATAAAATACTAAATAGCCACATAACATTTCAGGATGTGATACAAATTATGTCATGTATTTTTTTTAATATAGTTCCACCTGCTGTGCACAAGGGAGGTGTCAAAATATGTTCCTTCTCTCCATCGGGAGAAATAATGTTGTCAGGAAACAGCACTGGGGAACTGTTTGTGTGGCACCACAACTCTTTAGTACAGAGGTTGCAGGTAAGAAAGGTTGTTTTTTTTTTTTTAAATTGAATATCTTATACTTGACATGACTACATAAATACGGATATGAGAAATTTCACAAATGAGAGGAAACCATTTAATCCATCAAGCAAGTTTGTTTAGCTAATACCTAAGCTGCCCCACTGTATTTAAAATCACAACAAATGTTTCATTTAACTTTAATTTCATATCAGATAAGCACACTTTGCACCATTTTAAAATTCACCCTTCTAAATGTTTTTAAGGTTGGTAGTTCAAATCCATCTTTGAATGCCTAATGTGCACTTTACAAGTCATTTTTTGTGTACAAATCACAATTTAGATGATTACAGGTAAGCAGCATAACAAATGCTATGGAAATCAACTTTTCCATGCCCACTAGGTCTCAGTATTTTTGTCCATGAAAGGTGACCAGTCAGGGGATGAAATGTTGCAATGAGCAGGATCCAATCCCTGAAGGACCATCTAATAAGCACGAACCAACCAGAGTGTAATGGGGTTTTTCAGGTATCTTTTCACCCATCCACACTGTATTTTTAAATTAAAACATAGTAGTGTGGGCCTGGTGTTTAAGTGTACAATTTCTTAGTTATAACTTGAAGGAAATAAATGAAAGTGTAATTTAATAAAAATGGATACTTTACTTCCCTGCTTTCTCATTTTTTTTAACCTGCTTGTTTTGCACAATAGTGTGAACACTGTGATGTAAAAACTGTACAAGTATGATATAATCCAGTTCAGTTTTTAGTGTTTGTCGCTTGTTGGTAATCTTTTAAAAATTAGCTTTGCTTTTGGATTTTAAAAAATAATAATAAATAAGCAGAAACATCAGGAAAAGAGTACTACCAAATCAGTAGATAGAAATAATTATTCTTGAAAATTTTCATTTATAAGAATAGAAAAATAACATTTGTATGTTTGTTTTTTTATTTATCAGTGCTTAATGAAATTGTGAAGTTCACAGGCTCACCATTTTTTTACATTGTAGGTGAGCAAGTTCCCAGTGAATGCTGTTATATTTCAGTCTGAGTCAAAGTTTACTGTAGCATGTTCTGACTATACTGTTTCTGTATGGAACATTAACCACTGTCCTCCAGATAACTTATCGTAAGTATAAAAGTATAAAAGAGTACTTTTAATTATTACACACACAGGCTCTTTGAGTAAGATTATTGATATTTGTGTTTTTATTTGGTTTTCTCTTGGAAAGTGTGTGGTACATTGGTTATAATCAACATTTTTAATATTCAATCTTATTTAATAAAGTGATCCTTCTTTTTGACATACTTAATACACTAAATATCAGGAAATAAAAAATATACCATTTTCATATTTATGCCCTGAATCTGCACAAACATTTTAGTTAAAGATTAAATTTATTACATTACAGAGGTGTTTGTATTATGGTTTACAATTCCAGCCTTATACTGCTGTCTTATGTTTAGCAAAGTAATTGTCGTAGTTCTTGCTGAAATAAGTATATTCTTTTGATAGGTTAAAGAATAATGTTAAAGTTTTTTAAGAAGTGATTTAAAATAAATTTGATTATGCAATTATTTGAAGAATTAAAATGTATTAAACAGGTTATTGTTGGGGAAAATGCTAAATAATATTTTGGTTTCAAATGTTTACTTTTTAATTGTGTACCCAAATATCAAAATGTGCTTCATTAAACCAATGCTGAACACCAAAATCTGCAATTTTTGCTATTTATAATTTTTCAGGATTTTTTATTTTTATTTTTTTGTTCTTCTTCAAGGGTAAACCTAGTGACATCTACAAGAGTCAGCTCATCAGTGATTTGTCTTACCCAAGGCCCAAAACTGCTAGGTGGCTGTGCTGATGGAAGTATTGTATCCCTTCCTGACCAAGAGAAATTCCCTACTGAGTAATAATATTTTCAATTTCCTTTTTTTTAAATTATTTTTATTACTAGGGGGCAGTGCCCCCTACTCGTTTGGCTCACCCACCGCACAAACCCCACCCCCGGGGGTGCACTTTACGCTAGCCACTTTCACTTTCCTGCCACTCGCATTGTGGGGGGGGGGAGGCTGCTGAACGCACGCTAAGGAAATGCGGACGGATCAGCTGCTGGCTAGCTGCTACCGAGCTGCGTGACCTGCATGTCGCGCTGTGCATTGATTATTTAATAGCCTGTACAGCAGCTGCTGCTGCCGTGCTGCGTGATCTGCATGTCGCACTGCGCAACGATCATTTAAAAGCCTGTACAGCAGCTGTCCTTTTGTCTCACTTACTTGTTCTGCAGGACGTTAAAGTGTCTCTGAGAAATTGTTTGTAAGTAAGGCGTGGCGTGCAAGAAGTCTTGCGGGACTTCAAAGTGTGTCTCTGGGATGATCACGTCTCAACCCAAGATTTTTTTATATAATAGATTGTTAATAATTACGTGATCTTGTGGAAAGTGGATAGGGCAATTTGGATGGAAGTTAGCTGATCTAAGTAAAACCAGATAATGGTTTTTAAACCTGTCATTTCTGTCTGTGGATTAAGTAATAAGCCTGCACTGTGTGCTTTTCTTTCCTAAGTTGCAGAACTAATTTTGTGTCTTTGGTGTTTCTGTTAAGTAGCTTTCTAATATTTTTTATGGACATTTGAAATGCTGCCTAGCAAAGAGGTGGAAGTATAATTTCTTTCAAAGAAGGCTTTTGCTTTTGACATTTTTACCTGAGTTCTTTTAGTGTAAGTTATTACTATTTAAAATTTGTTTAAAAAAACTAGTTTGACACTGACTGGTACATTAGACACTTATTAGTGAGTGAACATTTAAGAGCCAGTGTCTCACAATTAATATGTGTATAAGATCTGTTAAATTTAGCAGAGTGGTTAAGTCTAAATTCACAGTGAAGAAAGCAAGAAGTAAAAGTAAGCATAAAGTTCAGTTACAAACTAAAGTGAACATTCAATTTAGCATCTGGTTGCACTAAAACGTGGTCAAAGCTGCCTTCAATTGAATGTCCAGTGTTTTATTTAAAGTGTTTGTGTGTAGGAAATTAAAAAAAACAAATCTAAATGCATTAAACAAAAGAGCAAAAAATAATGATGACCAAAAACAATTTTTAATACAAATACAGAAAAAGGCTTTCAATGCAATATAATGTTAAGCACTAAGATTTTGTTTTCTTTCCCTAAAAGCTGGAATGATGCTCCTTATATTATTGGGTTCCTACGAAAAACTGAGAAGAAGATCTTGATTGCTGTACAATATAACAAAGACCTCGTTCTTAAATTCATAGTAAGTGCCACTTTCAGACTTTCTTAATTTTTTTTTTTCATATTTCTAAAAAGGGAAGCACTGACTTCAAAGGTTTGAAAAGGTATGATGCAGTATATGTTTGTAAAGTACAAACAGGCACCATGTGTAAAGAATTTGAAGATGAACTTCAATATTATCAAAAATTTAAAAATATTGTTTGACCCTGATTTGATTTTTTTTTTTTTTAGTAGTGGTGAAATTAATAAATTGTTAATTATAAACCAATGATAACAACTTTTTTCAGCAATTACATCTTTGGGAAGGTGTATCTGATATTGGAAAGTTTCTAATTTGACTCTGATTTTGATTAAAAAAAACAAAAACACAGTAGTATCACAATACTTTTAAAGCTATAAGGGTTATATGGACCATTTATAAAATAATGAATATTTTAAGCAAAATTTTATCATATTTCTTTTAAATTCTTTTCTTTCTTTCAAGTCAAAAAGGTTAATTTCAGTTCATTGAAATCAAATAGTTAATTTCAGATATAATAAGACTAATCCACATAGGATGACGTCACCAGAATAGTAACCAAGAGGTGTGTGCTAAGACTGTCGATTTCTGTCATTTGAATTGATCCTAACGGGAGCAGCTGAAAGAAGAAGAATATTGATTCTGATAGACCCTGTTTACTTATTGCAGATGGTACCACTGTTTGATGGATCACAAACTCTAATGATGCAGTAAAAGCAAAAATGCTGAATAACCTTTATAAATGGACAAAACCCTCTTCAAAACAGTTTTATGCAGATAGGTGCAAAGTGTTGTACAGTATGCATTTAAAAACAAAATGAATTGAAAACATAAGATGGGTGTCACAAACCTATGCAAATAATTTTGGGGGTTATGTTGACATAGCATTGTTATCCTTCAGGCAACATATATTTAATTTTTTTTCCACATTATAAAAACTGTTAAGTAGAAATCAAGGGATGTTGTGCTTAATCTGTATAATGTGATGATGATACAGCATCAGGTGTGCCATGTGCGTTTCTGATCTGATTATGTATTATTGAAATCTCTCAGTCAATGTATTGTAGAAGACAACGTAATGTTCATGTAATTTTCTCTGAACACTTTCTCTGTAGTACTTTAGTAAACAAAAATCATTAGATGTTTTATTATGCTTTGCATTTAGTTAGCAAATGTAATCTTGACCACCAAAACATACACACACTGACAAACGTGTTATTTTTTCCCCTTCAAAAGAGACCTTAACCTTTGCTTATAATTAGTGCAAAAAAAAAAAAAAGGTTTAAAAGCAAGCTGAGTTTTCACTCATTATTAAAATATTTTGCAGATCCCTTGGTACTGCCTGCTCTTGGAAAAACTATTCAATAATTAAAAGTATATCATAAAGCTAGCTTTTATTTCATGCATTGTCTCACCAGCTAACCATGTTTTTGTGCCTCTGTTTGAAGCTACCCTTTAATTACACCAAATAACAAGAAAAGAATCACCTTAGTTTTAAAATAAAACTGTAAAATTGCAAACAAGAGACATACCTACAAAATACACAACCTCTCATAATTATTTTGTCCATGTGAATTTTACTAATTCGCAGAACCCTTCATTCACCATCCTAATCCCTGTACTGTGGTCCTGATAACAAGTACCAGAAGTATATCAAAACTCGAGCTAGGTGTTCACCTGTAGCACACACCAATTCTGGAGGTGACCAGATTTCTTCTCCATCTGGTTTGCCATCTCCCAATCATAGCTATTAGCAAATCATTTGACTTGCATTTGCCAAAAAAAGCATACTTGTTTTTCTATAATTTGTTTGTTTATTAGTACTTTCAGCATTTTTTTTGTCTCAGTATTATAAACAAGAATGAACTGTATATATGCAAATAACTCTGGCATCCCCTGAAATTCTATTAAGTGCATTTTTCTTTTCTTCTCCCACATTGTCAACTGACCACGTGCCAATTTTTATGTTAATTTGACTTTATATTGCCCTTGTTTTGTTTATGTAAATCACTGAGATTTATTTCACTTTCACTATTTAACTTTATATCTCTGTTTACCTATATAAATCTTTCTTAGTATAGAAATTAAGTGTTGTCATACTATAGTTTTTCAATATATGCAATATATACTTGATTTTCTTAAATGGTTATTGTCATTTTCAGTCTTTTAACCCCTTGAAGCTCTGCAATATTAACAAAAGCAAGGAGATGATTTCCACAGAAGGACAATGTTGGATTACATGTGTCACATCATTTAAAGGTATATCTTTATCAAAATTTTTATTGTGAAAAATTTTTAAACTTTTGGTGGGTAGAATTTAAACCTTGACCCTACATGATATTGTTGCCACCAATCTTAAAAGACTGTGCCTGATTAGTAAAGCAGTCTTCATTTTCAAATGTTGCTCAAAGAACCAGCTACCACAGAAACCCAATACCTGAGTTGCAGTTCTATAATATTGCAATTTGTAAGAAGTATGGTGCATATATATTGCAATGTGTTATTGTTGAGTGAAGTTAAAGCTAAAACCATATTCCAACAGGCAAACCTGTTAATCTGTTACATCTATAAGAAAACATCTTGACTCAAAAGAAATCCACTTAAACATTTTTTTAGTTGTTTCAATAGATTATGTAAGTATCTACTGTCTCCACGCTAATGCCGAAAATAAGTAGCACACATCAGCACATCATCTAAAATTGACTCAGGGTGATTCATTGGACTGTGATGGGCAGGCACGCTGTTAAGTGATTGTTCATGCAAAATGCCCAATGCCTGTGTTTGCTGGGATAAGCCTTGCCTTCCCCACGACCCTGCTAAAGGATAAAGCAGGTTTAGATGCTGCTATGAAGGGCATGTAACCTATTAATCTGCTATAAATTAAGTTTCATATTCTGTGCTAAATGCTGTCCAATTTTCGACTACTAATAAAAGTTCTTTGTTAATTAGCTTCTCCAGTTTCCCTTAAATTATATTATTTTGTGACTATTTAAAGCTATATAAAATATAGAAATCTCTTCATTCCTACTGTTTGTCCCAGCTAACACAGGGGCTGCTTCTTTCAATGCCTTCCTCCACTTCTTCTGATCTAGGGCATCTTCAGGGTTGACATCAGTCTGTCGCATGTCCTCCTTGATTCTGTTGAGCCATTGCTTTTTGGGTCTTCCACTTGGTTGCTTGCCATCTGGACTGAGTCAAAAGGTGATCTTGGCCACTGTCACTCCTTCTCTATGCAGGACATGTCCATATCACCTCAATCGAGCCTTTTGCATCTTCTCAGGTGATTGTTGCCAATCCCATTCTTCTTCTAATGTCTAGAGATCATCAGAGCATCTTCATCTCCATCGTATATAGCGCCTGTTCTTGTTGTGCAGTGGCCAGCCAACATTCAATACCGTAGAGGTTCACTGGTCGAACACTTTTGCCTTGATATAATTAGGAATCCATCAATCGCACAAGACATCCCTTTCTGAATGCTATTTAAAACACGCTGTGGCAACACACGGGTATCAGGGTGGGTGCTACCTTGGGTGCTTAAATGGGAGCCCAGGTATTTGAACTCCATGATCTTGTTCAGATTGTGGCTGTCCACTCGTATTGTTTGCTGTCTCTGTTGGCCGCTTTCAAGGTATTCTGTCTTCCTGAGGTTTAGTCACAGGCCATTTTCATCTCGTCTTTCCACCGCTGCGTCTGCTGCTCTATGGTTGGTCTTGTTTCCACCGTGATCATGACGTCATCTGCATACAGCAATCTCCATGGTACTAGGGGCTGGATATCTGCTGTAACTGTGTCCATACATTGGATGAAGAGTAGAGATAGAGAAATTTAACAAAATTAACTTTACAGTGTTAAAATATCACTCTACTTTTTAATAATAAAATATTGTATTTTAATTGTATTGTTTTATTTTTTTATTTTGATGTGGAGTATGATGAGGCAGCACAGCACAGAGAACTTTCTCCTGTTAGTTTACTGTTTCAGTAGAATTTGCACATTTACTTCTCTGTCAGGACATTTTTTTTTCAGGAACTCTAGTTTTTAGCATATGGAAGGAAACATGTAGCTTAGGGTAATTAATGACTGTAAGTTGTCTCTACATGAATGTTTGTTAGTGTGTAAGTAAATGACATCTTCTTTCAGGCAATGAAGCTCAAAGTGATGGCAAACTGGATCACACTGTGATAAAACAACAACATGAGATTTTTGTCTACTTTAAATAATCAGAGTTTACAGATTAGAAATAAGCACAGATCGCCTTTAGAGTATATGTTTTTTGTATTTGTTTCCAGTTAAGATTATTATCTAGGTGAGCTTTTAAGTATTTAAATGTAGTCATTATTTTCAACTCCTCCTCCAGAACAATGCCCAGTAAACATGCAGATTTCTGTTTCTTAAAGTCAAATATTATTTCTTTGGTCTTTTTGACATTCAGAGTCAAAAATTGCATAATTTTACTAAACAACCCATTTGGCTGAGGTAAGGGCTTTTTATCTCAGCCAGATATGTGTCCTATAAGCATGGCCTCATCAGCATACTTAATAATAAAGCAGTGGCCATTGTTCTGTACAGTGTAACTAGCAATGGCGATAAAACACAAACTTGAATGACTTTTGAAAAAGTGTCTTGCACTTTGACTGTATATGAATGATTAAGCGTGGATTGAATTCTTATAAATGTGGATTAATGTATTGTCATGTGAAAGATTTGTCTACTGTAACTAAAGAAATTATTTACCTTAGATTGGCTATTATCACTCACAATTAGTAATCATTGGCGTTTACCTTTCTCACTTAACCGTTTAATTAATCTAAACCATTGCAAGATAATGAACCACAGAATAAAAGTGAGAACGTGATGAATACTTATCTGCTAACATATGCTTCCACTTTTGCATGGCAGTACTTACAAAGTTGTATTTCTAGGCATTAAAGCCCAAAGGCTATGCAACAATTTCTCCTTGGGGATTAAGAAAGTATAAAGAATTATTGAATCAAAATGTTGTGTTCCATTATGTGAGTTCTTATTATTAGTGATCAGCCTTTTTTATTAAATAAAGACAGCATATAAACAAAAGCAAACATACCATACAAAGAACCAAATGCTCCCAATCCCACCCCTTCTTGTCCAGCCTGAGCCAAGGGTAGTAAAAACAAATTACTTTGAAAGAATCCATTTGACAGCAAAGAGAAAAATCGAGCTAAATAAGTGAGACTTTGATTTACTGGTTGATTACACATCCTGCTTCTGCTGTATATTAAGTTTTACAGTCCAATAATCCAAAGTTGTCTGTTTTTCGTCACATCCTGAATCAAGACTCAGACATCAAGCTCAAAAAATTTCCTGTCTTAGTCATAATTGTCTCCAAATTATGATGTCTTTCCCTCCATCTTCAATGTAAACATCACTTTTCCAACAGTTCCTCCTCCTTTTGCTCATGCCACAAGTCATTACTCTTTCAAAGTCACTGAAATCTTATCTTTAGGCAGTCACATCAAATATTATGAGCAACTGGGTGTGCCTATAATTTTTATATATAATGGAATGTTAGAACTCCAATTTTAATATAATGTTTAACTCCTTTCATGGTTTGCCTACTCTCCATTTTCCTAAATTTCAACAATATTTTTAAAGTAATCATTGTGATTAACATTTACAATGTCACCAAATGAGTAAAATAAATATAATTTATGTATCTAGTATTGTACTTCATTGCAGTACATTTACCTAGTATTCAATTCAAATGGGTGATGCTAACAAACTAAAACGATCATCCCCCTATCCATCATTTTAATTCCTTTATCCAATCAGTATCAGGTAGCAACCAGCCTAGGAAAACGATAATCATGTTGTGTGATTATGTTGTATTCAAACTAAATAGCTGCTTAGGTGTTTAATCCTTAATATTATTTTATTTTTTCTCCTCAGACTTTTTTATTTGTGGAGATTCTGAAGGATACATGTGGTACAAAGAGTTTTCTAAAGACTGTGAATGGAGCAAGATGAAGGTAATGATTTTAAGTGCTTTACAAATAGTAAAGAACCTAAACATTCTGCCCCTCCCTTGTGTGGTATGTGGAGAAGCAGAGCAGTGAAAGGATGCGAAGATTACAAAAAAGGTACAAAGGGAGGTTATTTGTTAGAAATTCCTCTTTGTTATGGAGTGGACTATTTTTTATGGCAGAGTCGTAAAATTCTTATGCAACTCCTACTCCACAATTTTTGAAATACGTGTCAACTTATAACAACATATTGGGAGTGTCTTCACGCAGCTGCTTTCCATTACACAAACACGTTCAGCACCACAATCAGATGGGGATCGATCAGCTGATGCTGGTACATCACTTTTGTTTTCGATTTGTAGATCACTTGCATCAAAATCAGAGTCTGGTCCAACAATAATACACAAAACATTGTCCACTTAGTATTTTGCTTTGCGCAATCACTTCACTCTCTTGCTGGATCCATCTTTAGCTCCAGCAGCTGGCATTTGTATGAAGACAGCTTGGGTGTTCGGCGCCAGTGTGAAGATAGCCCGGGCAGACGGCGCTTGCATGAAGGCAGCTTCAGCACCTGGCAGCTACTGTGCTGCGCATCACTGCGAGTCAAGTCAAGTTGGTGAGCATGCACTGCTACAGTGTGTTACCACACCCACTACATGATGAAACAACTCAAGATCCCGGTTGGCAACCCCCCCAGGTAGACACGTGGTCCAGTCCCACCCTCCAGAAAAAACCCTCTATCTGCCACAGCCAGATGTTACATGGGCGACCCCTTGGCATGGTCCAGCCACTCGGGTCCCCAACAATGAGGATCTTACGAGGTGGATCACCCGTAATGCCATAATTGACTCTCCCTCACAATGCAGGTAATGTGCCTCATTTGGGACTCCATGAGCAACCCAAGGATTTTCCAGAGATACACAGTACCAAAGGAGTCCAGTCCTCGTCTCACGTCACTGGATAACATCCATGTCTCGCAACCATATAGCAAGACAGGAAGCACCAGGACTCTAAAGACTTGAACCTTTGTCCTTTTGCATAAATATCGGGAGCGCCACACACCCCTTTCCAGCGACCTCATGACCCCCCATGCTCTCCCAATCCATCTACTGACTTCATAGGAAGAGTCACCAGAGACATGAATGTCACTGTCAAGATAAGTAAAACTCTCGACAAGGTTGACACTCTCTCCACAAACAGACACACTGCTGATGGCTGTGCCAGCTGCCAAGAAAATATTCATCCCTCAAAGAGTTACTAAGCAAGACTTCACGTTGAATTGTGACATCTGTTACAGTTTAAACCAACACACTAACATAAACACAGCAATATGTAAAAATGCAAGTGTAATTTGATTTAAAGAATGTTGTTACCTGAGTTAGTGTAGTGTCTGTGCTGTGCTGCTTCCTTGCCACAGGGATACTGGAGTTCAAGTCCCTTTCGCTGCCTGCGTGGAGTTTGTATGTTCTCCCCATGTTCACATGAATTTCATTCTGGTTCTTTTGATTCCTCCCACAACCCAAACTGCCCTTACTAAAAAAATGTGATGTGCCTGCCTGATTTGAATCCAAGAATTGAATTGTTACCGAGTATCTGTAATAGTCATGGACTGTCTTTAACAACCACCATTTTTAATTGCCAGGTTGCTCATAAGTGTACCTGGCATTAGAATACCTTGGGCCAAAGCACAACAATCATGTTTATATTCTAATCACTTGATTCAAAACCGTATATTCTGGAAATTTAGATAAAGTTAGGTTCTGAACTTTATCTGATCCCCATTGTTGATAAGTTGGGTCAGATGGCTAGAGCATCCACTGGACACACATAAAAGACAGAAACAGGGGCTGAGCCAGTGCCTGGAACGACTAATAGAAATTATCTTCCACCTCTGCATCATGAAATAGATTGGGCTCATAGAGTACAAATAGACCCTTTTTAAGACCTTAGCAGCAGAGGCAACTGCAACAAGCTGTAAATAAAACTTGGATAAGTGCCAGCCATAACAAAAGTCCTAGGATACATTTATGGACCTCAGCAGTATGGAATGCTGTTAAGCTGAAGAAGTGTCATTTCTTGGCACGTGAGCAAGAGGGTCTCCAGAAGTGGTAGAGGTCCTGACCGGCCACAACATTGGCAGTTGCAGCAGTGGTCAAACCAAAGGCCTGTGTATTGGTGAAATTTGGAGAGACCATAGAAAATGATTTTCAGTCATCCTTGAAGAGTTTCTGACAAACATTTAAAAATTCAGGATGGGTAGGCAGAACATTGCCCATGCTGTTCTTAGTAAGGATAGTGAAAATTTGATCTCAGCTGGGGATATCATTGAACGGTGGAAGGAGCACTCTGAGGAACTCCTAAATGGACACAGCATTCTCAGAGGGATTCATGCTAGAAGCAGTGTCTGAAACAGTGTTCATATCTGTGGAAAAAGTCACTGAAATGATTAAAATAATTTTGTAATGGCATGGCCAGAGGGTGGAAAATGATGACAGAAATCCTCCATTGTAAGTGCAGTTGCAAACATTACACAACACACAAAGTCTAAGTTTTCTTTAATTCTGTCTTTCTCTGTTCCTCAACAGGTACACAAAGATAAAGTCAGTGCATTGAAAATGACTGAAAGTGTGATTATTACAGCATCGTATGACCATACTGTAAAACTGTGGGATTGTGAGACAATGAAACAGGTAATAACATAACATTAAAAGAAAGCATCAGCTTATTAGGAAAGTGAAATATAAGCAAATTCTTCTTCTTTTGGCTGCTAGGGGTTGCCACAGCGGATCATCTTCTTCCATGTCTTTCTGTCCTCTGCATCTTGCTCTGTTACACCCATCACCTGCATGTCCTCTCTCACCACATCCATAAACCTTCGCTTAGGCCTTCCTCTTTTCCTCTTGCCTGGCAGCTCTAACCTTAACATCTGTTTCCCAATATACCCAGTAACCATCCTCTGCACATGTCCAAACCAACACAATCTCACCTGTCTGACTTTGTCTCCCAACCATCGAACCTAAGCTGACCCTCTAATGTACTCATTTCTAATCCTGTCCATCCTCATCACACCCAATGCAAATCATAGCATCTTTAACTCTGCAACCTCCAGCTCTGTCTCCTGTTTTCTGGACAATGCCACAGTTTCCGACCTATATAACACAGCTGGTCTCACTACCATCCTGTAGACCTTCCCTTTCACTCTTGCTGATACCCATCTGTCACAAATTACTCCTGACACTCTTCTCTACCCATTCCACCCTGCCTGCACTCTCTTTTTCACCTCTCTTCTAGAGTCTTAGTTACTCTGTACTCTTGATCCCAAGTATTTAAATTCATCCACCAACTCTACTCCCTGCATGATCACCATTCCACCTTCTTCTCATTTACACACATGTATTCTGTCTTGTTCCTACTAACCTTCATTCCTCTCCTCTCTAGAGCATATCTCCACCTCTCCAGGTTCTCCTAAACCTGTTCCCTACTCTCGCTGCAGATCACAATGTCATTTGCAAACATCATAGTTCACGGGGACTCCTGTCTAATCTCATCTGTCAACCTGTCCATCACTATTGCAAATAAGGAAGGGCTCAGAGCTGATCCCTGATGTAATCCCACCTCCACGTTGAATGCATTTTTCACTCCTACCGAAGACCTCACCATGGTTATATTTCCTTCATACTTATCCTGTACAACTCTTGTATACTTTTCTGTCACTCCTGACTTCCTCACACAATAGCACACTCCTCTCGAGGTACCCTGCCATATGCTTTCTTCCTGTCCACAAAGACACAATGCAACTCCTTCAGGCCTTCTCTGTACTTCACCATCAATACCCTCAGAGCAAACATCGCATCTGTGTTGCTCTTTCTTGGCATGAAACCGTACTGCTGCTAACTAATCATCACCTTACTTCTTAACCTAGCTTCCACTACTCTTTCCCATAACTTCATGCTGTGGCTCATCAATTTTATCACCCTGTAGTTACTACAGCTCTGCACATCCCCTTTATTTTTAAAAATTGGTACCAGTACACTTCTTCTCCACTCCTTAGGCATCCTCTAATTTTCCAAGATTCCATTAAACAATCTGGTTAAAAACTTCACTGCCATCTCTCCTAAACACCTCCATGCTTCCATAGGTATGTCATCTGGACAAATGGCCTTTCCATTCTTCATCTTCTTCATAGCTGTCCTTACTTCCTCCTTGCTAATCCGTTGTACTTCCTGATTCACTATCTCCAAATCATCCAACCTTCGCTCTCTCTCTTTCTCTTCATTCATCAGCCTCTCAAAGTACTCTTTCCATATGCTCAACACACCCTCCTCTTTATCCTTTATCACCCTAACCTGCTGCACATCTTTCCCAGCTTGGTTCCTCTGTCTAGCCAATCAGTACAGGTCCTTTTCTTCCTCCTTAGTGTCCAACCTCTCATACAACTCGGCATATGCCTTTTTTTTATCCTTCGACACCTCTCTCTTCACCTTACGCCTATCTCCTTGTACTCTTGTCTATTTTCTGCATCTCTCTGACTATCCCACTTCTTCTTCACCATCTTCCTCCTCTGTATGCTTTCCTATACTTCCCCATTCCACCTCCAGGTTTCTTTTTCCTCCATCCTCTGTCCAAATGTCACGCCAAACACCCTTCTTGCTGTCACCATTACTACTTCTGCTGTGGTTGCCCAGCTGTCTGGTAACTCTTCAAGGAAAGTCAAATTTAAGCATAATAGCAACTAATGTCAAAATCATGAACTTTCTGACACATAGTCTAACATGTCATGAAAGGCAAAGAGAGCATTTTTTGAAGATGAGAAAAAGCAAGCTAGTGATTTGAGGATGTGATTTTATTCAAATAGACACGTTTGATCAGTGTTTATGTAAAAAAAAGTTGTTTTAGATTAAAGGTTAGTGTTTTATAGTGATACAAATTGAAAATTGCCAGCCCACTAACTATGATAAAATCAAATTATAAACTATACCATAATATATGATATTAATAAATTATATAATAATTTTGCACAATAAAATCAATAATAAATTATTGTTGGGTTTAATTTTTATTACTGCTTAATTTTTTTATCAAAGTAACACAGTAACAGTATATTTCTAGTATGCATTTATTTTTGCAAGTTCTTTTAATTTGAGAAAACTTAGAAACTTAGAAAATGCAATTATCTTTTCAGGCAAGTCTGAGATCCTTGGAATGAAATCATAACTTTGTGACTGTTAAACATACACAAGCAATATACAGATATTACCTTGTTTTCTTAGTGTGCTAATGGTGTAATCAGAAAGTAAACTTACAAATTTTAAAGAACTGTACAAAATATGAAAATATTTCATTCCTCAATAAAAGTAAGGTTCTTATAAAATACAAAACAACAAATCTTGGCACCTAACACATGTACGTGAGTTTGTGCTATAAGCTACATGATTTGAAAGATATGAGCTTTAGAATATATTGGAATTTCCTTCATAAATCTTTATAATGTATTAAATGAAGCTGCAAAAATAAGCAATAGGAATTTAATAAACAAAGCAATAAAAACAAACTTTGTTGGATTTCTTTTAGGTGGGTTTGTTTCTATGTAAGGCACCAGTTTCTTGTATGGAATTGAACCCCACTCAAGACAGGTTGTTGGCATGTGGAGATATTCTGGGAAATATTTACTTTATTGAGTGTACAAAATGAAGAACAGTAAAGTAAGGTGTAAATTTAAACGTTTTTACACTTTTACCATAAATATACTGTTAAGACGTTTGTGTATTGTTTATGGTGCTATGTGGGTTATTATTAAAATGTATTCTTTTTTAAGCAATAAGAAATGGGCTGATTAGGAATTTAACTGAAATGAATGTGTTGATTCAATAACCTGTATTATCTTTAAATAAACTATTTAAAATCTTTTGGATAATTGCTTAGAATATATTTTGCTATTATTGGAATATTTACTCAATGTTATTTAGTTGCAATACTGAAATGAATATATTGTAATTATACATTATACTTATGTAGTAACTGAAAAAATGCATTGAATCATTTGATCTGTAATTGCATATTGCTCATTCAGCTGTTTTCCAGGGAACAAATTGATTAATAAAATAAACAGCAAAAAAGAGTTGTTCTTTATGTAAAGAATGCAGATTTTAATGTAAGAGTTTCAGATAAGTGTTTTCTTCTATTATGAATGAATGTGATTTTGTAGATGAGTGTGTCCTCGTGTATTGCATGGGCAATTCTACCCTCCAGCTCCAAATTCATCGTTAGAAGTTTGCATCTGAAGTGTCTTCTGTAATTATGAAAGTTTACATCCCCTCTACCAATAATTCACCAATCAAAAAACAGCACTTGCAAGAGCCCACCCTCCCAGCTTGGATGAGTAAAAGGGACACTTCATTTCAGGGCTTATGTCATGTTGCATGTGGAGTCACTGAAATAACTTAATGAAGAAATGCATGCATAAAAAATAAGCAACCTATATGTATATCTATATATTTCATGTTACATTTATTTATTTTCATGATACATTTATTTATTTTTACTGACATTCCATGTTGTTGTTTATTTATTGTCACACTAGCTGTGTTATCTGTTTAAAACGGGTTCAAATCTAAATAATCAATGTTGACCTCAACATTAATGTTTGCAGTGTACCATGCAGTGCATATGTCTCTGTTCTATGCCATTTGGTATTGAATTCATAAAAACAGTTTTAATGTTTGTGATGAGCCATCTCTTAGAAAGAAAAAAGCAGAGCATTTTATTACTACAAATTCTTGTGATGCACCATCTTTTGGAATGACAGAGACATAACAGCTGGATGGACATGTCCTTTTATTAAGGTAAATTTCACAGTACTTTTATTTGTGCATTTGTTTTTTTAAATGTGTCCAAAATATTCCTTCATAGAAAAGGGCACGATTCTTTCTCTGCATGTAATGGTACTGACCATCACTGCCCTTTCTGCATTAAGTTTGCCTACCATTGCAACAGGTCCACTGAGGATGCCATCTTCATAACACTTCACACCACCCAGTCTCATCTGGACAACAAGAACTGTTAGGTTGCTGTTTGTGGACTACAGCTGTGCATTTAGCACTGTCATTCCATCCCAGCTTATCACTAAACTCCTGGATCTGGGGCTTAGCTCTTCACTGTGCAACTGGGTACTGGAATTCCTAACTGGCAGACCTCAGCAAGTGTGTATTGGTGGAAAAACCTCCACCACCATCACCATCAACACTGGCACCCCGCAGGGCAGCGTGCTGAGCCCCCTGTGTTACTCTCTCTACACCCATGACTGCGCAGCTAAGTACAGCTCTAACATCATCCTCAAGATTGCTGACGATACCACTGTAATACGTCTGATCAGCGAGGACGATGAGACAGTCTACAGGGAGGAGATCAGACTCCTGGCATAATGGTGTCAGGACAACAACGTCACCCTCAACATTAACAAAACTAAGGAGGTGATTGTGGATTTCTGCCAACAAACAGAACACAGCCCCATCTACATCGGAGGTGAGGCTGTGGAGCAGGTCAGCAGCTTTAGGTTCTTCAGAGTCACCCTTACTGATGACCTTAAATGGTCAAATCACACTGCAGTAGTAGTCAAGAAAGCACAACAATGCCTCTACTTCCTCAGGAGACTGAGTAAGCCCCAGATGTTCTCCAAAACCCTGTGCAGATTCTACAGGTGTACTGTGGAATCCATCCTGACGGGATGCATCACATCCTGGTACAGCAACTGCTCAGTTCAGGACTGCAGAGCTCTACAGCGGGTGGTGAATACAGCACATCAGATCGCAGGCACACAGCTCCCTGTGATCCATGACATCCACACTTTCTCAGGAAAGTGAACCATATCAGGCGGGACCCCAGCCACCCCGCACTGTCACTTTTCACCCTCCTTCGATCTGGGAAGCGACTAAAGTCCATTCAGACGCGCACCTCCAGGTTTAGGAACAGTTTCTACCCAACTGCAGTCAGACTCATGAACAATCAGTAACCTTGTGTCTCCTCCACTGTCTGTCTTTATTTATTCCTGGGATTCTGGTTTTATTTATTTACTTATTTATATTCTTTTTTTTTTTTTTTTTTTGTCTATTTTCACTGTCTGCGGGGGCACATGCAAGCAAGGATTTCATTGTACATGGTACTTGTACACTTAACAATAAAGAATTGAATTGAATTGAATTAAGGGCCAATGGGGCACAATGACTAAATGTTGTGAGAAAGAAGTGATAAGTTTCCCTCAGTAATTTAACGTATTATTAAAATGTTTATAGAAATTGTCAGTCTTGTCATCTTAAGCATTTTTTCCAATTTTCTATCTTATGCTCAAAGTAATTACTGAATGGGTGGTGAAGGTAGACAAAAGGGAAAGAGGAAGGCTAAAGAGGAGGTTTAAGGATGTGGTGATGGAGGACATGTAGGCAGTCGGTGTGTAATGATGTAAAAGATAGGGATAGATGGAGAAGGATGGTCCCTTGTGGCGATCCCTAAATGGGAGCCGCTGAAAGAAGATGAATATGCACAAAGTACTTAACTAGAAAAACCTTGCTTTGTGCAGTTTGTGAAATTATCTTCATGTTGGGTGCTGCAAGCCTGTTGGTGCCTTAATGGTTGTGAAATTGGCCCTGCAGTGTCCTCTATACCATTAAGTGTGTATGTGTGTACATATGCAACCTGAACTGTCCAGGGTGTATTAAAATGAGGCCCATCTGTTTTTGTTTTTTTTTTTTTTTTATTACTTGCTTGTTCTACTGCTTTAAACATTTCTTAGTTGAGGCTTTGCAGCACACAACAGTGAAGAGGTATATAAAAATCCAGTACCATTTGCTCCCTCATAAGGTAGCCACAATAATTTGGAGAAAAAAGGTGATTAATGTCAATAGTGCTTCATTTACAAAACATTATGCTACATCTTGATTTTCACTGACTCCTGAGAAGGACTGCACTAAATTTGAAAAAGTCATCAAGGATGTCTATATGTACTCCCACCACGTCATCAAAAAGAAGCCAGCTGTATGATATTCCTGTTTCAAAGATGCACAATGTCCTGGTGCAGAAAGAACAGGTCCAGTGTTTAGAAATAGACATTATTAGTTTCGCAAATTCATGTTGACATATATATGTATGATTCCCTTCAGAATGTTTATACCAAAAACAACAATGTTTGCCACCATCTTTTGTACCCACTGGTACACACTTCATTCAGACAGGTCAGCTAAGATATGACATACAGTGTAAGAGCCATTTGCTATTTATTTAGGTTATGTCAAGTAGAAGTATTTGCTTCATTATCTTAAATGTTTGCCTATAAAACAGTTCATAGTCTATGGGAGGTTCTTCCAGCCCCCACAAGCTGAATCGAATTGGATTATTCTATTTTTTGACCCTCTGACTACAGATTAGCCTCAGTTAGTGACCTGCCTTTGCCATAAGTAAGGCAAACCGGGCCGTAACGTGCCCAGTAGTATGTAACGCAACATGCTCTATTGAACGTGCAGCGTTGTACGTTATAACATACTGAAAGTGAAGTAAAGTATCTTTGAGTATTGTGGTCTATGGCCGGCTTGTCATCACGGCCAATACCCCCAGGCCGCAAGATGGAGCTCTCCCTGCAGCATGGAGGTGCCCCGAATGCCAGCAGGGAATCATGGACTATGGAGTTTTCCCTTACAAACCTGCTGGATACCCCAGGGGCCAACAGAGGACACTGCAGGGAGGCATAGAGAGTCATATGTGCCCTATAACCCGGAAGTGCATCATAGGCAGAGCGACAGCAGAAGTTACATACTTCACATGAACTGGGGATTGGAACACTTCCAGGTCAGGGACTATAAAAGGACTGTGGCAGCTCCCAGACTGCCAGCTGAGCTGTGTGGTAGGTGGGCAACACGTCTGGGAGTGGTGGATTGGTTTATTGAGTATTGTATTGAATGAGTATTGTGGAGGAGAGGGTGCTTTGTGCACTGTACTGTGAAAATAAAGTCAACTTTTGGACTTTTTTTCTGGTGTCTGGAGTCTTGGACAGGGTTCAAGGGAGCGATAGTGCCCCCTATCTGTCACAGTGGTGTAGCCGGCAGGATTCTCCAGTATCGTTTGCAGAGGACCTGTATCTAAATTTTCTGTGGGCAGAGAACCCCTTGACGACAACGTTCAGACACACACCAACAACGCCAGAAACCCCGTTCTTCATCTCCGTCATGGGAAAGAAGAATCTGAAGCCAAGTAGCAGCACCAGCGGAGATCTACTCACCATGGCCGACACCCGGGAGGGAGTACAGAGTGGCTGCGCAGCACGGGAGAAGCCTCCGGAGGAAGATAAAAACACCGAGGTATGTGTCAATGTATTTAACGAAAACATTTTTTAAACACTTCTGACGGGCTCGATCAATTTGTCGAGTTCCCGTACGTTTATTATATTACTAGCAAAATACCCGTGCTTCGCAGCGGAGAAGTAGTGTGTTAAAGAAGTAATGAAAAAGAAAAGGAAACATTTTAATAATAACGTAACATGATTGTCAATATACAGTAATTGTTTTGTGAGTGTTACGAGTGTTGCTGTCATCAAGGATTTGATTATCATTATTTCTTTCAATCAGGTTCATGTTTGTAGGATGTGTTGTGTTCAAGTTACATTTCGTGTTTGTCAATCGTTGTAAAGATAACAGGTTTCATTCATCGATTCGTTTCTTACTGCCTCAATAAACAGCTCGTCTTCCTCTTTATCTGAGACGTGACACACTGCATGCACGGGTTTTTTTTTTTACACTGTCTTTCTTTAGCGGGACATTGACTTTTTCCACCGTGTGCTTTGTTTCCGCAGTAGCTGCACTTATAAATATGCTTGTATGTATCAGACGCTTCATATTTTTTTGCTGCCTTCTCAATTGTGTAATTTGTTTTTTGTTCAGCACTCTTTGGAACTGTTGCTTTTTGTCCGTGCACTGCGTCAGTTCACGTGAGCCGCTCGGTGTACATGCATCGAAGTTTCCCAGCTGTGCTGGTGCCATCTCGTGCAATGTCCACGGCTGTATTTAATGTTAGCTAAGACCCACGGCACTTAAAAGTTTCTCTCGCAGTTTCACTTAGTTTGTGCCAAACACCACCCTGACCATCTCATCTTACTCTGCATATGCACAGTCCTTCACCCATGAATATTTAGCGGCAGTGTTTCTATTGGATTGCCGCTGATGGACGGCCTTATATGGGCAGGCACTAAATTACGTGGGAGGCGTAACTCCGCCTCCCACGGGCATCGAGCAGAAGTCTATTATAGTATATGGACGAAAAAATAGGTTCCATTTATGACCATTACGCGTAAAATTTCGAAATGAAACCTGCCCAACTTTTGTAAGTAAGCTGTAAGGAATGAGCCTGCCAAATTTCAGCCTTCTACCTACACGGGAAGTTGGAGAATTAGTGATGAGTCAGTGAGTCAGTCAGTCAGTCAGTCAGTGAGTGAATGAGTGAGTCAGTGAGGGCTTTGCCTTTTATTAGTATAGATTTAATTCGGCCGGAGGTATACTTACTTCCTCTTTCTTCGTACCTACCGGCCGGAAGCCAATGAAACCGTCCGCTGTTGGCACGTGCTCTGACGGGTCTCGTGGAGGCTTCTGGGAAATGTAGTTCTTTGGGCTTGAAGACCAGGTTGCCTTCTTCGGTGGACTGCGGTCTGTTTTTATTAATTTGTTTACAGCCCGATCAGTCATTTCCCGGCCCTCGTTACCTTCTTGCGGGGTGAGCGTTGCTTCGCTCACCTCCCCCTTACCCTTCGGAAAGTCCAAGTCCGTATCTTCAGCTATGAAGGCACCAACAGCGGGATGTGGACCTCCTCCTTCCCAGAAAACACCGGGGTTGATGACGTGTCCCTCACCGGCCGCCAACATGCGGAAGTCTTCTTCCATGCTCTCTGGCTCGAACAGGAGCGTGCCATTGTCTACAGGTAAGTCTCCTTTCTCCCGCTGAGCCTCCAGGTGATCGTCTCCGAGGTACATGCACGGGATAAAATGTGTTATTTTAAACGGGTTATCGATGACATTCCCAGCACGTACCTCAGAGTGATCGTCATTCCCTGAATGTTTCTCCGGACTTGTGAGGCCGCTCCGTAACTCCTCCCAAGCGTCGGCCATTACGAGCATGGCTCTCCCGCTGGCAATACTGCTTTGCTTGCCCTTCTTCCTTCTCATTCCGGACTTGGTGAAGGTAGGTTCCGGCGTTGTTGCTGTGTGTCTGAACGTTGTCGTCCGGGGGTTCTCTGCCCACAGAAAATTTAGATACAGGTCCTCTGCAAACGACGCTAGAGAATCCTGCCGACTATGCCACTGTGATAGATTGGGGGCACTATCGCTCCCTTGAACCCTGTCCAAGACTCCAGACACCAATGAATAACTTTCAAATTATTACATTTTATTATTTTTTAAATATGGTTAATTACTCACTGTAATGTAAAGTAGTTAGTTCTATTATGTATATGTAACAATTCCCATGACAATAAAAGTCTGTTTAAATTGCACATCCGTATCCCCATACGCGAGTGGCAGAACCGCAAAGAGGCCTAGTATGTAGCGCAGCCCCGGGGGTTGGCGAGCAGGGGGAAAAGCCCCCTAGTAAATAATAAAGAAGGAAAATAGAAATGTAATTTAAGAAAACACAGCCTCAATGAAAAACGGCTTGGAATTTAATGCAATGATGGAGTATATATTGCCAACAACACTATCCTAAAGTCTCTCAACAGTTTTTCAGTAATGGTTTATCTGACAAGTAGAAGCCTCTGATGGAGTATGCATGTCTGTTTCCAAAGTGTAGCAGCAGTACATTGACTCAATAATCTCCTCAAGCAAGTAAAAGCAGCAATTCCATGCAATTGGACATGATTCTTCAGTTTGCTATCAAAAGAGTTCCTGCATCACAAATGACTAGATGTTCCATTCAAGCGTCTCCATCATTTCATATATTTCAGGTGGACTGTTTGACTTCCATCTGCACTTTTGAAAGCTGACTTCCTGCTGCACTTTTGAAAGCTGACACAATGATATCAGCAAACAGTGCCGGGAAGAGACACAGTAAACTAAGTGCATATGCATTGTAAATCAATACAGAGGAAAATAGTAAAAAACTACTGTTAGCTTGTTAAATGTTTAAAAGCTATCAACAATTAACTAGTTATTCAAATACATCTTTAACTGTACTTGAAAAATGAGAGGAAAATCCTAGCAAGAAATGCAACTCCTCAAAACAATGAGACCCCTAGGATACATTTTGAAAATCTTTAGTCAACACTAAAATGCATTTTTACACTGATCTCCCTCTTGCCAATAAAATTACAAGCAGAAGAGCAAAAATGAAATTCTTTCCTTCCTTCACATTTGTATCTTTTCCTGTACCTTGCTAGTATCCCAGAATGCCATGTTTTAAGTCTAAAGCTCATAATAACATTTTGGGAAACTTTTTGCACATAGCAATGCCTCCAGTCCCTTTCTGTGGTTTTCCCTAAACAGAATTTATAAAGTTTGACAGATGGCACATTTCATTCTCTGTGAGAAGTTGACAGTCAATTTTAAGTAGTTTGTTCATTTTCTATAATTAAGCAGAACCTGAAATTCATGGAAGAACATCAACTTGACAGAGGCCAACTGACCAGAATGAGAGTCAGTGAGAAATACTGTATATCTAGTATGATTGTGGTCTGTAAAATATGCTTTCTAGAATTATACATTTTATTAGACTAGAAGAGTTTCTGATTTTATTAACAATTGCAGTAGGCTGCATCATAACAGCTTATTCCCGGATTTTGTGACCTTCATCTATTTCTTGTATTCCTTATAATGTCATAAATGTTTAGGTATGTACTCTGAGGAAATCCCAGCACATTGGACATATTTTAAATTGTAAATCAGAAGGATCAGTGCAGTAAGAGTCAAGATAAACAAACTATTTACTCAGGGAAATTTTAACAATTGTAGCTACATTTGCAGCACTCACAGTGGATTCTGTATTTATTATCAACTAGTTTGTATCTTCCTTGGAAATGTTTCACTTCAACTTTGTAACAAACATGCAAATTTTCCTTGTTTTTACTAGTAGCACTTCATTTAAAGTAACAGTATACTGTAGTATGTCAGAAAACAGGACATTTCCACCAAATACAGACTCACTTGCAAACTAAACTTCCCATCTCCGAGCCCATGCTATCAGAAATACAATATTCTCAAAACAATGCAGGGTTTTGGCAGGGAAAAGTGTACAGGGTGGTCCAGATCTAATTATGCAGATCCAGATCATCAAAAAGTAATTCATATAAATGAACAACATCAATATCTGTCTATCAGCTAATTGTAGAACCAGATGGTAGAAGAGGAGTCAGAGAAGCCAACCATAGTCAGAGCCCTGGAGACCTTAGCCAACAAGCTGCCTCCCCTCTTATTTATACTACAGCTGAGTCAATGGTGGGCCAGCCACTCTGATGAAAGGACCCTTCTATCCGATGACTCCAGTGCTACTTTATCAAGTCAAGTCAAGTTGGGGAGCATGCACTGGTACAGTGCGTTGCCGCACCCTCTACACAATGAAACAACTCGCGGTCCCGGTTGGCAAACCCCCAGGCAGACAAGTGGTCCAGACCCACCCTCTGGAAATGATAGACAGACTTTCATTGCTGTCATTGTGTCCGAAACAAGCACCAAAAGGAAAGGAAACCATCTAGATAAACCCTGGCCATAACAGCTACACTTTTAAATTTTAATTAATTAAATTTAAATAAAGACTTAGCAAATTAAAATAAATCCAAAAATCTAAATATCAGAATTTCACAAAAGTCAAAGAATTAAAACACGAAAGTCAAGAACTAAAACAATCCAAAAAATACAAGGAGATCAATAACAGAAAATAAAAAACAGAACTTAAAAATATTTCCTTAATATTATATGTCAAAAAATTAAATCTAAGCAAGTTTTTATATCAAGCCATCAAATCAAATCAAATCATGGTGTAAAATGTATAGATTTATCAAGAAGTTTGTGTTCAGGATCATTTAACTTATTTTATGAAATCTTGTCAAATTTGACTACCCCATTGGGAGATTTTTTTTGCTAAATAAAGGTCAGAAAATTCATAGTCAAAATAAATTTGACAAAGACAATGTGGTAACAACTTAATTCTTCTTCTTCCTCCACTTCATCTTTCCCCACTTCTGTGTGGGGTTGATCAGCCAACGCCATACAGCTTGGTTCTCCTACTCCTCCTCAGTCAAGCCGTTTTTCTTCAGATATTCTTTATCTTTTAGTTTTATTTTATCATCCATCTGCACTTCAGCTTCACTCGTTCCTGCTGTACTTTCATTCCCATCACTCGCTCCCTCATATTCATTTTTTTCTCCTCATCACAGGTCCATACCACTTCAATCTTCTTTCTTGTACTTTCTCAGATATCTCTCCCACTTTTGTTGTACCTCTGATTGTCTCATATTCTGTCTTTTCTGTAAGTCCACATATCCACCTCAACATTCTCTTTTACGTTACAATGTCTTCTCCTACACTGGGTATCTTTCATAGTGTAAACTTTTCAGAAGTGTTTCTTATATACAGCACAAGATTTAAACAACGGTTGCTCCTGTTTGTTTGGCAACAGTATTTACCTGCTATAGAGGTCAGTCCTGGAAATCATAGATGTGCCTAATGGAAGAAGCAAAAGAATGACAAGGAGATGTAAAGAACCTAAAGGAGGTGGCAAAATTCAAGTGTGCAGGAGGTCAAAGAACCAGGAAGGACAGAACCACATTCCAGTGGGGACAAGTGATTGGCCGGGCCACTTTCTGTTGGTAACATCTACCAAACAAAACCTAATGAGCTAAATGAGTAATGTGAGTTACATTTCACTGTTTGAGCTGGCTGAGTAGGATCTCTGGGTAGTCTGGCCGGGAGACATTGAGGCCAGTTATGTACAGGAGGCTATGGCTTTATTTTATGCACCCTTCTTATTAAATCTAAAATATTTTTAATGCAGGTAACCAAAATGAAAAGAAATGCATTAAGGTCTAGTTATAAAACTTTAGTAGCTGTTTGATGCTCATATTAGTTATGGTTTTTATTTGGCTGAGTTATTTTTGTTATGATTCAGGCACACAAACTTCAAAAGTAAGGCTTTAAAATTTCAACAGCACTCTACACACGTAGCAGCCCTTTCTTTTCTCTCCTTACCTTTGTTTCAAACTTTCTCATATTTTTTAGTGTTATCTCCTTTATTCTAGCTCTTATTTTCATGTTGAAGTAAATATATGCAAAGTCTTCTACTTTTAAAGTGCAAATGTTTGAAACAATAGCACAAAGAAATGTTGAAGCTTAAATTATGAATTTTGAAAACTTAGGAGTCTTACTGGACTTGATCAAAAAGCATAAAGAAACAACTAAAAATACAGTTAGGATGTTAGTTTATTGGGCCTATTCAATTCATAACTGTTCTTTTTTGTACAGTATGTGAGTTAATCTTCACTTTAATTTTGTTTGTTCTCTTTTACAATATAGAGTTACTTGGACTTGAAACTTATCCAAGTTACTAAAAGGCGTAAGGCATGGGGCAGATTCAGATATGACATTGATTTCGTATTAATATCTGATTTATGTCAATATCAAAGACAAGCAAATGTACTTATGATGATTTGATATTTTTATTTTTGTTTCTAACTTAGGCATTGTTTGTGGACGTCATGAATTTTTTCAAGATTTGACAGTCCTAGAAATACTTTTATGGGAAAAAGTACTATTGATTTACGTTTCAGCTTTGTATTATGAATAATGAGTTAACTATCTATCTATCTATCTATCTATCTATCTATCTATCTATCTATCTATCTATCTATTAATAAAAAGAAATGTAGTACACTTCAAATTGAGCCCTCATTATTTATAAATGTAGTAATAATTGTATTGCTTTAGAAAAAGAATTAATTTCTTCTTGTGGTGATGGAGTGGTGGCTCTGAGGCAAGGGATCTGCACTGGTAATCGGAAGGTTGAGACTCTGCTCTGTTAGGCCCTTGAACAAGGCCCTTAACCTGCAATTGCTGAGTGCTTTGAGTAGTGAGAAAAGCGCTATATAAATGCAAAGAATTATTATTATTATTTATTCCTCTAACAGTAACATCTCTCTTTCAGATTGAAAGCGTACTTTCAGAAAAGATTGTGATCAAGAATGTGACGTTTCGATGGAAGAAGCTGGAAGGAATGGATTTCACTGTACTACAAAACCAAAACAACTGCCCTTAACCAAAAAACTAAATATACAAATGATATTTAATGCTTGTTATAAGTATGTAGCACATTTTAGGTAGTTTTAGTTTACTTTACATGCACAATGCTTTTTAATTTGTGTGTATTTCAGTTGAGATGTTTTGAAATGTTTCCAAAAATAAAAACTAATATTTAGTCAATGAGCCATGATCACTTTAGAATTCGGACCCCAAGCTGAGATATAGTCCTCACCTGTGACTTTCAGTGAGTCTCATAACCTGGCTGTGCTTCAAATGTAAAATATATACATATATTATACAGAATAATCTTCTACATGTCTTGAGATGTTGTTGATTATATATAACACATCAACCTGTTTTAGCTGTCTTCCACAATTACACTGCATTCAGAAAGCATTCCGATCGCCTCACTTTTTGCACAATTTTTTATGCTGTAGATTTAATTTTAAATCGGTAAATTTATTTCTGCTTTCAGAAAGGATTGCAAATTTATAAAAAATCAAAGCTCTTATTTGTATAAGTATTCAGAGCCTGCAGCTGCTTTTGCTGAGAGTTTCCAAATAGTTCAAATGCAGCTACCACACACTGTGGACACTGGTGGGACAAGGGCTGCACTTTGTGCGTTCGTGTAGTGTATGCGCACAGAGGCATTAGATTCAGACTTTTGTTCACAGTCTGGTGCAGACTCAACATTGATGGCTACAAACACAATTACAATTCTCCATGTGACACAGAAAAATAAGTCCCCCGTTTCTAAAATGGGAGTAATCTCTAGTAAGCACGCCACTAAGCACTAGAGTAATGATAACATACTGTATGTATAAAAGCTTTATAATGGCAAGACAGTATTTTGTTATGGAGAAAATGTAAGAAATATGTTTGTTATCTCAGCAAGCTGTCTGGTAAGTGTTGTGAAGGGGATTTTGCATGTATGTTTGTATGCTTCTTGCCATGTTAGAGAACTGGGACTCTTACCATTTTTCTTGTTTTATGCCATGTCTGTTAATCTGAAACATTACAGATAGCTGTTCTATTAGTGACAGGGTCTAACAATGAAAAATGATTAATAATAGACAAAATTGCAAAGAGTGAGGGAAAATGTCCTTGAAATTGCCTGCCTGTTTAACTAGGACATCCTGACATTTGTACCAGTACATTTAAAATAAAAAATGAGATCATATATAACATTTTACTTTACATTTTGTTCTCTGATAACAGGTTACATATAAGAACAGCACCCAAACAGAAATGAGATATGAAGTGAGCCCACAGATTGCCAGCTAATTCTGCATTTGTCATACAGCGCAGCTTGGAAGTTGGAAGAGCAAAAGAACAAGAAAGGCACAAAAAAAAGTATGCTGTTGTGTCTAAAAAATACTTTTATGCTCTTGGCAAAGATAAACAGTTCTATTTCTGATTGGAAAGACCCTAAAAACTACACAAAACAACCAATGAGCACAACGTACAAACAGTAGAGTGTATCAAGCTAACATTGGTTAGTCCATTACTGTTTATTCTGGTAAGGTTAATGTTTACCTTCTGAATATTCAGTATTAGGGATTGAGGTGATTCATTTAAAGTACACTCTTCTAATTAGAACATTAAACAAAAAAAATGGATACTGTATTTACTGTTTGTGGTGTACATCACCATTTTGGAGGACGTCATAATTCGAAGTTTGACAAACAGTGACTTGGGAGAGTCGGCCTTAGTATGCAAGTAGGAATTCCGAGCTTGGGGCATTTTTTTCTGTTTTCCAAGTCGACAGTTGTAAATTATGAGTTCTGAGTTTTAGGCAAATGCAGCATTTTTCAGGGCTTCAATCTCCAACTAATTTCACTCCAACCAGTTTCTTAATTAGAAGCTGATTCTTGTTGTTAATTAAACCTGTTATTTACCTCCGTTGGGGTGCTCTCATTCTGCCACAGCAGACATTTCCAAAACGTTTGATTTTCTTTTTGCTAAGAGCACCGTCAAAATATTTTGTGGACTTGAGCAGATCCATATTGCTGAGGCCTTCAACTTACTTTATGTTCAGATATTGTGTGATGGACACGTTACTGGTCACGTGTTGGCTTATTTTGTATCTCATTATTGTTTGTTTGTTCTCCTTCTCCTCAGTTGCCACAGCGGATCATCTTGTTCCATATCTTCCTGTCCTCTGCATCAAGCAACAATTAGTGGGTCAGAGTCTTAAATAGTAACTCAGTTATAATTAAGGTAAATAAGTTAATTAAAAGCAAAACTGGTTTACTAAATTAAGAAAATAGAATGAAACAAGCAGTAACAGTAGCACTCCAGAACCTGGAGTTGGAGATCCCTGGCATAAGAAATGCTTCTAGAATTTACTATTTATTTGTGTGTGGATTAGAGTTAATTAAAGTATGTTTAAATGAAAATGAACCAAAATGATAACGCACAGCTCTGTTAGCTTAAGTCAGTCTTCCTATTAAAACCTTTGCTGTTCACATGGCATGGCTCCACCGGCCAGGAGTAATAAAGGACATCCGTTTTGAATTTCATTTGTAATGATGACTCAAAACTCTCAATCATCCACTAAATATTTTCCACACACAAAGGATCTCATGTTTTGTTTTTATTTTAGAAAATTAAACTAAATTCAAAGTTCCTCCTTTCAAGCCAAGTTTCTTTTTCCCACTACCACCAATTTGTTGTGATTGTTGTGGCCCATCCAGACTGAGTGCACTGCCATCTTTTGTAATGATGTCTCACACCAGACAAACAGCTTGTAATGAACGCTGCAACTATAAAAAATATCGAGAATATGAAGGTGAACAAGAAGTCATCTCACAATATGGAGTTGTTTGTAAAGCAAACATAAAAAACATTACTAATAACTGTCAAAATAACAATATTTATAGGCTTTTCCAACACAATATCTGTGTTAGTGTATTAAAGTATTTAAACTTAATTGAACCCTGCTAATTGTCTGTGTTTTGTTCTCTTAATAAATGAAGGAAAGCAGGAAATTTAATTCACTAAAAGGAAAAAACAAAACTTTCTCTATCTATACAGCTTATATAAAATCATTGAATATGTGGAGAAGGAATGCGTATTTATTGTATTTAACAACTATTACTTTTAGAAACCTAAAGGACTAACATAATAATTGCAGATGCTCAAGTAACAAAACTACACCTTTTATATAAATAAGAATTTAAGGAAAAACTATGATTATATATACAGCAATTGTGTAACTGGGTGCAATTTTAACTGAAAGGTTTATTGTACACACAAAATGTTTAATGGGTATTGAATAAAAAAGAAATGATTTCCATGATTATGAAAACATCTGTGAGTTGTGAGTCATTGTCGAAGATGTCGAGGTACAGAGATCACACACGCCCTGATGTCATTGCTTGGGCCAGGCAGTCTTCCCACTGACTCCCACTTGTCCAGCCTGGGGTCATAGCGATGAGCCAAACAGGACTCACTGTAGTCCTCCTGGCAGTAACCTCCCATGATGTAGAGTTTCTGCTCCAAAACACCAGAGGCAGCATTGACATGTGGTTTGAGAAGCTCTGAAAACAGACTCCAGGCATTTGTCTGAGGACTGAATACCTCACAAGTAAACTGATCGGTATAAAATTCTCGAAAATTGCAGACTCCGCCTGCTACATACATCTTGTCCCCTAGCAGCTCCATTACATGTTCTGCACGGTCCTTCTGCATATCAGCGAGGTAGGTTGTACCCTTTTCTGGGTCATACTGGAACATGCAGACCAAGCATTTGTATTTACAGTTGAATCCACCTGATGTATAAATTTTATCATTCCATACAACGGATGCGTGTCCACTTTGTGCTTGATCCAAAGGGTGTGAAAACCTTAATCGGAAGAGAAGCAAGGTTTATAAATTAGCAAAAATTTATTTACACATAAAATAATAAACTGGTCTGAATCCATAGGTAATCAATAATAAGAAACCAATGAAGTGTAATATTATTTTATATTTGATTGTATTGACTTCCATGATAGTTCATTAATCATTCTGTACACTGCATTTCAATAGTGAGCACTGAAAAACCAGCAGAGTGAGATGACTAAAACTGGCTCACCCAGGACCCTGACTATAACCAACTAAACTGATTTCCACTAACATTCTGGCATTAATATACAGTACACAGACGTGTGTATTGTGTGGCTAAGTGCTACATCAATTCTTGAATTTGTGTACTGCAAAAAATTGACTTGCAATTTTATTAACTTTATAGCAAAAAAATCTGATTATATTAGTTTATCAGCACCATTATACTAATCAAAATGTAAGCTTGTTTAAGTAGCCCATACCTCTGCTGTTGCATTTAATGGACTATCATTTCTTCCCTATTTAATAATAAATAATCAGGGTTGTTTTCAGGAAGAAAAATTGAATTTTTCATACTTATTTTAAGTTTTGTAAAACTGACAAATATGTACATATGCAGATTGCTATACATAACGGAGATGGATATGCAGAGCTAACATCAATGTAATAGGTAGCACTCTTAATATTTCTCCTTAGCCATTGTACCTGTAATGCTTTAAGTAAAAGAGTACAAAACATATTCCAAATCCAGAGTTTCTCATGCCTTTCTTTTCTATGTTCAAAAAAGGATCTGCACTGGTATCCTGAAGGTTGCCAGTTCGAATCCCAGTCACTGCCAAAAGAGATCCTACTCTGCTGGGCCCTTGAGCAAGGCCTTTAACCTTCAATTGCTCCAGGGGCTCTGTACAATGGCTGACCCTGCGCTCTGACGCCAAGTTCTATACGAAAACGAACAAATTCCTAATACTAGAAATTGTATAAGGTGAAACAAAAGAACAAAAAAATAAAAAAAGAGAATGAGGATGATTTTTACTGATAAATATGATTTTCAGTATTTATATTGTAAGTCTTTTGGGACTCCCCCAACAGAACAACACGCCGCAGAGCGTCCCAAACCATAATTGGCACGTCTGTGGAAGACGGCTCCTCCATTGCCTGGGCAACCGCAGGCCTCCAGCGCTGCAGCGGCTCACCGCAAAAGCAAATCCAAGCCAACCGCAGTCGCGCTATAATTGCCCGTCGTCGATGGGTAATGCAAGAAACATTATAAATGGAGGGAACAATATTACTTGGCCACGACCCTGCCTGACTGCTGTGTCTGTGTATAGGAGAGCAGTAGATCCCACTACAATAAATAACCGAGCTGTTCCTGTTTCAAGCTGAATAAAGTTGGTTTTGCTAAAGTACTGAGACTCAGCCTCGTGTTTTGGGGTGCAAGACAGAGACTCACACGTCACAATATATTAAATGACTTGTGTCCTTGTTAACTCTTAGTTTTTGCCTTTAGCACTCTTTGGAAGCGTTTTCATTAAAGTTTGTTCATCTGTCACCCAGTCCTGCTGCTACTTCTGCACAAGTTTAAGTGTTGATAAGAGAAGCAGTATAATCGAGTGTAGCAGAATTCTGTTTCCAATAGCCCTTTAGCAGTAACTTGCAAGGACATGAGAAATGAAACGGATCACATACTGTGTAATTAACTGTGCATGTAAGAAGTAAAATCAACACCTGTAATTCAGTCATCTCTTTCATTGCACTGTAGTGGCTCGGCACATGAGTTAAGTAAAGTTTTTCTTCCTATCCTAAACAGGCTTTGTGATCCAGCTTTGACACTATTGATTTAATATTGGACTGATTTTTGCCAAACTGAAGGAACTGTACAATGTTCTGTATTTTTTTATGACTCTCACTTACGGTATTGTCCTATATCTCTCTTACCTCCAGGTGTTTGTGGTTGGGTTGTAACATTCCACAGTGTCCAGGTTGTGATCCGTGTCTATGTCTCCACCTAACACATAGATAAGCCCATTTAGAATCACAGTCGAACAGTAGTTACGTGGTTGGTTCATATCAGCAAGCTGCTGCCAGCTATTTTGGTAAGGGTCATACCTGCAATTATAACAGTAAAAATTAGTAAAAAAGAAAGAAAAAAAGAATAATTTAGTTCAATCATACAAAACCTGATTATTGATTTGATCAACTTAACTGACTTCATTTTGAACATTTTCTTATGTCAGACGTCACCCAGAACACAACTGAACAATGCTGGAGGATTGGCAAGATAAGGGTCTCAATGTAGTTCAACCCACAGTCCGATGGCTTAAGGCCCAATGAACTTGTGACTGGATATCATAGCCTGCCTGCTGATAGTTGGGTGACAACGAACTCCTCTAATCACTTCAAATTTTATAAATGACTACACATCTAAATTTGTGAAGAGTATATATATATCCCCTAATTCTGAAGATATAAAAAGCAGTATTTATATTAAGAAATATACTTTACCACAAAACCTTGTGTTAATAATTGTAGAACAGGCTTTTCTAAACACTCGCTTGAGCTATGACTTTCATATTTCTGTGCAGTCTATCCATACTTACTTTTCTAGCTTTCTGTGTTGTAGAAGTGCAGGACTGGGTCACCATCGCTTCTGGCTTTGCTATTGCAATTTTCAACTAAATCTGTTCAAAAATACTTTAACCCGTTTAAACTGGTCCATATCTCTGGAACTGAACACCTGAAACCAGCCTAATCATATAAAGCATTTATAAGAGTGACATCCTCTTTAAATCAATTTAAATACTTTTCTGAAGTGACAGTCTACTTCATGACTCGTTTTAAATGTTCTTTCTTCTGTCAGTCAAGCTTATTTAGTCTCAGACCAGGCTTCAAACCCACCTTTTCTCAATTACATTCCTTATGCATGTACCATTACTTTTCTCTCTTTGGTTTTTGGTATGCTTTCTATCTGGCTTTGTCCATGTTTTAAGAGTATGTATTCATTTTGACTTTAAATGAGAAAGTATACAGGGTTTGAACACCATTATAAACTGTGTTTGTTTGTTATATTTTTTCATGTTTTCCTGAGTTACCTTCTTCACATTATCTTGTCTTTCCTTCCGTCTTGCACAACAAACTCAATTGACTGTCTAAAATGTGTTTCCTCTCATGTTAACACAAAGAAAGAATGTGCAGCATAAAATAGTGACTGGCAGGTGCTTATCACCATCCTAATGACTTGCTAGTAGTGAACAGTCAGACTGGGATCATTTTCTTCACTGTAAAAATAATTAAAGTGGCACATACAGTACATCTGTTTTCATATAATACTACTGCTGACATTCCTTATTGTTCACTTTTAATTTCACCAGGTACTGATCATTTTTTTATGCTTGTTTTGTCTTTCTAGTATCCTCAGGTGATGCTCTGCACCACCTCCAAGCATGCACCACCATATCTGATTCAAGAAGGGATGAAGAAGATCTTCCTATTATGTACAGCTACACCTGGCTCAATGGCAGCCTCACGACTTTTGTATCTGGATTTGAAGCCCAGTCCCGATACACCAATCCTCATGAGGCTGGGTGATGAGCGACAATGCAGAAGATCATGAAAAAAATAGAAATTCCTCCCAATTCTTACCAGGTGCACAAAACCTGATCTGATGAAGCTCACTGATAGAGTAATGGCTGGTGTTTAGGAGCAGAGACATCACAAGGTAAAACAGGAACTACTTCAGAGTTTTCTCACAGGCTTTACTAATTATACTGGGGCTGTATAGCTATTAACTAAACAAACCAGTCTGATGGACTGCATGGTATACTCTTATTTGTAAAATTTCTTAGTTTTCTCTTATTCTCTATCATTGTTTTACATATGTAGACATTAATGACTAAAATGGGGTAGGCAGTCATTTGAACTTGAAACCTCTAGAGCAATGTTTCTTAAAGTTCTCTTGCAACCTAATCTTGCCCTTTTTAGTGTTTTCAAGACAAAGTACTTGACAACCGTCTGATTGGGAGATCACCGCCAACATTTATAGGGTGTGGGTCCCCTTTGGATAATCCCTGACATACAGTAAGAGGCAGCAAACCCCATAATATAAGAAGCTATTTATTGTTCTCCAGCATTTACACCAGCAGGAGCTTTTTTCCCTCTCTTCCCTGGCCATCTCACCATAACTCATTGTATATCTGTCAGCTTAAACAATATTTAATGTTAATGTTAATTTTATATTTTTTTATATCTGTCAATCTAAACAATGCTTAATGTTAATTTTTCTATTTTTACTTTTAATTTGTGATTATAATTTCTTCTTTATTGTAGATAGGTATATATAAAGACATTATAAGATAGAATGAACGAACATTCCTTACTTACTTTATATTTCCCCAGGCTTTTTACAGAAGCTCAATAAATAAATCAATAAATATTATTGTTATTGCAAACATTAACCCACCTCTCAAATACACAGCAGAATGACTGAAAATTAAAAAGAAAGAAAAGTTAAAAAAGCAGTCACTGTTAAAGTGAGGCATTATGCAGGCATATTGACGGTTATATAAAGGAGCCCCCGTAGCGTTTTTTTTCACACTTCTAATGAATAGTTCAATGCCTGAAAGTCCTCAGTGTTAGCATGTCATGGAGAGCATGTCCAGCATTGTTCATTATGGCACTCAGTTTTGTCTTCATTCTCTCCTCCTCTGCTACTTCCAGGGTGTGTCCTGTTACTGAGTCTGCCCTTTTAATTAGCATGCTAATTCGGTGGACTTCTTTTTAAGTGATGCAACCAGCCCAGCACAACTCAGTGTAGAAAATCACAATGACCATCACAGAGTTGTAGAAGATGTGAAGAATGTCACTTCCTATGTTAAAAGAGTGCAGTCTCCCAAATAAAAAGAGCCTGCTCTGCCTTTTCTTATACAGTTCCTCTGCTTTCCAAGACCAGCCCAGTGGACCCACAAGTACCTGTAACAGTGCTGCATCTCTGCATCAACTCTCTAAATAGTGACAGGACATGGAGGTTGTTCAGTGCAGCAAAAGTCAGTAAGTAGTCGCTTTGTTTTTCTAATGTTAAGCCGTAAACAATTCCCAAAGTTCACCACCTGACTCCTATATTCTGCCTCATCCCCCTTATCAATACACCCCATTAATGCAGAATAATCTGAGCTTTACTGCAAGTGACATGACCTGGTGTAATTTTTATAGTCCGATGTGTACAGAGTGAAGAGAAATATACAAATATTCTAAAGCAATTTGAGCTACACCATTTCAGACTTTGCAATAGAAATAGATGTGTTGGCCCCCTTACCAACCTACTGTTTACATTTCTTAATGTTTTGTGTCTGTGGTTGCAGGGTGGCAATGATTTTGGCATTGGTTTGGAGCAGTGCTTCTTAAGATTTTTTTTTAATTGTGACCCAATTCTGCCTTCTTTGTGTCTTCTGTGGAAGACGAATGTTCTCTTCGTTCCCTTGTACTAATTCATGTCTGAGAAGTAAGCTTTACAAAAAGCATGCTTTGTTTTAGCAAACAGAAAAATATTTGTGCAAAGGACTCAAGGTCTGAGCATTCCACACATGAGTCTGCCTTATCACGTTTTCCCTTAGCTTACATCTGAACGCCATAACAAAAGGAGCCAAGAAATCAGGTTTTACAAGGGACGTTAAAGGGGCTCAAGGATTGTGTATAATAAAGTGTTGACTGTTGCATTTCATAATGATATTAAATCACGCATTCTAGGGGTATAAAACTGGACCCCACCCAACAGACGGGGTTCAGAAGAGCCCTGACGCTGTCATGTATATTTGATTGTCTGCTTTTCTGAAACTCTTCTCACCGTGACTCTGAAAAATAAAGCTGCTTTATAACCGCACCTGCTGTCTGGTCTGAGTTTTCGTCCACAGTTTTGGTGCCCAACGTGGGGCAGGAGACGGCAGACGGCTCCTCGTGCAGGATCGTCCAGAGGACCGTGGTGGAGCCGATTCCGGCCGGGTCGGGTCTAAAAAAGGGGGGAATGTGGAAGACGAATGTTCTCTTCGTTCCCTTGTACTAATTCATGTCTGAGAAGTAAGCTTTACGAAAAGCATGCTTTGTTTTAGCAAACAGAAAAATATTTGTGCAAAGGACTCAAGGTCTGAGCATTCCACACATGAGTCTGCCTTATCACGTTTTCCCTTAGCTTACATCTGAACGCCATAACAAAAGGAGCCAAGAAATCAGGTTTTACAAGGGACGTTAAAGGGGCTCAAGGATTGTGTATAATAAAGTGTTGACTGTTGCATTTTATAATGATATTAAATCACGCATTCTAGGGGTATAAAACTGGACCCCACCCAACAGACGGGGTTCAGAAGAGCCCTGATGCTGTCATGTATATTTGATTGTCTGCTTTTCTGAAACTCTTCTCACCGTGACTCTGAAAAATAAAGCTGCTTTATAACCGCACCTGCTGTCTGGTCTGAGTTTTCGTCCACACTTCACAACCCAAAATTGCTGCTGCAGGTAATAGTGGAGTAAGGTTGAATAAGAAACTATGGTTTGGAGAGAGAAGGGAAGACAATGTTTTGTTGACGGTGGAAAGTGGATGGTATGTTTTTGGATGTTGGATGGAGAGTTTTGTCTGAAGGTAGATTCTGTTTTCTGAGAGGTTAGAAGGGAGGATGGAGTGTTGCCAGGGGGAGGCTAGAATTTTGTCAGAGGGAGGTGTTGGGCTAAAATGGAGACCATACCAGTTTCTCAGAAGTACACACCCAGAAAAAGATGCATCAGAGATATCTGAGAAACTAACTTGCACTTCTGTTAAATGTAGGTGGAAACAGGATTTCCCTGAGAAACCTTGCATAGATAACACGAAAAGGTGCCAACATCATATGTACAGTGACTGGAATGAGCAATATACCCCAGTCCCTGAAGTGATGAGGCAGCAGTGCAAACTACAGTACCATTGTGCCACCTTAAATAAAAAACAAGCATCGTTTACATTGTTAATGTACAGAATATTCAATGCTAATGAACAGTAATGGCCAAACATCTCTTCTCATGTTAAGCTTAGATCTTAAAAAAGTAATAAATGTAGTGCATGTAAGAAGGTTCAGTTCTCGATTGTAGGAGGATACAAGCTGCTTCTTCAAATTGTTTTAAACACTTACCGGAAAACAGATTTCAGTGTGTCGCATCTTCCATAGAAGTGGCTTCCTCCAAACAAATATAAATTGTTTTCCAGAACTGCAACCCCATGCCTAAACCTGGCAGGATCTGGCATGGTGGCCAAGTGACGCCACTCAATTTGCTTTACCAGGCCCGTTCCACTCCTGAAACTATTGGCAAACCATAAATCCTTACTGGGCACTCTTGTGGCAAAATTTGGGGCAATCTGATCTCCACCAACCAATACAATCACCTGGTTAGGCTGTCTCACTCTACTGTAGTGTTCGGTTCCTCTAGATGTCCATCCAAACTCTAGAAGAGCTGTGCCATAGAGATCTTTACACCCTTCATCCTGCAGCATAAGGTTTACGGCACGGACCTCCTTGAACTGTCTAAATGTCATAAGAGGGAAGCGAACAAATTTCATTAGCTCTTCAGCAAGTGGCATTCGTCTGCTTGTGTCTGCACGTATCCATCTGACAACAGCATGGAAGACTTCAAGTTCATTCGAAGCACAAAGACCATCTTGGGCTAGGTAGTGTGACAAACGATCAAAAGAAAGATCTTGAAATTTGAGGGTTGAGCTGACTTCCTGGAAATTCCTCAAAACAAAATCATCTGAGAACTCTTTCAGCTCCATCATTTCATACGCTTCTGCAAATGCTACAACATCCAAACAAGATTCAGCAGTGATTTCTTTGTGGAGGAAATCAAAGCAGAGAGAGATGGCACAGACAACTTGTATTTGCATTGAGGCAACTGTCAGCTCAAATATGTTGTCCCAGCTAAGTTGTAGATATCCAGAGTAAATGAAGGTGATCAAGCTAGAGAGGTCCTCCGAAGTAAGTGAAAGGACCTTGACAGTGTCCTGAGTTACTTCTTTCATACCGCTGGTAAACATCCCACGGAAGTAATCACTACCAGCAGCCAGCACCACCCTATGTACTGATAGAAAAATTAAGATTAAATCTATATGTCACATCGAAACAAAATTAAAAATGATTTAATTAGTAAAGATTATCTATCCATCAGTTCTCAAATCTGGTTTTCAAAGGGTCTTTGGGCAAACCTCTCATATCAGCATTAAATACAAAACAGAAATCCAAATTACATAGAGTGCCAGTCCCTAAGGGCATAGCATTCATTAGTTTCATTCACTTTTATTAACTGTCCATTTTACATATTTGTAATCTGTTAATTTATGTACTTTTTAAAAATATTTTTGTATTTTTTTGATGGAACCTCAAGAGGCTAGACCACTCCTTGTATCATTGCAAGGGACTAAACCGAGCGCCATAAAGGGAAGGCTGGGAAGTGGAGTCCCTGTGGTTCATTAAATGCGCTTTGGAGTATTTGTGAGCCTATTTTGTGAGTATTGCGATTTTTATTTTATTTTCTGTTTTTATTTTCTCATTTTACTTCTCTTTTAGGATTACAATTTAGAATCTTTTGGGGAATTGTTTGTTTTAGGATTGACTGTTTGGCAACTTATTTTGCCTCCATTTTGCTCTTCTGAGCATTTTTCTATATTTTCTGTGTAAAAAAATATCTTTTTAGAAAGTTTCTTTTAGTGCCTGTTTCTCTACATGGCAGGGATTTACATTAATCCCCTCCCTTGTGGGGCATTTTAATTATGTTTTGGGTCTTAATAATATGCTTTTAACCCTTTGGCCGGTGTAGGCCGAAGCCAACCTGTAAAGTAGAAACTCAGGTTGCACTGGAATGTTCCTTATTTGGGCAGGCTAGTCAGGATCCTGGCCTAATTTGTGGTTATATTTTAGAAGTCTCACACCCCTTTGACCATTTTATGTGCCACAAATCCCACAGTACTTCTCAATACAGGTGCATTTTGACCAAGTGAGGAGTGTACCCTGCTGTGGCATACCTGTCAATGTGCTTCTGGATTCAATGTGTTCAGAGAATTTAAAAATAAAAGAATTATTCAATCTAAATAGTTGCAGATATTGATCAAAATTTACTTTATAGTTATTAATTTAATGAATTTATAAATAAAAGAATGAGCCAAGTATTTTTAGTACCACTAAATGATCTATTAACAGTAGACACATAATGTAAAGCACATTGTTGCAGTAGACACTAAGAAGCTACAGTATACTTTTACCATTAAATGTATCTCCATCCACTTCCAATCGTAAATCACAGGCAATCTGATTATTCTTCAAGTTCTGAATGGCCTCTAAGTTGCTTCTTCTTTGTTCCCTCATCGGTGTTTGTTCTTCCTCCTTTTTTACTCTTGATTGCTCATACTCGTGGCATAACTCCAGTAGCTGACTGACTCCCAGAGCTGAGGCAGCCTTTCTAATTTCATCCAAATTTTGTTCACTCAGTTCTACTTTTTCACAATATGCAAATCTCAGAATCTCATTTACTCCCAGCTTGTTAAGTTTTCCATCCAGTGCTAAGCACTGACATCCTTGAAGCACCAGATCCAGCACTACAGAGCTGACAGCTGCCAAAACAACGGCATGCACATTAAAGTGTTGTGAGTTCAGGGTGATGGTGAAGTCTGTTAGAATACCAGCATCCCTGTAGGCGACCATCTCCTGGAAGAATGAAAAGTCATAGGCCTCATGTCGACGATCTACAGGTCCTCTTTTATCCTCTGTTTCATTTTGCAAAGATGCTGACATGATGGCTGAGGCAGGATTTTGTCCTGCACATATATTCAAGGTGATTTATCTGTTAAGAAAAGCAAAACAATTTAAAACTTAAATGTTTTTACATCTGATATACTGAACCTGTCTTCTTCTTCTCCTCTCTCTGCAAATGATTCTGTAATCATTTTTAATGATGTCTTTTTGCTCACCATCTCCAATTGCCAGGAAGCTTGGCGTGTTTCTCTGTGACTTTACCAACTTCAGTCTTTTAACCCACTTTTGTTACAGCATCCATAAGATTTGTGCATTCCACACCAACTAATCGAGCAACATCTTGCACTGCCCCTTGTTTTTATTGTTATAATTTCTTATATACAAGTAGTGTCCATTTTGTCTCAGCCTGATTGTTAACTGTACTTCCTATCTCCTGATCAACTAATATGTATGCTGTTTTCCAGTTCTTATTTCCAAGTTGAGAAAAAAGCTTCAGCTACACATCTGATATTTTCAGTTATTTATGTTTAGACACCTCCTGAAAACTCCCCTCTTCTCACAAAACCTGTACAATGCAAACAATTTCCACTAATCTTAAGAGAGAGAGAAACTCATCAACAGAGCTGTTTTAAAAATTGCAGGTGCAGATTTAAAATACAGTGCTGCTGTACGTATAGAGGAGGTGCAGGTGGAACGATGGGCTGAGACAGTACAGCTGACTGGGGGATTGGACAGATAACAGGCACATGCAATTGAATGATCAGATTAACAACACCTAGTCAGTTCAACTGGGTGTTAATTAAAGGCTCCTGCATTGTGGAGGATAAATTAAATGGGGGAATGAAAGGATGGGAGGATCAGTTTTGGATTTGGATATCTTTTGGGAAGTCTGCTTCAGGAGAGAGGAAGAGGCAAAGATGTGGCAAGGCATGTATTTAACATTCATGAAATCCAGTTCATTACTTATTGTTAAACAACAATATACGTTTTCCTAGTGATAGGATTTAAAATTAACAGAGCACAATACAAACCCTGAAGAGACACACACAAATTGAGCATATATTCCTCCACAGCACCATTCCTAATAGTCTATGATTTGGGTGAGATTTTCCATGGCCCTGACAGTGTTCAGTCAGTAGGTCTCAGGTTGACTGAAATACCTAGAATAAACCAAATGTTGAATCTGAACAATTGTTTGTTATTTTAATTTCTTTTAAAATGCCTAATGTTTTAAAATTTGAAGTCTTCTTTCAGTAAAAATTTGATAAAAAATGGTAGAGTCTTCAAACCCACTGGGCCTGGTGATGCAGTCACTAAAGCCCTAACTTCATTCTGCAGTTGTCTGTTTCTCCCTTTTGCCTCCCATTCTCCCATTGTACACATGAAAATATACCTGAACATCAAGCTTCACAAATTTATGTGCCTTATCTGAAGTTTCTTCAATGCCAATATCAGAGATCATTTCAAGTCAGGAAAGCCTTATACAATCAATTGACTTTTGCTGACCCCTGAACCTTCTGTATCCTGTATACTCTTAGGCTTATAGGGGATGGTATTGATGCCAGATTATCTACCATCAGGTTGTCATCAAGAGTCAAACAGTTTGGCCTGTAACTCTGCTGATGTTTAAACTCTTAAGAGAACTCTGCTGACTCTTTTCTTGTTGCCACCAATGAGTTCCTTGCCTCTGCACCTTCTTTGCTTGCATTGCTTACTGCCTCTTGGTGGTCCCTGTCTATTCAAACCACCAAGTGGAAGGGCTCATTTCCTGAGGTGCTGCTGCATTTACCCTTTGGTCCAGCTTTGTTACTTAAGGGTTACTTACTTTTCCGTCTATATTGATTATTTTCCAATAGGATAGCATATGGGAAAATAGTTTTGTGGTGAAATCGTGTGGTTACACAATCAATGTGTGCACTTTTTACACTTCAAAACTGCATTCTATTCCATATCAAAAGAGCTCTCTAAGGTCCTCATAAAGAAGGTTGTGGGATGAATATGAGTGGCAAGGGATTCAAGAAGATCACCAAATTATTTGAAATCAATCATTCAACTGTAAGGAAAATCATCTACAAGTGGCAAAGATTTCAAGTGACTGCTAATTTGTCCAGGACTAGACAACCCAACAAATTCAACCCAAGAATTATCTATCTGATTCTAAAGGAAGTCTCCAAGAAATCCAAAATTGCATTGTGGAATCTGCAGGTAACTTTTCCAAAAGTTTTTATCAAAGTACGTGCATCTATAATCAGGAGGAGATTGAGCAAATCTGACTTTCATTTGATCTTTGCAGACCAACAAGAAATATAAGTAAGACTACAATTTGCCACTAAAAATCTAGGCAAAGACCTGGCCTTCTGGAGCAATGTGCTCTGGACAGATGAATCAAATATATTGACCACAGCAACAGTAGACATATTTGGTAGAAACCCAAGACAGTATTTCAGGAGAAGAACCACATACCAACTCTGAAACATGGTGGTGGAAATATTATGGCTTGTGGTTGCTTAGCTGCCTCAGTGCTCTGCAGTTTGCAGTCATCAAGTCAGCTATGAATACTATACCATATCACTGTGTGCTTGGGGAGAATATGAGGCCATCTGTCTGTAAGTTGAAGTTGAACTGCAAATAATATGAAGCACTCTAGCAATGGAATGACTCAAATGGAGGGTTATGGACTAGCCTAGTCAAATCCCTGGTCTGAGTATCATTGAAATGATTTGGGATGAGCTGGAGTTGAAAGTCTTCAATTTGTGAAGCTGCAGATTATATTACATTTTAATTATTTTGTTTAAATAAACTACGATGAACTGAATTTCCAGGACTTTAATTATAGGCATGGCAAGAATCCTTTCTTGTATGTTTTTCCTGTATTGCACCAGTAATGTTAATATATCTGTTATAATAGAAGGTGTTTATTTGTATACTGTATTAATCACTGAGGGGGAATTCTGTTTTTCACATCACCAACTTACTCAGAGTTTTACGGGTAGAGCACAGGGTTAGCTCTTTGTGCAGCACTCCTGGAGCAATTGCAGGTTAAGGACTTTGCTCAAGGGCCCAACAGAGTAACATTTCTTCTGTCACTGTGGGGATTTGAACAGACAACCTTTGAGTTACCAGCCCAGATGCTTTAGCCACATTAGTTTATAACCTGGAAATGGAAAACTGCTGTGGACACCACAGGGATAGAACCTGTTTCAATTAGTTTATAAGCTGGGAATAGAAAGAACTACAAGGTGCGTAAAAAAATCAAAGGCCTTGAGCAGAGTCTTTTATTGCAAAAAGAGCCAGCTAATCAAATGTGTATAATGTCACATGTCCTGAAACCCAAAATATGCATTTTAACATAAATATGGCTCATCTGAGTGACCAAAGAAGAAAATGACAGAAAGGCAGTAACAGAGGAAGCGACATCAGAAATTGAGACGTGTGTGACCATTTTATACAGACTTCAGAGTACTTATAAAGAGCCTATAAATAACAATGACTGCTAAATCCACTCCTTGACATTTCCGATTTTCAGTAAGACTGTTTATAACCAGACTTTGGTATCTATTTTATTTTCTATTATATTTTCTTTTATTTGGAACTGTCAAATGTTAATAAACACCATTTTGCTTTTATATTTTCTACACTTTCTCTTTTATCCAGATTGACTGAAATAATAAGATGGCATCTAGTGTGGGGAAGATTGCTGCTTTCTTGCTTGCAGGGTTTATCAAGGCATTTGAGGTTACTCCTCAATAATTAGAACAATTGAAGTAAAAGTAAGACATTTTTAAGTTAGTAGGTAGCATATAGAGTGAGAGTGAGTCCTTATCTTATGCAGAATATTGTGGAGTGAATGGCAATTGGCACTACTCGAGATGTCTAGCTAGGACCTCCATATGTATGTATACGTGTAGCTGTATCCTGTGTGAAATATTGCTGGGTGACTGGCAACTGGCACCACCCGAGACTTAGTCTGAATAAGATCTCTATGTGTAAGTGTGTGTATCTGTGTGTGATGAGATTAATATTGAGGTGCGGGAGTAGACTGACCCAAATAACAAACCTGGTAAGTTTCACAAATTCCACAATAACACAGGAGGATTTGAAATGGGTAGTACATGCCAAAAATAAATAAATAAATAAATAAACCACAAGCATCTTGCAACTGAAGGAATTTTGCATGGATGAGTGGTCAAACATTTCACTGAGCTGATAGATAGATAGATAGATAGATACTGGCAGAGACTAGTGGGAAGTTGTGCAAAACATATACAAGAAGTCATTTCTGCTAAACGGGGCAATACCGATTTACTTTCTTCCCAGTTGAACATTTCATCTATTGATATGTTTGTTGAATAAATTATTGAAAAGGCAAACTTTAATTGTGATTTTGTTCCGGTATGTCACCTTTACCCATAGACACTGTTTGAAGACCTAATGTGTGCCTGTTCAAATATGTTGAAAAAGTCAGCAGTTTCCATGGGGTGTCCATATTGTTTCACATGGCTCTATATTTATTATTTATATGAGAGTTTATATTAGGACTATTGCACGTCACACACACCCACCCACTCAACACCCTCTCATGCTGGTCTAAACAGTTTTGCTACTCAATCTATTAGCATATATTTGAGAGGAATCTGGGGTGCCCTGAGGTAATCCAGCCAAGCTATGGAGAACATCATAAGTCTATAAAGAAGACACATCCCAGCTGGCCATCAGTACTACTTGCTATTGTAAACCACAACATTTTTAATCAAAAAAGTGTAATTTCATGAGGTTAAGATGAATGCTCAATACAATAAATGAAACAAAGCTCTTGATATTTTTATATCTCTTCAAGGAAGCTTTTAAACTGCCAGAAGACAAACATGTTGCTCATTAAATTCATCATATACTGTAGATAAGATGAACTTTCTCAAACATATTTGATAAGAAGTATTGCATGCATACATTTATAAAAGTACTCAAAAAATAAAAAGCAATTATCTTACCAATCCAAACTAAGCGAAAATCAAAGTTTGTTTCTCTCAGTCTGATACTCTGTCCAACTGTTTTAATGTGTCTTTAATTTCCACACTGTAATCTTAGACAACTATCTGCTAAAAATACCAAGTAGGTTTCATTTCCACCTTCTGGGCAAACTGTCAGTGTTTAATCATCAAAAGTGAATGGAAAGTGAAGGATTGAACAATCTGTGCAGAAATTATCTGCAGTTGTAGACCACTGACAAACAAATATTTGCAGTTGTGACTTTGAGATGAGTCAGTCTCACTAATAACCACAATTAAAGTCAGTGATTTAGAAACTACATTAAATGATATTTTTGGAGCTTTGTGTTCCACATTGCACCCAGAAATTTTACATGTACGATTGATTTACATATATACAGTATCCATTGTATATGACTTGGCTAAGCTGGATCACTCATTTTATGCTGATTTACCTGCACACCTGACCTTCCCCAACAGGCAGTATGCATAAAGGACGTAGCACCTTCTAATGACGGCTACGCTCTCACGTTATGTGCAGGAGTTTACCTTCTGCTAGTCTCTGTCTCTCTGTCTCACCCTGTCTTCTTCAGTCTTATCCCCTCTCCTTGAAGTCTAATTCAGGATTTAGCCCTGCTATGTGCCGCCCTAGTGGTGTCCTTGCCACAGCAACTGCTTGTCAGCTGAACACTCTCTCATATAGATCCAGTGTCACCCTCTCTTCTTTTATAAGTCCTTTCCAAGTAGTTAATATCTATCTATCTATCTATCTATCTATCTATCTATCTATCTATCTAT
>JANRMT010062852.1:32740461-32776321 GCA_026402145.1 Polypterus bichir lapradei | reverse complement strand
TAATGTGCCTTACCAGCAATTAAAGAAAATTAGTTTTGTGTCCTCTGCAGTGTTAAGAGAGAAAGGCTTTGGTTTGGGATAAAAGGAAAAAAGGTGTAGAGAAAGGAAAGTTGCCTTTTTCTTTTATATAGTGTAGAGAGATGTTTTCGCTGACGATATGAGCGCCTTTTGGGGACAGTCGCGGTGGGTCTTGTGCAGACTGGTGAGACGTCCCAGCTATTAATCGGCTGTGATGGCACTGTCAGTCCTTCACTCCTGTGCGTGTCTTCATAATCCGAGCTGACGACCTCATAATCGTATACGTGCAAAATAAAGTGCAAAGCGCCTTAATATTTTGCCGCGGTGTAGAAAAGGGGTCCCGTGTTTGCACTTGTCTGGGCTATAGCTCAGGGGGAGGATGAAAAAAATTAAAAGTGCTCACTTTGACTTAAGGCAGAAGCGCAGTCAGCATCTCAAAGGCCGGCACAGCTATGCGCGCTCGCCGGCTGCTCAACTTTTGCTGGGCAGGAGACGGCACTTTTTGCAGACACGTTCATGATATCAAAAGTCTCTGCGCTCTTTGGAGGTCATTCATATATATATATATATATATAGCAAAATACCCACACCTCGCAGCGGAGAAGTAGTGTGTTAAAGAAGTAATGAAAAAGAAAAGGAAACATTTTAATAATAACGTAACATGATTGACATTGTCATGAGTGTTGCTGTCATATATATGCCTGCCTAAATAAGTCACCCTCGCTTCAGGAACGGCGTTAGCCGCGGATCTCAGCTCAGAGCGAAATGAGGTAAATGGGAGGGGATATGATGACGTGACTCCTCCACCCGCCTTAACTGTCAATCCCCCACAAACACAGTCTCTCGGAATTTGCATAAGCACACCCCTTCACCTGCAATTTTAACTTAGTTACAAAGTGATCAAAACTCTCGTTTATATCCCGCGTTCTCTCATTAAACTTGTATCCCGCATTACTCGTGGGCATGAAAAACGCCAGCGGCAGCCTGTCTATTAAGTTAATTTAAAGTTTAGGTTTATACCTTGCTTTGTTTCCGAAGTAGCTGTGCTGATGAATATGGTAGTATATGTCACTCGCTCGCTTCTTATTGTTTCGCTGCCCCGCTAACTTAAAAGCCTTGTGCAGCGCCTGTCAGTTGAAAATTGATTGTTTCCTTGCTTTTATCGCTCTCTCTCTCTGCTCCTAGCGGAACTGTCATCTCTGACTTGTCATGGAGCACGTTTAAGCTCATGTGTTTGCAGTGTTTGAATAAAAATCCTTGTTTCTACGACCTCCTGTGTCTCTGTTGAAATCTGTGACCCAAGCGTGACAATATATTCCGACGCTGACTTTATATATTCCAGCGCTGAGTTTATATATTTAAGTTTTGACTTTAGGTGGCAGTGTGACGAAGTTGCTTCGGAAGACGGCGTTAGCCGCGGAGCTCAGCTCAGAGCGAAATGAGGTAAATGGGAGGGGATATGATGACGTGGGTCCTCCACCCGCCTTAACTGTCAATCCCCCACAAACACAGTCTCTCGGAATTTGCATAAGCACACCCCTTCACCTGCAATTTTAACTTAGTTACAAAGTGATCAAAACTCTCATTTATATCCTGCGTCCTCTCATTAAACTTGTATCCCGCATTACCCGTGGGCATGAAAAACGCCAGCGGCAGCCTGTCTATTAAGTTAATTTAAAGTTTAGGTTTATACCTTGCTTTGTTTCCGAAGTAGCTGCAATGATGAAAATGGTTGTATATGTCACTCGCTCGCTTCTTACTGTTTCGCTGCCTTCTCAATTATATAATACATGTTTTCTTCAGCGTATTTTGGAGCTCTTCCTGGTTTTCTACATAGTGCGTTGACAGTCAGTTCACGTGATTACGTGGGCGGCGTGATGATGTCACACGAAACACCACCCCCACGGCGGTCAAGCTCAACTCCATTACAGTAAATGGAGAAAAATACCTTCCAGTTATGACCATTACGCATAAAATTTTTTCGAAATGAAACCTGCCCAACTTTTGTAAGGAAGCTGTAAGGAATGAGCCTGCCAAATTTCAGCCTTCTACCAACACAGGAAGTTGGAGAATTAGTGATGAGTCAGTCAGTCAGTGAGTGAGTGAGGGCTTTGCCTTTTATTAGTATAGATATATATATATATATATATATATATATATATATATATATATATATATCAAAATACCCACGCTTCACAGCTGAGAAGTAGTGTGTTAAAGAAGTTATAAAAAAGAAAAGGGAACATTTTAAAAATAACGTAACATGATTGTCAATGTAATTGTTTTGTCACTGGTATGAGTGTTGCTGTCATCAAGGATTTGATTATCATTATTTCTTTCAATCAGGTTCGTATTTGGAGGATGTGTTGTGTTCAAGTTACATTCCGTGTTTGTCAACCGTTGTAAAAATATCAGGTTTCATTCATCGATTCCTTTCTTACAGCATCAATAAACAGCTCTTCTTCCTCTTTATTTGAGACATCACACACTGCATGCATGGGTTTTTTTTACACTGTCTTCCTTTAGCTGGACATTGACTTTTTCCACCATGTGCTTTGTTTCCGCAGTAGCTGCACTTATGAATATGCTTGTATGCGTCACACGCTTCATATTCTTTTGCTGCCTTCTCAATTGTGTAATGCTCTTTTGTTCAGTACTCTTTGGAGCTCTTGCTTTTTGTGTGCGTACTGCGTTCACAGTCAGTTCACGTGAGCCGCTCGGAGTACATGCATCAAAGCTTCTCAGCTGTGCTTGCGCTATCTCTTGGATGTCCACGGCTTTATTTAATATTAGCTAAGTCCCCGGCACTTAAAAGTTTCTTTCGCAGTTTCACTGAGTTTGTGCCAAACACCACCCTGACCATCTCATCTTCGTTTCCATAAGCACAGTCCTTCGCGGCAGAGTGTTTCTATTGGATTGCCGCTGACGGACGGCCTTATATGGCAGGCACTCAATTACGTGGGAGGCGTGGCGATGAGGGACGCAACTCCGCCCCACATGGAGACCGAGCTGCAGGCTATGGCCGGTATATATGTACATAAGTAGGTTCTAGTTATGACCGTTACGCATAGAATTTTGAAATGAAAACTGCCTAACTTTTGTAAGTAAGCTGTAAGGAATGAGCCTGCCAAATTTCAGCCTTCTACCTAAATGAGAAGTTGGAGAATTAGTGATGAGTGAGTGAGTGAGTGAGTGAGTGAGTCAGTCAGTCAGTCAGTGAGGGCTTTGCCTTTTATTAGTATAGATATAGAGACTCTGACATCACATTCTAACACTACGTCCCCCGACTTTTTGCTGGTACTGCAACTCACGCACGTGTTGCGTTAATTTCTGAGGACCTGCTCAGAGGACGCGTGAAATGAATGCTGGGAATGCGTGGCAGCCATGATGCGTGCGCGTATGCGTTCTGAGCATGAAGTATAAAGAAGCCCTTAAAGAGTAAAGAAAGGAAGAGGCAGAGTGGTGAGGAGCCTGCGCTGTTGGAAATAGAGGCAGGTGATCAGGAGTGAATCCCAGTGAGGGGAGCATGTGGCCAGTGCTTGATGGGGCTGTAGAGGCTCACTCCTGCTGAGCACCATATGGAGCAGAAGTGCTTGGAGTAGGCTGAAGACGCAGGAAAATGGCTGTGGAAGTAGGAACAGAGCTTGTAGGGTCACCTGTGTGAGGTTGGGGCAACATGTGACACAAGCCGGCTTTTTGATGGTTAATTTCAGTGGCTTTTTCCTTTTGCTTCAAGGGTCTGATCAGATAAGCTGAGGAGATTCCAGATTTTAGAAAGAGGCACTGGGGATTATGGTTTTTATAAAGAAAGATTCTGCCTGGATTTTAACCTAGTTTTTATGGATATATTTCTATTTATTTGACATTTTAATCTCTACATGGAACACTTTTTTAATAGTCACCATTTATTTCAGAAAGTACTGCACTATTTGCACCCTTGGTTATTTGTAATAAAAGCCCTGAAGCACTCTGCACCAACTCTTGCTGATTGTTTGTATCTTTATTTGCTGAGCTCTTCCTTGGGTACATTATCAGCAGTTCCAGGTTCAAGTGGTTCCAGAATTGCCAGGAGGAGGGGAGTTAACCCGTACCATCACAGGTACCATGTACCCACTCATGTTGTGTTAGACAGTAGCCCTCTCACTTGCTATTCTGTGTTTTTAAAGGTAACAAGAGTTTCTAATTCAACTCAACTCAATTAGTATATGACTGAACAAAATTTTGTTCTATACAGTCCCCGGTGCATAGGCCAATCAACATGCATTTAACACACACCATAACATTACCAAAACCAGAGCAACAATACAATATAACAAGTCAAAAATGCAGGACTCTAAAACTTGAACAATGCTCGATATCCATATTAAAGTACAGTGTGCAAAGTGACAGTATATAACTGGGGGAGCATTATAGTGATATAGTACTGGGTAACATGTAGGAGTTCAAAAGTCTGACAGCTGGTTCTAATCCTGCGGTATCTTCTACCTGACGATAGAAGGTCAAAAAATGCATGAGACAGGTGAGAGACGTCTTTCATAATGGCATACGCTCTATGGAGACATCGTGTCTGAAAAATGTCATAGATTGTGGAGAGGGAGACCCCTATGATCCTCTCAGAGGTCCTCACTACACGTTAGAGTTTTAAGCCCAAACCACCTGTACTCAGCCTGATGGTATTAGATGTTCTGCTGTCAATGTGCATTGACTGTGGCCTCTCCATCAAAATGTCCAGAATCCAATTACACATAAGAGTGTCGTGTTGAACGCTGAGCTAAAATCATCAAACAGCATTCTGACATATGTATCCCTGGTGTTCATGTGAGACAGTACAGCTTGCAAGGTAAAGAAGATAGCATCATCAGGGGAGCAATCTGGACGGTAAGCAAACTGGCGTGGGTCCAGAGAGGTGGGGAGGATGGAGCTGATGTGTCTTTTGACCAACCACTTGAAGTACTCCTTCACAATGGAAGCCAGTGCTACAGAGCAGTAGTCATTAAGACACATCACTAATGACTTCTTTGGCACTGGAATGATAGTGGTCTTTTTGAAGCATTTGGGGACCACAGCCTGGCTCAAGAAGATGTTAAAGATGTCTGTGAGGACATCAGCCAATTGGTCAGCACAGTCTTTAAGTACATGCACAGCAATATTGTCTGGTCCTGCAGCTTTCAATGGATTGACTCTGGAAAGTGTCCACCTTACATCGGCAGGGTTCAGATGGAGTGCCTGTTCCTCAGGAGAGGGCATGTACTTATATGCCTGTGTGTTGTTTTGAGCCTCAATACAGCTGTAGAAATTTTTGAGCATGTCAGGGAGGCAAGTATTGGTGTTCTAGGCCTGTGGTGAGATTTTATAATCCATTAACACCCGGATGCTCTGCCACAAGCGTCTAGGAACTTTCGAGTCACAGAAGTTGTTGTTTATCTTCTGTTCATATTGACTTTTAGCTTTCCTGATGGACTTGGGAAGTTCAGCCAGTGCTTATCTGAGAGCTCCTTCATCTCCTGATCTGAAGGCAGCATTTCTTGCTCTCAGCATAGCATGGACCTCAGCCGTCAGCCATGGCTTCTGGATGGCACATGTAGTGATGGTTTTTTTAATTGTGACATCCTGAATGCACTTTCCTAAGTACTCAGTCACACAATCAGTTTATTCCTCTAAGTTAATAAGCTTGTCATAAGTGGCTGCCTCCCTGAACATATCCCAGTCTGCACCTTCAAAGTAGTCCTGTAATGGTGCGTTAGCTCCTTCAGGCCAGACTCTGATGATTCTTTGTACTAGCCTGGATTGTTTCAGCAGTGACCTGTATGCTGGTATCTGCATGACACAGAGGTGGTCTGAGAATCCCAAATGGGGACAGGGTACAGCCTTGTGAGAATATTTAATGTTTGTGTAAGAAAGGTCCTGCATATTCTCACCTCTTGTGGCAAAGTTCACATGCTGGTAAAACTTTTGTGCTACAGCTTTTAAGTTGGCATGGTGGAAATCACCAGCAATGATAAAAAAAAGCCATTGGGATTCATCAATGTACCTTACAGTACAAATGTGTTCCATTCTCTGGCTTCCTTTTTAAAAAAAGATATCATTCTTGTAATCTTGTAATCTAATATCCTCTGGTGACTGTGAATCATAATTGTGAGAAGAAAAATTCACCGTGAAAGTTAACCATTTGGACCAGTAGATGGCAGAACAAGAGCAACAAATTTCAAAAAGTATGGCACAATATAACAAAGGATTTCCTCTGCCAAATTTAAAATCCCTAAAGCTAAACACCACTAACCAGTATTTCCTGTTCTAGAATGCAGAAGTAGAAGCTTCCTGTTGTGCCAAGTTTGTCTCTACAGCGTTCAGCAGAAGGCAGTAAATCACAATGAACACTTGTACAATATGTTATTATTATATATTTATCTGTCATCTTTATCCAAGGTGATTTACAACATCTGGATACAGAAAAAGCATTTATCACATTTTGAAATGTGTGTTGCTTGGATTCATAAAGTAAGTCAAAAGCTGAGATTAATTCGGCAAACTTGTGGCCTAAAGTTCAGTACATTAGCCTTACGCTAGAATGTCTGTCAGTAACATTCACATCTTATGAGATGTGAGAGAAAACAAAGAACACAAGAAACAATTCAGTTTCAAACTCATTTAGTCAAATTTAGAGACACAGTGGGTCAAAGCCTATCCTGTCATCCTGGTCACAAAACAAAAACAAGTTAATCACAGGGCCAATTTACAATCATCAAGCAACTCAACATGCATGTCATTGTTAGAAAAAACAGAATTCCTCACAAACCCATGAAAACGTGTAACCCCATAGAGTCTGACCAGGCCTGTGATGTGAATGTTAGATCTGTGAGAAAGTAACACTATCAAGTGCACCATCATGCTGTCTAGTCAGAGAACACTCAAGTGAGTATGGGGAGAGGGTTCACACTACACACATACATTGAAAACTCAGGAAATCAAATACACGTTTTTTACATCTGTGTAATACATTTTTTGCATATCAGTTTGGTTAGGTTTTTAAAATTCAGATAAACAGTAAAATAGAATTAAGTAGTTAAGAGTATATAGATAATACAATTAATTAGGCAATTGGGTTAAAAAATACTGTAGCTAAAATTAAACCTGACTTTATTAAGTCTAGCACTTTCAGTCGCTAATGTGGAAATAAAAGCCTTTAAATACTATAGTGCCCTGTCTAGGGTTTGTTCCTGCTTTGTGCCCTGAGCTAGCTGGTATAGGCTCCTTGCCACCCCCTCAACCCTAAGCAGGTTAGAAAATGCCTGATGACTATTTATTCATTTATTTGTTTCATTGTTTTCAAAGTTTGATGGGTACATAAAAGGTTTCTGCATTGGACTGTACTATAAATGAACTGAATTGCATGCTTTTTCAAGTTGTAATTCTTTTTGTTAAAAACAATTCATGTGTCATTTTATTATTCCATTGTACATATGTGTTTGTATTGTGGTGTGCCTATTAAAACAATGTGTCAGAATTAGTAAAGCTTTGAGAATTATAAAATAGTTTACAGTACATAAACATATACAGGAGATACTGTAACCCTTTCAGGTGACTAATGTCAGGGCATAGGCCTTAGCTTGTATTTAGTAAAGCTGAAAAGGAGTAATGTGCATTCTGGGAAGGGTGAAAGATTAAGCAGGATTCAAAGTGTTTTGCCTAGTTAAGACAGTGCAGCTTTTAATTCCCATGGGAAAATAACCTTAATGTTGTGATAATAATTCTGTTACATGTTCAGTACATACTTTCAACATGTTTTGAGAAAACCGTAGAATGTCTTGGTGCTCTGCTAACAAAGATGAGATTATATTGCCAAGTAAGCAAGGTCTGTTTATTCTCATTTGAGAATGGCTGCATTAACACTTGAATCCGTGAAGCCTACGAAAAAAGTCGTAATCCTGGGCCACCTTAAATTCCTTCGCACCATCATTAGCATCTTTTGTTTTGCAAATGTGTCAATCAGCTCAAGCAGCAAGCAGTATGCTATCCCATCCCCCCACTGCCGCAGCTCAAGTTGGACAAAAAATTCTCCCAGCTCAAGTCTTTTTATCTGGGTGTGAGGTGCCTGGAGCTGTGCAGGGTAAATAATACATCTTTATTTGGAACACATGCATTTCATATGTGTTCCATGCCTACTGCGATCTGGGTAAGTTTGGAAGACAGGAAATGCGAAGCAAGAAATGTTGAACACATAGCTAAAACAAAAACTTTTTTCATGTTATAGTGCTAATGAGAAAATTTTGACATGAAGTGTATAATGTGTGAAGACTGAAGTCCAAATATCAAATAAACATTTTCACAAAAGGTACAAGTATAACAAAACAAGTTCGCCTTTATTCAAGAATATAACCAAAGAAAAAGAATTCAGGTTAGGGTACAATGCTGACATGACCACTTGGCTGGTGCAGAGATAAGAATTGCTGACTCCTAATCAAGAGGTTGCGAGTTCGATTCTGGGTCCTTCGTAGATTGACCGTTTTGAGTAGTGAGCTGCTTTTATTGTTATTATTATAGAATAAAAAGATACAGTTGATTTGAACCTGTAACAGTCGGTGTAAATTTATGGTACTTGTAAAGGTTAGCTTTTTTTTTTTATTATTCAACTAGCAGAATACCCGCGCTTCACAGCGGAGAAGTAATGTGTTAAAGAAGCAATGAAAAAGAAAAGGAAACATTTTGAAAATAACGTAACATGATTGTCAATGTAATTGTTTTGTCACTGTTGTGAGTGATGAGTGTTGCTGTCATATATATATATATATATATATATAAATATATATATATATATTTACACACACACATATAAACATATATATATACATATCTATACATATACACATATATATACACACACACATATATACATACATATATATATATCTACATATATACACATACATATACATACACACATACATACATACATACACACACATATATATACACAAATACATATATATATACACATACACACACACATATATAAACATATATATACATATACATACATATCTACATATATACACACAAAGCTATTTCCTATCAGTGCAATACGCTGCTTGTTAAAACGGATAACTCCCGCTGTTACGTGTAAGTCTGCGTGGATATTATGAACTATCATATTTGTTCAAGTTCTATTTAAATTTTAAATAGAAGGAATTTTTATTTAGTCGACAGAAATATCTTTAGTAGGAATGGTAAAAACAGACAGGAACATTATTCCTGAATAAATCAACTCAAACCTTAAACAACTTATAATATTTTACTCTCCATAAAAATATATCCTGTCTAAATTATACAAGTTAGAAATAAAGTAAACGTTAAAAGAACAAACATTCAAATTTCTTTACTCTTATGTAATTTTATATAAAAAATAAACTTAGATTTTAAATATCCCAAAATATTTTGCTCTCCATAAAAATATATCCTGTCAAAATTATACAAATTCAAATATGAACATGCTGCATAACTAAACCTGGAAATATAAATAAAATGTGTTCCTTTCAGCAATAACAAATCAAATCATTCAGTTGTCTTTGCTCATATGTCATTTTAGAGCTGGACGCCTGGCATCTTTTTTTGGCAACAAGTTCGTTTATGTTTGGTGTGAGGTTCTGTGTTGTGGAGATTCTCAGGATGGACTGCAGGTGCTCATGAGTGAGGCGACTCCTGTGTGCTGTTTTGTTAGTCTTTATCACTGAGAAGAGCTTCTCACACAGATATGTGCTACCAAACATGCACAAGGTTCGAGCCGCATGTAGACGGACTTTTTTTGTTCTTCAAAGGCACCAAAGCGCCGTGCAAACTCAGTGTGCTCAGTTTATCAGCAAAGTGCGTATTTTGGAACACCGTAGTGACGACTTGGTTCAACATTACTTGGCAACAGGGAAAGTGGGGCAAGTTGCACTGGTTTATTTGTGTCTCCCATAAAAGCAGCTTCACTTGAAATCACTTTGTGATTGTGCACGGGTAAAAACGTCCGCTGAAGTGTCAGATTCTTATTTAATTCTTCTGCTTTCTGTATCTTCTGCATTGCATTCAGGTCTTTCAGGTTACCGTGATGTTTTGTCTCATAGTGCCGTCTTAGATTAAATTCTGTAATTACAGCCACATTAGCTCCACAAATGAGACACACGGGTTTACCGGCAATGTCAGTAAACATATACTCAGCCTCCCACCGGTTTTTAAAGGCTCTATTTTCAGAATCAACTTTTCTCTTCGGCATCGTGTGGGCTAGCTTCGCAATAATTTACAGTATCATAAGCTAGACTTGATTAACGTGTTAAGTGTTCGGCAAGGCAGGTGAAGCGCTGCATTATGGGATCTGTAGTTTATTGTGTTACCAGCGCTTCATATACCCGGGCCATTAATAACAATAATACAGTATATAAAATGATCTCGCGGGCCAGATGTGTTGAGTTTGACTCATATGTACTAAATAGAATTTGAAAAGAAATATTTTTGGAATGTGATCGCGCAAGTCAGTACATCGAGCCCGCGTGCTATTGTGGTTTTGCTTGTGTGCTTCAGTAAGTTACCGTCCTCTCGCTCTTACTTTTTTACCGTTCATCTAATGAATACACTGAGTATGGCTTTACCAAAACAATCATTGATCGCGAATAAAGTATCCATTATTCATGAAGCTTCAACAGGTGAATAGGTGATCTGTCTTTCTGCGTTAACCGCATGCGTTTTCATACGTCTCAAACTAAGGGGATGCGAGGTTAAAATAAATCGAGAAGCGCGCGTACATACTTAGTGCATCCCCTCTCGGGAGTCGAACCTCGGACGTGGGCGCTACAGTCTAATGCTTTAGTATCGCGCCACGGAGTGTGGTTTATCTATTTGAGCGTAGCAGTGTAATTCAGTTTTTGTTCAGCACTCTTTGCAACTGTTACTTTTTGTCTGCGCACTGCGTCAGTTCACGTGAGCCGCTGAATATGGTTTTATATATATGTCACTCGCTCGCTTCTAATTGTTTCGCTGCCTTCTTAACTATATAATGCATGTTTTCTAAAGCGCGTTTTGTAGCTCTTCCTGGCTTTCTACGTAATGCGTGATTACGTGAGAGGCGTGATGATGTCATACGAACTCCGCCCCTCCAGCTGAACTCCATTACAGTAAATGGGAGAAAAACAGCTTCCAGTTATGACCATTACGCGTAGAATTTCGAAATGAAACCTGCCCAACTTTTGTAAGGAAGCTGTAAGGAATAAGCCTGCCAAATTTCAGCCTTCTACCTACACGGGAAGTTGGAGAATTAGTGATGAGTGAGTGAGTGAGTGAGTGAGTGAGTGAGTGAGTGAGTGAGTGAATGAGTGAGTGAGTGAGTGAGTGAGTGAGGGCTTTGCCGTTTATTAGTTAAGATTGTATTCTCTCAGTCACATTCACGCTCCCCCCAATCTGACACTGCTGTTTTCAGATAAAAATATGCTATAACAGAGGTGAACTCAAATGAGAATGAGGGCTCTACATCGGAGAAACAGAATAGAAGCCCACCCCGCAAGAAACATCCACTCACTCATAAGCACAACGCAGCTGCACTAGACGTAAAGGTGAAATATGGCACCATTTGGATGCAGCAACAGGTTGGCTCTCATCCTGCCAGTGAATCTGCCCCACACATGTCCTTAAACAAAATAGCAGGGCCTACAGAGCTCACCAAGGTATTGCCGATGGCAACACTGATAATTAATTAACTAAGTTAAAGTTCACCTTTCATTTCCAACATTTTTTGGTATCCCTCCGGGTGGACACAATAAATGACACTTTTTCCTACATTCATAGGTGCCCCTGAAAGTGGATGTCTTATTGATTATTAATTATAAATTCATACAAAATTCTATAGATAAGTAAGGCTGTGTGTTATTGGCTTAGCTGTGGTAGTACACCTTGTGTTGTGAGATAATCTGGTCTAAAGGGGGCATGTCGATTGAAAATAACAGTGGGCCCAGAATAGATCCTTGTGGCACACCACAAACAATGTCATGGATCCATGAACTGCAATCACCATAACTGGCAAAGATTTTTCTGCCTGTTAAATAAGATTGAAACCAGTTTAAAACATTGCCAAAGAGACCCATCAATTGACTAAGATGATTTATTAGAATACTGTTTATGTGGTGTCAAATGCTGCACTCAGGTCCAGTAAAACAAGAGCAGATAAGTTGCCTGTGTCCTCATTAAGCTGCAAATCTTTTACTACTTTAATCAGTGCAGTTTCTGCACTAAGATTTGTTCTAAAACTTGACTGAAAGATATCAAGAATAGAATTTTTTAAATACTCGTTCAATTGCTAAACAGCTTTTCCTAGAATTTTATTTTAAAAAGGCAAGTGAGATATAGGTCTAAAGTTGTCAAGTACACAGGAGTCAGGATTATTTTTCTTGGGAGAAGTCTAACAACTGTAGTTTAATGTCATAGAGATATTTTTAAAAAAGCCTTTTGGGACTGGTCTAGGATACAAGTGGAATGTTTTAGTTGAGAAATTATTCTATGGAGTTTGGGAAAACGTATTTCAATGAAGGAATTTCATTTCCTAAAAAGAACATGTTGAGATTTAACAGGATTGACTTTGGAGGGATGTATTATATTACACCTGATATCATTTATTTTTTGTTTAGCCTCACTGGCTAAACTAGAATTTTTATTAGGCATTTCATTGACTGGACTCGGTTTAGAAAATGATCAATAGTTGAAAATAAAACTCTTAGATTTTCTGCATAATCATATATAATTTTAGAAACATACGACTGTCTCCTAAGACAGACTACTTTGTTGCACTCAACTTTAAGTGCCATTAATATTGCACAGTTTCTTGTTAATTTCACAAACAAACTACCCTCTGGAATAATAAAGTCTACCTAATATATCCTAATTTCTGTTCAAAGACAGGAGAACACTTTTGAAATACTGTGTAGATGTTCAAAATATTATTTAATAGAAAGGCAAATTAAAGAAAACTGAAATTAAATCAAATCAAATGTTACTAGTTACATGTAATTATGTAGAGCGTACAAAGTATAGTGAAATATTTTGTTGCTAAACTTCAAGACTGTGTATTAGAAGAAAAATATAAAAGACAATAAACAATTAAAAACAATATTTACAATGACAGCATAAATGATAAAATAGAATTAATAATAGGCCATTTAGGATGTATATGAACTGTGGACAGAAGCTCCCACTCAGTCACTCTGGACTGGTCTTGAGGCAGCTGTAGTGTTTCCCTGACTGCAGCACAGAGAAGAAGCCATTGCTGGGATGGCTGGTATCTCTCATAATTTTATTTGGCTTGGTCTGATATTATTTGGTGTATATGTCCTAAGAAATTAGAGCATGCACATCCAGTAATGCATTTAGCTAACCATACCACTCTCCACAGAGCCTTGTGGTCATGCTGGGTGCTGTTTCCAAACCACGTGGTAATACTTCATGTCAGGATACTTTCAATAGTAGATTTATATGAGTTCTTTAGCATCTGGAAGGGCAGCCTGAAATACTTGAGGCATTTAAGATGATAAAGATGTTGCCTTCTTCACACAGGTGTCAATATTTTTGGACCAAGTCAGGTTACTCAATGACAGCATTTCTCAACCTTTAAGTATTTGCGACCCGAGTTTTCATAACAGTTTTAATCGCGCTCCCCTAAGGTTTTTTTGAAAGGAGCCCATTAATACCAATTTGTTCTTTTTTAATTAATGATATATCATAAATGCATATTTTATTATACCTTCTTAACTTTTATCGACATTTATCTAACTCTGTATTTTTTCTATTATCAGAATGTAGTTTAAGTTAATTTGTTTTGGTTTCAATGGATGTGTTTTTCATATTTTTGATTCTTGTTTTCTTTTTTTCACATCTTTACTTCCCCCTTTTTGTTACTTCGTGCCCCCCTAGGGAGGCCCGCAACACTGTTTGAGAACCACTGCTCTATGATGTGGATGCTGGAGTATCTGAAATCGTTTCAACTCTCGTATAAGTTGCCTCATTGTAATGAATTACTGAACTAAAGATGACAACGTTTTGTAAAATATACCAGACTTATATTAACATATAAATACTTTACCAGTTTAAAGTGAACATTTTAAAAAAAAGTTGTGTGTTTGATTGCTGTAAACTGCAAACTTGTCAGTGTTCATTTATAGCTCTTTTCCCCCTCTATCTTCAAATGAACAGCTCCACCATTATGGTGAAGCAGAAGCTGCTTAGTTATTCGGCTTTACAGCGCTAGTACCTGATTACAGGAACATTTAATTCACCCCCACTTTTCATTTCTCAGTGTCTTTTACGTTATCAGTTGTTGTAGATGTAAGGTAGCCTTCAGAACTTCTGCACTCACCCTTAGACTTCGTCCAAGTTTTTAACGTCTGAAAGGCAGCTGGGACAACTTTGCACTGGGTTTAAGATGACAGCAGCATATAATCTGTACATTTAACATCTGTCTACACAGTTTCTTCTGGCTACTTTCAGTGATAAGCCAGATCACTAATCATAACATTAACCAAAACTAGTAATTAGTAAAATAACTTCAAAATCAGCAAGATAAACAGAGAGACAGAGAGTGTACATTAAGCTTCCATTAAAACCCTGATGCCTGTACAGCTTCCAGAACCAAATATTCTCAATTTTCATGTAACCCAGTTTAGTCAGTCAGTCAGTCATTGTTCAACCCACTATATCCTAACACAGGGTCACAGGGGTCTGCTGGAGCCAATCCCAGCCAGCACAGGGCGCAAAGCAGGAACAAACCCGGGCAGGTCGCCAGCCCACCGCAGGGCACACGCTAGGGACAATTTAGGATCGCCAATGCACCTAACCTGCATGTCTTTGGACTGAGGGAGGAAACCAGAGCACCCAGAGGAAACCCACGCAGACATGGGGAGAACATGCAAATTCTGTAACCCAGTTTATTACCCTTTAAATTAGACTAGGTATAAAGGTCATTTATACAGAAATGAATAAAGTCACTCTTAATAGTTCTTCCCTCTTCAGTTGCTAGTCTGTCCTGTAACAGGTGCTTCCTGTTCAAGGCTGATTTTATAACATTAGAGACAGAAGGGGAGTTAAGGTAAGAATCAAGAGTCTTCTGGGATCTTCATCTTTTTGTCTATGGGTGAAAAATGAAGAAGGACGTGATGCTTTTCAGCCTACTAATCACACCCTGGTGTACCTGGAATACTTTTTTGAAAAGTATTATTTCTTAACCATAAAATACTAGCTACTCACACACCTACTTCTAAATTGTCCACCGGCTCTATATTGCCTGTGCAAGTGCTTAGATATGAGAATCTCCTTCAATCCTCTCTGTCAGGTTTGCTCCTCCACTGTTCTTGGTACATTTCTCCACAAGTTCTGAGACTTTTTTTCTGTTTCTTTTTAACTGGTCTTTTGTTTCTGATTCTCCCTCTTTGATTCTGGCCACTAATGTACCGTTCATTTTTGTTTCTCTGTCATTTCACTCTTCATCAGAATATATTTTCCTTGGGTAAAAAATTGCAGTTTAATTGGCCTAATCTTCTTTTTAAATGAGTGTAAATAATTTGTTACAATTTAATGTTATTCAGGCACTCTGCATTGAAAAATAATGGAAATGATGGTATTAATATCAAAAAGTTGCTATTAGCTGTGGGTAATCTTTGCAAGTGGATGATTTCATGACAGTGAATGTGTACAGATGCAGAACCACAGCAAGTATTTTATGAGACAGAGACTGGAAATGAGAACAAAAATAAAAGAGAGACTAAAAATATGGAACCAAATTCTAATGACTAGATACACTCGTAGTTCACTGACCATTGCTAAATTCAAAACAAAATGCTCCCTGTATCTTTAGTCAAACGTCAAAACATAATCCCAAATTCAAAATAAAGGAACCTTGTAGAATTTCAAATCCTAAAAGTCAGAGGCTAAAGAAGGTACTAGCAGTTTGTTTTGCCATTTAATTGTAATCTCAGATAGCCTCGGCAATGGGTCATCAGGTCATGGCAAAGGAGCAAGAAAATGGCAGTGCCCATGAACGTTAAAAACAAAACCTGAAAAATTAATAACTAAGTCAAAATAAGGCCAAAAATGAAAAGTAATAACTAAATGAATTCTCCATAACACAAACCCCCCAAATAAAACAACAGTACTTGAAAACAATGAAAGTGTGACAAAAATAAAGAGTATGATTTTTCACGAACCTCTCTAATTCGGGGTATTAATAAGAAATGTAATGATTTACTACACAAGATTGAAGCACACGATAAACAAAAATAGTTGCATCAAATATTTGAAATATTTTAATGTGTGCTTCAATTTAAATGGTTAAAGTTAAAATAGTCCCAATTTTAATGAAGTATTTGTCATTTTGCACCCTCCGATAGAGGTGCACAGGAGGTCAGATCCATAATAAAGAATTAGAAATAAAAAATAACATCATATTTGAATCACTGACCTTGAAACAGTCCAGAACGATAGCCCACATGCTTATGTTTGAAATGTGTAATTTTTAACCTTCCTGGAGTAGCTCTTAGAGGGCTAGGACCACCGGTAAAGAAAAAATAAATAAATATTATCATATTCATGATAGCAAACTCAAGATAGCATAAAATGACACTTCACATGCCTGTATTATCAATCCCCATTTTTTTGAAGTTTTGTGAAAATGAGTAACTTTGACTCCTTGTGTTCCATTAAAGTGTTAAACCCTGAGGTTGATTGATGTGGCAAGCACAACTTCAAGCCCTTCTGATCATCTTTGCTGAAGATACCTATTGGTTTATTCTTTATCATAAGGGTATAATTTTCTGTACAAAATATGGTTAAAAAATGGCCTAAAATGGGTGGCAATCCAAAAGGTTCAATCTCCTGAACAAACAGACATTGATACGAGTTTAACAATATATTATATCTGGGGGTTTTCTAATGCCGGTGAGTCAGGAGGCATCAGACAAAAAAAGTAAAAAGTGAAATCATTTCAAAGGATTCATAAGTAATCCTTATGAACAGAACATATAAATGAAATACAATCAGGACAGAATGAGAGAACTTTTATCCTCTGACCAAACAATGCTTTCTCTGAAAGCCTACATCTTTTGGCTGTCAACCTTTCTCCAGTGAGATTTGCTCCATTTTTTGTCCTTCTCAACATTCTAATGTCTTCACTCACAGAAATGGGGGAGTAAGTTTGGGCAAGGTAAGCGGTGCAGTGAAAACACTGCTGCCTCACAATAATGAGACTGGGGTTTACGTCTTGGGTGCTTCCTGCTCCCTGTGTCTTTGTGGCTTTTCCTTTGGGTGCTCCAGCAAGAAACAACACGAGACAGGGTGCTAGTCCATCTCACTGCACACTCATGCGCTCCCACACTCACATTCACACTTGAGACAAATTAGAATACCCAGATAGCCTAACCGGTATGTATCTATGGAGAAAAAACCCACACTAACATGCATGGAACATGTAAACTTCACAAAGATCATTTCTGGATTCAGAAGATGAATCCAGGAAAGTACTAATCTTATTCAGTGTGCCACCACCACCTTTATTTTTAAAAATTAATACCAAAATAACTACATTAATTAACAATTTTATCAGTACTTAATGTGAGAGCAGCTAAAGAGTATTAGTATGCAATATTACACTTCTTTCTTAGAACACAAAAATGCAGTTTTGAAAGCAGCTTGCACAGACTAAGGCATGTCATGTATGGAGAAAGTACTTTTAGCAATATTTAATTGGTTAATTTTGAACAAAAACAGACTTTATCCGTATACAGCTGGTAAGAGTTCTTTACATTGGTGAGCCAAAATTCTGAGGCTGCTTATCAGTGACTGGCGAGTTATATCAAACCTTGGTTTCCTCATAACTATCAAAATCAGTAGGTGTCTTGGTGCAGTGAGTGTCAAGGCAGAATGGCAGGCATCACTGGTGCATATCTCTTTGGTTGTATTACCTTGATTTTAAACAAACAAGCGGGTAAGTCAGACTGATAGTTTTACTTTCTAATTTTTAATTTTTTGGTTTAGAGTATTTAGATTTTGAAAATGTATTTAAAAAGCAATTGCTTGTTTAATTTAACAAATTACTGTACATATATTAACTGTTAATCTTGTACTTTTTATTCCCTTTTGGTATATTGCGATCCTTTTTAAATAATTTTCTAAAGCTTTATAATTGTAAGTTATACACAGTTACATTTTCTGTAATAACATTTTCATACGAAAAGTTTATTTTAGTAATTATAAACAAAAGGCAAAGCTACTAATAGTTTAGTGCATTTAACATGTGTTTTGACCATGAGTGTTATTTTTAAATAATGCATAACTAACCTTGTAAAATTGTTATAGTTTATCCTAATACATCTATTTGGAAAACGTAAAAATAACTGAATGGAAATTATCAGTTTTTGAATTCAAGATTTTTAATGCAGTGTTTTGCATTTTTAACAAATAAACTGGAATTTTTAGAATGCTTTATATTATCTGTGTTTTTCCATAGAAAAAAAACATTTAATAAACACTTCTTATGTTATGTGGTTTTTGCTGTCCAAAAGATTAATCATACATACATCTATAAAGATATAATTAACCCACTTTCATTTAATACATTAAAAATATGTCCAGTGAGTCAAGGTGAAGGATAAAGTTAATTATTTAGTTCATGTGAATAAAGTTAAATCAGTCCATTTCTGCTAGTATGTAAATTTCTCTTAAATTTTTTATTTATTTATTGCATTTACAGTGTACAAGACTTTAAACGTTTGACACTTTTAAAAGTAAAATTATGCACAATTTCTTTGTCATGATCTGACATGACTTAAAACATTTGGATATATTTTTATGTGGTGTTAATAAATATTAGTCTAAATTAATCTGGAAAATATTCAAAATATATTTAAAATCATGTTTACAACAACATTTATTTATATAGCACATTTTCATACAAACAATGTAGCTCAAAGTGCTTTACATGATGAAGAAAGAGAAACACAAATTAACATAGAATAAAAGTAAGGTCCAATGGCCAGGGAGGACAGAAAAAACAAACAAAAAAAAAACTCCAATAAAATCTATATGTTTACTACATATCCTCTTAAAAACGTAATACTCGATAGATAGATGGATAGATAGATAGATATTTAACTCATTATTCATTGTACTAAGCTGAAGTGTAAATCAATAGTACTTTTTCCCATAAAAGTATTTCTAGGGCTGTCAAATCTTGAAAAAATTCATGACGTCCACAAACAATGCCTAAGTTAGAAACAAAAATAAAAATATCAAATCATCATAAGTACATTTGCTTGTCTTTGATATTGGCATAAATCAGATATTAATACGAAATAAATGTCATATCTGAATCTGCCCCATGCCTTACGCCTTTTAGTAACTTGGATACGTTTCAAGTCCAAGTAACTCTATATTGTAAAAGAGAACAAACAAAATTAAAGTGAAGATTAACTCACATACTGTACAAAAAAGAACAGTTATGAATTGAATAGGCCCAATAAACTAACATCCTAACTGTATTTTTAGTTGTTTCTTTATGCTTTTTGATCAAGTCCAGTAAGACTCCTAAGTTTTCAAAATTCATAATTTAAGCTTCAACATTTCTTTGTGCTATTGTTTCAAACATTTGCACTTTAAAAGTAGAAGACTTTGCATATATTTACTTCAACTTTTATTTTCATAATATATTTTAAGTTTTGTGAAATCCTTTTGTCCGGATTTTTCTGGCAAAATGTTAATGCTAATGAACAAGATTTTTACCTGCAATTTTAACTTACATGACAGATTCATTCTAATCTTACCCATTTACAAATTATTTTAACAAAAACATGCAACCGTACTACTGACCTTTGCCTCAAATGATTGTAAAAAAATACACCATTCTATAACCTGTTATTTTCTGTGCTTTATACACGTCAGTTTTACACGCATCTGTACAAAGTGCACCCCTTCATTCAGTCTGATGACTATATTTCTGTTGAGTACCTTATCGAAAGCTTTTTTAAAACAACATATGTTTGTATAATTTGCATTTTGATCGTTTTTTTTTTGCCTCCCTATCTAATCCTAAAATGAGTATCCTTTCATACACTTTACACCTCTATATTGCCTTTTATAATTATTTCAACTAACTTCTCAGTGATGCACATGAAACTAACTTCTCTATAGCTACCAGGGCTGGTCAAACCATATTGTTATGACCTGGGACAATGTTTTCTTAGTATTCAGCGGCTTTTGAAATATATATATTGTGCACTTCTGGATATATTGCCCAGTCTTTGTTTAAACATTTTAATTTTTGTAGCACTCTGTTCTGAGCAATCTCCACATCATTTATAATATTTTCATAATATTTCTTCAATATACCCAAAAGCTACCAGAAATTTACTAATCTCTTCATTTGTTAAAAATTGAAGAAAAAAAAACACAAATTATTTCATTTTTCTATATGATTGTGACATTCCAATATCTTCTGACTTACAGTTTCAGAAAACATCCTAGGCTTGTCTGTGAGAAGCTGGCATGTGCTCTCTCTACCTTGATGCATTTTTATCTGGGTTTCCACGGACATCCTAAGTTGCCTGTTGTGAGTGTCTGTGTATTCCTCATCCAGGTTTGGTTCCCTCCATTAGACAGAAGAATTTGATTCCCCAGAACCTTGACATTGGATTAATTAGGTTCAGCCTATGGATTGATCAATGACTATAATTATTCTTTATTCAGCAGGCAACCTGTCAAAGGTCATTGTTAATATCTGAGTAATTAGAAAGTAAAATGATAATATGCAATAGGGAGCAAAATGTAAAGTAGAGAGGTGAAGTAGCATAGTACTGTGTACTTAGTAAGTGTACACAAAAACTAGCCCTGTTAGAAAACTGTGGCTGCCTAAAGTTAGCACAGCTCTAGATACTCGGATGAAGAGCAGCTGGGTAGAAAGAATATGCAATCACATGATGTGTTGTAAAGAACTGTATCTCTGAAAAGCGCAGATGGCCACATTTAGCTCATTCTCAAATTTCTGTAGCTTGCACATTGACCTTTTTCTTAATACTAAAATACAGAAGAACTTCTTAATTGTATCTTCTGCATTAACACCAATGCTCTTAAAACACTCTATTGGCATTTAACACTAAATTTACTATGGGGTCAGTGTTTTGTTTTTGTGAAAATCCTGTAACTAATTACTAAAAATCCAAATAATAATTAAACACCGAATTCTATGCCTTCAAAATCTCTGGTTAATCCTAGAATTATTTATCAAATGTTTACTATAGAACAAGCTTCTCACACCTCTGTATTTTTTCTCCTAATTGACTTAATCATTCGAGTAGACCTATTACTATATGTTTTCTAGTTGTTATTATTTTTGTATGAAATTTTCCTCAATTTTTGTAGCATTCAATGGTAAGTTAAAAAGTATAATTAATGTTTTTAAAACATTAGAACAGTACAACAACTTAGGTGAGAACAGGCCTTTCAGAAAAACAAATCTTTGTAAACCTATTCACCCAGTTTTCTAAAATGGCAATAAATTGGGGTTTGAAGATCCCTAAAGGTTCCTGAAGCCTTACTATCTACTATACTATTTAGTAATTTATTCTGTGTGTTTATAATTCTGTGATTAAAGAAAACTTTTCTATGCTAAATTTACTCTTAAGAAATTTCCATTTGTTGTAAAGAAGTTATTTTTAAAAGTTATATATACAGTATATATTTAAAGGAACACTGATCACAAGGGAGACCGTTTTTAACACTACGTAATTCTGAAACTTTTCCCACATCACAACTTTTTGTTTAAGGTGCTTAAGTCAATTTTTCTCCCATTTTCACAAAGCAACTTCGATTCCACTTTGATTCATTTAATAACTATCATCTCATGTGGAGTTTACAAATATCTTTCTGAAAATCAAGGTAATTGCATCATAATCACATGATCTTTCCCATCTGACTCAATGCTGATTGCTTGCCAAAAGGCCTGTTTTTTTCCATTTGATGCTCATTCTTTTCCTTAATTATAGTTTCCATTAATTTGCCCATGATGTATTTCAAGCTTACTGGCCTAAAGTTAGTTGGATCTGCCTGATCATGTTTTTATATACTTGGATAAAATCTTTTAGCTTCCAGTTTTCAGACATTTCCACAGCGCTAAGTGATTTTCAAGGGTTTTACTTTTTTACACTCTTGGTCACAGTGGTAGTTGTGAATGTTTATTTGAGATTATTTTTTGTGACACAGGTATAGTACAAACTGGTCTGTTTAATTGTTATTGTGTTAGACCTTTGTTAACATGGTTGCTGTCCTTTCCAGCAACCCTGGATAGAACAATTTATTTCAGCAGTACTGTCCCTGTTAAACATACTAAACCCCTTCCATTTTCTTTTTCCACATAACCAATTACCACACAATAAGCGTTTGTAATAAATGTAAAACCAGCTGTAAGCTTAGAACACTGATTCTTCAAAACTTTTAAGGAACATTAAAAAATCTTTGTTATACATTTTAATTATTCAATCCATCCATCCAGGGTAACGACAGTCCTAATAAGTATCAAGCGCAAGGCAGAAACAATCCCTGAACAGACAGCCAGCTCATCAGAAGGTGAATACAAGCACACGTGTACACTAGCAGCATCAATTTAGCATCACCAAATCCCATAACCTGCATGCCTATGGAAGGAAACCAAAGCATACAGAGGAAATCTACAAGAATAACATACAAACTCCAGGCAGGGGACATCTGGGAAGTGACCCCCTTACTGCGAAGCAGCCACGCTTCCGTCGTGCCTCCATGCCCCCCACATGTTTAATTATTAACAGTATACATTACATAAATCAATTTAACAATTTATCTGTAAAATGCAATATACATACTTTAATGCATATCATCATAAAAATGATATCAAGTATACATCTTAGTCGTAGGATAGCTCTTGGAAATTTAAATCAACTTAGAAGCCAGTCATCATTTCACAAGAAATCAGTATGATCTTTAAATACGCACTTTCTTCTAATTCTTCTATTTGTGATGTCTTCCATCAATGCTAAAGCTGTCATAGTAGTTGAAATAGTTTGGCCATTGGTGCACCATTATATTGTTACAGAATGATTATGATCAAGTGCCTTAAATTTGTAAATGATATGCAGTTAATTCCATTGTATTTAATACAGCCCAAGTCTATATGAATATAACAAAAGAAAGGGAAATCACACAGAAACAGCACTGCTTTGACACTGGCTGCCACCTGTTTGCAAAACCAAGCAGAAATGTGCGTACACATGGTGTCAGGTTGCTGTGCGAATGTGTGTGGCTTTACAGCAAGTTTAGTTTTTACACATCTATATGTGAGCGTGGAAACAGGCGTACACAACTTTTTTGTACGTACGCACCATTTATACATGAGGCCCCAGATGACGTGGTCTGCATTGTGTAGCTATGTCTTATTTTGTCAAATAAAATCAACCACAGATCACCATTCAAATCCCTATTTAGCTTTATTGCACATTTTAACATGCAATTAGGCTCATGAGGCAAAATAGCAAATAGAATAGCCAGAATTAGCAGTGAGTTGCAAACCATTTTATGTTTCCTCTGAATCAATAGCGCTGCTGTTTAAAACATCAGATAATTACTTAACTGCTCCTCATTAAAGCACAGACAAACATAAAGTAACAAAAAAATACTTTTAGAAAATTGGGTGAAGAGAATAAGATTTATGAAAGAGTTTAGCTCACCTAAAAAGCAAAGAGAAACTGCCAGAGTCAGCGCTATTTCACAAACCGTTTTGCATCCTACTGCACTGCTGCTTCCAGCATGAGAGACAGAGAGCAAGTGCTAGGCATCATAATAGAAAACATCCAGAACCCCATCTCCCAATGCTTGAACTTTAATTTAACCAGCTACACACACAACACAAGTAGGGAATGAATAACATTTGTGACGAACAATGCTCAAACAACAAGTGCTGGGGAGAGACTGAGGATATGTGAAATTCCAGCTACAGTAGAATATATCCATCGCTTCATTCGTGCAGATTTATTGTAGTGCCCAGTGCACAGCAAATTCAGGTTTTGCTTTTTGAAACTTTCTGGATTTTTTTTTCATATTTTCAATCTGTATTTAAATGAATCCATGGATATGAATGGCCAAACGTACGTGAATTTTTAGGACATACAGTTTAAAAGTATTCATCAAGTAACTGCATTCTTGAATACATATTTAGAAACATAATGCAAGCTGAATCCAGAATACTCACTTTTATATTCTGAATACATAGCTCCTGGTACCTGTATTGTGGTACAGCCCAACGCTGCTCACAATGATATGGATCATTTCATAGTTGAAGTAGCCTTCTAGTACAAGTCAGGTCACTGATCAAAGCATTCAAGTTTGTTTTTTTATTTTTACTGTTTAAGGTTTCTCTTATCTTAATCCTGTTTGTTTATTTGTGATACTTCTAGCTATTAATTCAGTAGAGTCAAAATACTGTACATAATTCCATTTTCAAAGAATGTTTTACACAAAAATCAGACAATTAAAAAGATTTTTACAGACACAATACATAAATGTCAGCAAACAAAACAAAAAATAAAAAAAAAAATTATTTGTGTGTTTTTTTATTTTACTTTTTCATGTGTTGTAAACTTAAACATCTGCTTTAGGTTTTCTTGTTTAACTGTCTCCTAAATTTTCAATTGGAAATTTCTTAAGAAATGCAATTCTCTATACAGTAGGAGTCACAGCCTTGCGTTACTCACTCATGAACTTTTAATGTCTTATCCCAAAGTTACATCAGGGTTGCGTTCATTAAAACCATCCATTCATTTTCAATCCTAATTGTCTAATTAAAGGTTATAGAAGCCAGGTGCCTTACCCAGCTGAACTGGACATGAAATTAATTTGTATTTAATGTCACTAACACTATGCACCGTTATATAGTTACAGTATTAAACACAAAACTAAAACCTACAAAAAATAGAAAGGAAAAAACCAATAAAAATAATTTCCCATCTTTGAGGCAGTATAAGGACATGGACGTAAACTTTACTGATCTAAAGCTAAAAGCATCATAAGGAGATAGAGAAATGATTTAGGTTACAATATAAATAGCTGAGTAAAGCTGAGTAAAACGGATGGGTAAGCTTCGCGCACACGTTATGAAGTTTTTCTTTACACAGAGAATTATAGACACTTTGGAATAGTGTGGTAGGTACGTAGTGTGGTAGATAGTAGGACTTTAGGGACTTTCAAAACTAGGCTTGATGTTATTTTACAAGACTTAAATGAATTGTACTTTTGCGCTTTTTTCTAATCAACATTTGAAACATTCCACTCTGGTCAATCAACACACCTTTGAAATAACATTAGTAAGAGCAGATAATGGCATTCACTTGATGACAGATGTAATTCCTCTTAATCTTCTGGATTTTACTCCATTTTGTATGATGTTGATCATACTATGTTGGTTAACTGCCTTAAAGCCTGGGCATGAATCATTGCTTTATATCTTACCTTTCTGAAAGTCAGTGTCCAGTTCCTATAGGTAGAGCTTCTACTACTGTAATTCTGGTCATCTGTGGTGTGCCTCAGGGTTCAGTTTTGGTTTCTGTCCTTTTTTAATATAACTATTATTCCCTGGGCAAACAGCTGGGAGACAAAACATCATTTCCCTTTTTTATCTGAAGGCAGACACATTTATGACTCTAAGAAGCCTAATAATAATAATAATAATAATAAATGGCTCTGTATTTTAATGAACTGTATTACTGGTGTTAGTTGTAGAATGGCAACCAACACTTCAAACCTTAATGATAATAATAGAAGTCAAGTTTATAGTAGGTTGGTTTCACTAAGACAGTACCGAAACTCTCAATTAATTTAGCCGATTAATTTAGGATTGATGTTTGACACTAATCTGAGCTTTATGGATTGTTTGAATAAAGTTACTAAGACTGTATTTTATATCTTTTAAAACTATGGCAAAGGTTAAAGATTCAGTATTGTTGGCAGACATGGAAAAGCCCATTCCTACTAATAATAATTATTGAAATGTTCTTTACACTGACCTACCTAAATATTTACAAAGCATTTTCAATTTAATCAAAAAACAGCTGCAAGATTACTCACAAGAATGAACAAAACAGACCACATCTCTTCTCTTCTTCAGAAATTACACTAACCTCCCATGAATTTCTTAATTTATGTTAATATGTTTATAGCTTATTTCTAGAAAATTCAATTCAGATATTAAAACAGTCATATTTTGGATTGGCTTGTTTACATTATTCCTCCTAGAATTAGGTCAGTTTATTTTGGAGAAATGAGGTACGAGGGACCTACAAAAAGTTTCCTCACTTTTTTTTAACTCTATTTATAAAGAATTTCAAAAACAAATTACATCACTTTTCTACATTCTTTGTGAGGCAATTTTTCCTCCCACCTTCATCGTTTCCAACAAAAATATACAAGTGCAGAAACTTTTTGAACGTCCAAGGTATTTTTTAATTTAGAAAATATAATCTTCAGTGAAGTAATTATGAAGTAGCACACTGCAGAATGATTACATTAATAAAAGCCAGCCTGAAAAGGACACAGTATTTATACAAAATATCAGTATTTATACTACACAAGGAAGTCTCAATAGTGTTACAATTTTTTAACTTTGTTTTTTAAATTCTTGATTTAAAAAAGGCAATTAAAGGGGTAATGAAATCAAATTAAGGTAAAAATAAAAACATTTTTATATAATTTTAGTGAATTAACAGCTAAATTGTTGTTTGTGTTTTTCCTTTTTGGCAAATAAATCAATCAATAAATAAATAAAGTGAGTAAGTTTTTGCCTTTATCATTAGGCTGCACTGCCTAACACAGTGAGCATTTGTCCTGCATTTATTTATACATAACCTTCAACTTGGATGTAAATTATGCATTTTGCTACCTCTGAATTGGACTAAATGGACCTGACAATTTGTATGTTAACACACTGTAGTGTATCTCAGGAAAACGGCAATCAAACTTACCATGTTTGAGAATGTGTGGTTTACTTTTGATCTCTCTAAATGGTTGCCACTATAAAAAGATTCACAAATTTATATCAACTTCACTGAATTAAAATATAAAAAAAGAAAAAATGATATTTCCTGCATTTTAACTATGTTACTAGATGCACATCTGTTTCCTGTTTTTATCATTAAATGATAAGTGATTACTTCCTTTTTGACAGGTGGTGAAGGAGTGAGGTTAGTAGATGGTAAAAACCGCTGTGAAGGAAGAATAGCAGTTTTTAAAAATGGAACCTGGGGTACAGTTTGTGGTGAATATTGGTATATTAAAAATGGTGCTGTTATCTGCAATGAGCTGGGATGTGGTGACTTCCTTCGTGCCTATGATGATCCTGATGAGTCTGGGATCATCCTGCTAACTGGAGTAAATTGCAATGGAAATGAAAGGTCTCTGCTTGAATGCACATCTGACCAGCAGGTTGATGAAAGCTGCACTCATGACAAAGACACTGGACAAGATTGCTCTGGTAAGAACAGAATATATTATATTATATTATATTATATTATATTATATTATATTATATTATATTATATATGTATTGAGTTTCTTTTGAACTGTTGTTTCTTTTTTAATAAGTTATTTCTTCATCTTTGTTGCTTTAAACAGCAATAAAAAGCACAAGATATTCAGATTTATTATAAATATTTAACATCATAGCCTTTTATTTGTTACATATTAAATGCTATGTAGTGGACTTGGTGCCCTACTAAAGGATGGTCTATGCCATGCATCTAAATACTGGCAGAATAGGCTCTGATTCTCCATGAACATGAAATGGGGAAAAAGCATGCTTAGGAAATAAACGGTTTAAAGTAGAATGAACAAAATGGTCATAAATCTTATGATAATTGATCAGATGTAGCCTTTTCTTCATTGAAGTCTAAATACACTATGTACAACTTTTAAATCAGCATGATTTGTTGGGCATGAACCACTGGGTGATGTCCCCATGAAATGCAGAACTTTTTTATATTAATCTGTACATTTTATGAACATATTTAGTGACTGCAAGGACCAGAAGCTTATTTTAGCATTGTTAGGTACAAGACAGGATCTAACAGAGGAGGGAGGTCACAGACAGTATATCACAGGGTACATTCAGTTATCTGCCACAGTTCAATTTAGAGATACCAACAAACTTGCCACACACATATTTTGGGATGTGATAGGAAAACCAAAATACCTGAAGGGAAGGTAGGACATGCAAACATCATGGTGTTATCTGTTATTACCATTAGTCCTCATTTTCTCATTGTGTCAATTACTAGTAAATGAAATACAACTGGCCACACTGAGTATTCCTGAAGACATTTCATCTGAGTGGCATTTTTTAGTTCAGCAGAATGGTAGAAAAATTCCCTGGCATTTAAACTCTAATGGGTAATTCAATAATTTAACATAATCCAAGAATTTCTAGAGGCTGGTGTGAATTTACATTATGTGACAATTACATGAATGAAGGTATGAACTGCTGTAAAACAGTCTAGAGGTTTCCTGCTTCATTTAAGGATGGATGTTCCAAATTGTTTTAAATGGCTTTTTAACCCTCTTAAATCCAGCTGTTTTGAAATAAAGTATCTTCAAGAAAGCAAGTCCAGTTGTTACTTCTAATACATACAATTAACTGGACAACTAAAAGCACTTATCAGACATAATTTTCATCCATCCATCCATTATCCAACCCGCTATATCCTAACTACAGGGTCACAGGGGTCTGCTGGAGCCAATCCCAGCCAACACAAGGTGCAAGGCAGGAAATAAACCCCGAGCAGGGCGCCAGCCCATCGCCGCAGACATAATTTTCTCAGTCTTATTTTTTTAACTTTACAGCTTCTCATTTACACACCATTGTGGTTTGGCTGAAAGCTCCACCCTACTCAAGAATATTGACGAGTTACCTTAGACTGGCAAAACGCATAGAAATACTCATAGCCTGATATTATTTCATCCACTAGAAAGAAGCAAAATACTTTCCTTAGTGTAATGAGAGCTTAACACTGTAGAGTGTGTGTTACTCATAACATTAAAGCATGAAAAAGAATTACAAGTTCAGAGTAACAAAAAAAGTAGATCATAGTTCAGGCAGATATGGCAAATCTAGCAAAATTAAGTTATATTAAGAATATTATGTGCTAAAAAATGCAATTCCTAAACAACTAGAAACATTTTGTTCATTTCATTAAACTTGCATGTAATGTTAGTACAGATATTTAAAAAACAAACTTGTAAAAGTAGGTTAAAAAGCCATGCCAAAGCATTGAAAGAATAAAACACAAAAGCAAGACAAACCCTTGTAGGATGAGAAATTAATTTTTCTTTGCTAAAAATGACAGTCTAAAAGGTTAACACAGTTTAATTGTAAAAGCAAAGAAATTTTAGTTACACTGGTTTACTGGGATTAATAAAAATAATCAAATAAAATTACAGACACACTTGCATGCAATTCCTAGATGCTGCAGTATTATGCAAAACAGTTATCTTTGAAATGCATTAGAAAATTGTTTTTATCTTTTCTTTAATGAAAAACAGGCAAATTCTATGATGAAAATGGACAGTGCCTCAGGTAAAACAATCACATGCCAGTCAAGACAAAGTAGTACTTAAACAAGTTAGACAATGTATGAATAGAGTAACGTTAAGGTGTGTTTGACAATTAAATCCACTGATATGATAATTGGAGCATTGCATATTTTTAATTTACTTCTTCCAAGAGTTAGTTATTACATTTTTTGTTAATTAAATAATTTTGTAATGAATACTCATATTGAAAAGTAATAATATTAGAATGCAATTACATGTGTTAGTACAAATTGGCTTGTGGTGGCTCATCAGCTTTCACACACAGCAGATTACATTTCAATTGACGTGAAGATGGCATCAATTGATGTGTGTTAATGATGGAGGGTTCGTGACTAATTGTTGTTGTATTTTCTTAAACATAACGTTTTTGAATGCACACCCAGTAGAGTAGAATGCAATAATTAGCAACTGGAAAATATATATTAATACAAATTACCCATAAAATCAGCACCTATATTAACCTGTGAAAGGATAAAAGGAACTGAATTAAGTTCCCCATCTAGCTAGTAATATTAGTTAAAACAAAGTAATTCATTAATATGATATAAATAAGTGATTACTGGAAAGGAACTGATTTATTGTATAAAAAGAATACAAATGTTACACAATAGATAAGAAGGTCAGGGGCTTGATCCGATTGTTGTGTATATCTTGGACTGAAAAATCAGGGCCTGGGCACCAGAGACCAGGGGCTAATATCATTGAAGGCACCCAACTTCTGACAGCACTATCCATTTTTAACCCTGTCCTGTGTTTATACCACTTAGCGCAGCGCTGCCTTTCCCATATTATTCATTAGTTCAAACACCATTCAGCTACAGGTTGATAACATTGATTCTTTTCTTTTCTGTGTGAGCTGTTTGCATGTGCATGTGCTCTGCCTGGAATTTGACTGACTTGCATTGGACATCCAAGTGGCCCTCAGATGAGTTAAATAGGAAAATGTACAAATTTAAGCAAGAATTTTCAAGATGAAATTAAAATAGTAAACCAATTTCTAGTTGAAGTCAAACAGAACATTACTCTGTTTTAAGATGGGCGACTTTGCAAAGTCACCAATGCTGTTCACGAGGACATTTAGAAATTTTAAAACTTCTTACAACTTGATCTGTTCGAGATATCTGAATGGAAATTGAACTGTCTTGACAAATTTCTTTGAAGAATTAGCATAGCACATCTCAACAAAACTGATCCACTGGTGGCTTGGTTGTTTCTTGATGACAGCCAGACAGACAGAGAGACAGGCCGACATGGGCTTTCACAATAGGTGCTTTGCGGATTATATTCTAACACACCTAAAAATGTAATAAGCTTCCATTTCCTTGGATTAACTTTTTAATTTTGCACACACTAAAAACATCTATAATGTCAGAATTTACCTAATGTTGTACTTTAAATCATCAGTTTTCACTGTGCTATGAAGTTTGTGTGTTTAAATGTACTTTAATGAATATTTGTAAAAATACAGTTGATGTCCAAAAAAATTACAATTAGGGATTGGTAATTATCACAATTTATCAAAGACCAAAACTTGTTTTGACAGGAAATATAGCCAGCTTTCCTTCAAGCCTGTGTTATGGGCTTTTGGAGGTTCGACTTTATGGAACAAAAGGTCCTGTTTGTTCTGAGAATTTTGATTCCTCAGCTGCTGATGTGGTGTGTAGAGAGCTTGGCTGTGGAGTTTCACAAAGTGTCCAAGTTACAGACTACAGCGATGAGGACGGAAGGCAAAAGTGGACAGAAGAGTTCAAGTGTGATGGAAGTGAAGAAAAGTTGTCTTTTTGTCAAAGACTGAAGAAAAAACATTCAAATTATGAATGCGAAAAAGTTGTTAAAATTGACTGTTATGGTAAGTTGACTGAATAATATAATTAAAATATTTTTCTGCATATAATCTTCTTTCAGAACCTTCACTTTTATTTCCTCCTTTTCATTACTTTGTTCTGCTTTGCTTAAACATTTGACCTTCTTTTATTTTTAATATTGTATACTGTTAGAATATTAAGCTTCACCACCAAACAATATGCTCAACGTTCCAAAAAAGGAAAATATTACCCAGTACTCAATACTAAATCAGCTGTCACATAAAATAAGTTTTATTTTTTTCTCCGCAGCAATGTTGGGGGACATTACTTTTAGCAGTAACTTAGTTCCATTAATCATTACTTGTTTATTATGAAATGTAATGTGTTAAAAGTAGTGCATTAATTTTAAGTTACTTTTTTGTCTTTGGTATGATGGGGGTCACCATTACTGATGATCTAAAGCAAGAAGAACTCACCTAGCAATTGTTATGAAGATGAAAAAAAAAACATTATTTCTTCCGACATCTGAAGAAAAAACAAATGTGCCAATCCATGCACACCAGTTTCTACAGACGCACAGTGTAATCTGTGTGCATTATATCCTGAAATTGTGCCACTTCAGCTTGGGGTTGCAAATCGCCACACAAGGTAGTGAAGTCAGCACAGAACATTACTAGCACTCAGCTTTCTTTTCTTCAGGAAATATATTTCACACGCTTGTCTAGAAAAGCAAATCACTTCTCTTCCTCATTCATTCTGGCAAAAAAAACACAGGACCATTAGCAGTAGACCCACTCAATTCAGAAACATATTTTATCCAATGATCATGGAGCTTCTTAACAGCTGCTTATTCTGACAAGTGCATAAATATTTGTTATATATATTTTCTGTTCTTAAATGTAATGACTGTTGTTCTATTTATTATTTGTTACTGGTATTGTAGTTATATCACTGGTCTGTGGTAATGGTAGACATGTGTTTGCGAAATTAGTATCTTAAACAACAAAGAGTCAAGATCACAGTTATAAATATCTTCAAAGATGCATGTCATTTCAGTATGATGAGAATGATGAATATAACAGAGCAACAGCAAATTTATTTGTGTAACAGTCAATAAGCAAATTTATTTGTGCCAATTATTATAAGGTACTGTAAATGATATAATCTTTAACGTACATACCATTGTATATCTAAAAGTCCCCTAACAGTTAAACAGAATAAAAAATGGTCCAAACAGTACAAAATATCTTAGTTAAATGGGCATGCACAGTTAGAAAAATTTTACAAATTCATACATAAAGTTTGTCCCTAACAATTGTAAGAAGGAATTTCTATTTAATGTGTATGCATAAAAAATTGAGTTTGAAGTAATTAAGTTATACGGAGACTATTTCCAAGCTACAACATGCTTTCTATCTGAATTTTAAAGTTCTGTTTTTACTTGCCAGCGTCTGTTAATTCTACTTTAACCATGTCCTCACAATTTTACTTTTGGGCTTGTAGTTCAAGAATTAGGGCTGCTGAGTGTCTAAATGGAAAAAATGCCTTTTTTGCTTATTTACAGAATATACAAATTATAGATTGAGTGATCAATGCTCTGGTAGAGTGGAGCTGCAGTATGATGGACAGTGGGGGACAGTGTGTGAAGAGGACTGGGATTTAAAGGATGCCACTGTACTGTGTCGCCAGCTGAACTGTGGATATGCTGTAGCGGTTACAGGCTATACAAGACTTGATAATAATACTGGAAAAACTAGCACTGACATATTTAATTGTGAAGGAAATGAAACAGAAATGTCAATGTGCCAAATATCAACTCAAGGATACAGCAAGTGCTCTCTGAAAATGGACGCTGGAGTTATCTGTTCTAGTGAGTAAAGAATGTTACAGTAATGATTCCCAATGAGGTATAGTATTCTGAGGTGATTTTAATTAATGAGTCTCCAGAAAAAAGCAGACAGGTCACAGAATCATTGTTATGTCTTGTACAACAGATCAATAGATCACCTAAAACAAAAGAAGAAAAAACTATGCTCATACAAAACAAAACAAACAAAACAATAATCAAAAAAAGCAAACAGTCTTATTTAAAACATTAAATGGTTTGGAAATGTTTCTGTCATCCACCTCTACACCATTTTTTCTCATACTTACAGCTTTTTATAAACTTTCATTTAAGAAAGAAACAACAACATTTGGTCCAGATGAAATTTGAGAGAACATTTTAGCTGAGTATTTCTAATGTCTCACTGGGACATTCTGTGTCTCCTCAAAAACACACATTACAAAAAGACAATTATTACCCTTGCACCAAAGAAAACAAAAACTGGATGTTCTTAATGATTACTGACCAATTGCACTTGTTCCTATTGAGATGAAGTGGTTTGAGAAATTGGCACAGGGTCATGTTAAATGGGATATTCTAGATAGTTTGGACTACCTCCAGTTTGCATATTGTAGCAACCAGGAAACAGATGATGCCATATCTCTTGCACTTCATACTATTCTCGTGTACCTTGACATAAGTTTCAATTATCTAAAACAGTTCAGAATTTAACATTATGTACCATCAAAGATGGTCACCAAACTCTTAAGCATAGGTCTGATTGGCACTTTTTTTGAGTGAAATTTTGACTTCCTATTCAGCACATTGGTTTCCTCCGTGTTGACCTGCAACACAAACACCCCACAGGACAGTATGTTGAATACTACATGCCATAATCATAGATCATTAGTGATGACCAGGGCAATAATCTTTCCCTTAATGTTCACAAAATCATGTAATTGGTCATAGATTTCAGGAAGCTGGAGGCATAATACATTACCAGATACACTAGAGAGGTTGCTGGTTTTCCTCCAGTGCTTGAGGAAAGTCTATATTTTTTCTGTCCACGTTCACCAGAGTGGGGTCCATGCTCACTTTTATTAAAATCATGGTTTCCGCACAGTTCAACATGATAAAACATAAAATCCAATCTAAGTGCAGAGGATGTTTAAGTTTCAAAAAGAGATAGTATAAGGAAGTAAAAGGAATGTGAAAGTTACAATTTTCTAACAGTGATAAAGGAACGAGAGGTGGGCTCCATATTACAAACAACTCCTGTACAATATGTTAGATGCTGCCTCAGAAAGGCAAACAATGTTATTACATACCTCACCCAGCCATCACAGTGACGTTTCATCCACTTTTCCAACAAATAGTATAGGTCCTTTACAACTTATAACACTAAATTCGGTGATAATTTTCATTCTTATGTCATAAGACTACTCAAAAGTTGCTTGTATTGACAAAGCCATGGCCATACCTTATATGTTTTGCATTTATTATATATGGTGTTTCATTTATTTAATATAAGGTGTTTAATGGTATTTTATTCATTTTCTGGTTTTGGAATTTTACTGCTTGAAAAGTCTGAGGAAGACAGGCAAGTAGGAATCGTATTTTATTAGGTGTACATGAAAATAAATTTGAACTTAAAGTCATTGTGTAATGATAGTGTTGAGCCCAACAATTTTATAAACTTCAATTCTTTCCTTTGATAAAATTGAGCTCAACGTACTGTAGTAATTATAACAGAAATTAAAATGTATTTATTAAGAACGGTGACGATAAAAACATACAGCATAATTACTAAAAAATATATTGTATACGCTGTTGTATTATAAGAGCTAGAAGAAAAGGTGCTTCACAAAGTAAATAGGTCTTTGTATAATACAACAGAAACCAACACGCCCAACATTAAAAAATGCAATCAATCATAAAATTATTTACTTACAGCCATGGAGAATATAGTGTGCTTGTATTTCTTGTTAAGGTGTATTTTAGATTTTGAGACTACAATATACAATGTACTCACATACAGCATACACAACTTAGTAATATTATACTGTATAATCGTACAAACATAAATTATTTAACTAAATTAACTGCTTTAATACATTTCCTTCAATGTTTTTTTTTTAACATTAATACCCCTTTACTTCTTAAAGATGTTCCAGGTCATTTCAGACTTCTGGGTGGACAGACCCCTTGTGATGGAAGAATTGAGGTGTACTACAACGGTGTCTGGGGACGACTACTTATTGATAAATGGAGTCTGAGTGAAGCTTCTGATGTCTGTCAAAAGCTTAACTGTGGCTCTGCATTACACATTTATAACTCATCACGCTATGGAGTAGGGGACAGTGACACATGTCTAGGTGGCATTCACTGTGAAGGAGAAAAGGGAATTTCATTGAACTGCACTATGGAAGTGACTAACTGTAATTCTGGTGATGACATTGGCCTTCTGTGCTCCCGTAAGTTTATTATTGCACTGCACTATAATGCAAATGTTAACTTAGTTTTATTATTCTATGTAAAAAAATACCATATT
>JANRMT010062852.1:32700616-32730291 GCA_026402145.1 Polypterus bichir lapradei | reverse complement strand
ATCTATCTATCTATCTATCTATCTATCTATCTATCTATCTATCTATCTATCTATCTATCTATCTATCTATCTATCTATCTATCTATCTATCTTCTCCTTCCTGCTCTAACTCACTGCAATTCTGTTACAGCTTGGGCTGTTTCCCTTGACTTCTAAGTCATTTTCTGTTAATTTTGCTTATTAATCATTATTTGCATTCTATGGTTTGCATTCTGTGCTTTGCGAATGGGACTCCAGAAGGTGGGGCCACCTTGACGCCTTTGCTCTTGATCCTCCTTTTGTCTTTGTATTCGATGATCAAAGTAACTCTGAGTAACTCTGCAGCAGACCATTGAAATTCTGTCAGAATTTTGAATTCTGTTATTTCATTAAATTTACAATTTTTTATGATTTGCTTGATTTTATTTTCTTGGATATTTCCTTCAGATAGTGATTTTGGACTTGTTTGCTTTGTACTGCCTTTCAAGCAACTCCTTTTTGCTCTTTTCAGCATTTTGATCTGTAAAATAAATCTCTCAGTTTATAAAGATAAATTGTGAGACGTGTCTACAAACCAGAGTTTCATAGTTATTGTCTTCCTTGTGAAACATTTTGACATGATGTAGGACATTCTTTGTATTTTTAAATTTTAAAGCCAGCTTCGCATTTTTAGGGCTTGCTTTGCCCAAAGTCTGCAGGTAGCAGTTAGATCCTGGCTGATTTAAGGTGAACTTCTTCTGGGCAGATCAGTGAAGGTCCTGGCTTGCATTATTCTTTGGAGGCCTCACAAACTGTTTTACCATGTGTGACTGCAACTGTTAACACTGAGCAAATATTTTTGAATCATACATTTCAGATTAATTTGTGTTTCTTAATTAGTTCAGTGTGAAGGTGTGCGTGTGCATGAGTGGGCTCTATGAAGGACTGGCAACCTCTTAGGGATGGTTCCTGCCTATTTACCTGGGATATGCTGTAGCCTCATGTGACCCCGAATTGGATTAAGTTGGTTTGAGAATGTTGTATTATATCTCTTGTGCTATGTAATTATAAAATCCTTTCAGTCTTTCTTAATCACTGTATGAAAAGTATAATTTTGTTGTTTTACCAACAGAACATAAACAACTAAGGCTGGTGAGTAATGAGTTTGACTGTGCTGGCCGACCAGAAGCTTTCTACAATGGCACTTGGGGACTGATTTGTAGCAATGGAATGGAAGGGATAACTGCTTCTGTGATATGCCATCAACTCAACTGTGGAGACAGTGGCTCTGTCTCAGTCACTGCTGCAAAGAGTCCTGCGGTCAAATGGCTCGATGAGGTTAAATGTAATCATCATCACACTTCACTATGGCAGTGCCCTGCTTTACCTTGGGGAGTAAATAACTGTGCAGATGAGGATGTCAATGAAATTGTATGTTTAGGTAAGATAAGGTTTTGTTTCATTTTAAAGCACCTTAGTGGATCGTCAGTTGTTGAAAATATTGAAAAAATATTGAAAATATTTCTAATAGAATGTATCTAAAGGTTCTTCCCAGGTATGTCCTGAACTTCGAGAAGATATAATTCATTCACCATATCTGTAGATTGTGTCTTATAAACTTCAGTTTGTTCAAAGAGAATACATGGGTTGAGATAGACTGATAAAATGAAATTTTTATCTAAGGACTAACTGCGTCGAAATTGCCACTTACCACAACCTCAACAGGGACACTGTTACATATTGAGATCTTAATGTTTTGAGATCAACTGTAATTTCATTCTGGTTTTACAGCTGCTGATACCGATTTTTTTAGCATTTGGTTATTTTTGCTTTGCACCCTCACGCACCATGACCTATTGTCTATGGGGAAAGAGTGAAAGCTTTAAATTCGTCAAAAATTTTCGATCTCTGTTTTATGATGGATCTTGATGTTATAGGGTCCCCTGGTACTGAAAACATTGATATCTCGATGATGGGTGTGTGTCTGTCTGTGTGTGTGTGTGTCTGTGTTTTTTATCCAGAGTTTCTTGAGGATGGTCTAGAGCTTGTGGTAAAAAGTGAGGTCCACAGCTGGTTGGCATCTTTTAAAAAAAATAATCATAGCACTCGCGTCTTTGAGTAGGGGGCATGGTAGCGAGATGAGAGCAGTTCCTATGCGCTACACGGGAGCACACAGCCCTGCACATAGTACACAGGTGCAATATTGCCAGCTACCCTAATTCGCGGCGGGAGCTACTGATTGCCACAGCTGTGCCACATTCCTGCTTTAAAAGGGGAAGCGAGAGTGCAGGAAGAAAACAGGAGAAAAAAAAGGCAGATCAGAGGAAAATAGACTGGCTAGTGACCAAGATGACAAAGAGGTTGAAAGAGAAATGGAAGGTGGAGATGGGGAAAGAGAGCATGCCTGAGCTTATCGAGTGAGGTAGGTGGTCTGAAGTGAGCCTCAGGACCATGGAAATCGGAGGCAGTGATAGGGGCGCTCCTACTGAACACTTTCTTGGGGAGTAGGAGCAGATTGAGAGATGGTGTGTCCACGCAAGGGCAGAAGTTGAGCGACAGGAAGGACGTAGGCTTCATCGGGTTGCCCTGTAGACGCTGAAGGAAATTCAGCAGGGAACAGAGCCCAGTTAAGAAAGTTGAGTGCATGTCAGTGAGCATCTCCTTACACTGCAAAATCCAAACAGGATAAGTGGAGGAGATGCCAGTGTGGTGTGTTGTGATGGTGTGGGTCAGCTCCACACTCCCTCTTTGACTGTGGGAACCTCTTGAACCCAACACCGTCTATAGTCATGACTAGGACTCACTGTTTTTATAGTCTGTCTCTGGCTTTTAACCTCATCGTTGTAATGGATTTATTTATTGGAATATTTTAACCTCCACCATAAACTTTATTTTATGGATTATTTATTTATTTAGGGACTGCACACTGCTCCTTTTGAACACTTGTTTGTTTTTGGACAGTTTTAATAAAAGCACTGAGCACTTTTCTTTGCACTTTCCCCTTGCTTCGTGTGGTGTCCTCATTTGCAGAGCTCGTCCCAGTCATGACTATGGACGGTGTTGGGTTAAAGAGGGAGTATGGAGCCGACCCACACCATCACAGAGCTAAAACGGCCTGATGGAAAAATGTCAAACTCGAAACTTAAGCCTGTTATGAGATGACGATGTGCTGCGATTATGAATTCTTCTCATCAATTGCTATCATAATGACCTATTTTATGATTAGAAATATCAGCATCAGAGTGGTAAATAATTGCTGAAATGTTATAGAATAGTTAGGGTAACATGGTTCCTAGGATGCAAAGCCTACTGACGTTCACGTTCAAATTTTTATCATTATGAATGGTAAGGTCATCACCATTGTTGCCTGCAGTCTTCGAAATAAAAGCCAGAATGTTTTTAGGAGGACTAGAAGACACAAATTTTTTAAAAAAGTACCAAATGTCAAAACCAGAGATTAAAAAGAGAAATAAACAAAACTAGAAATGCTAAGACAAAAATAAAGTCAAAGTACAGAGCATGTTTCTCTATTATAAAAAAAAATCCTGAGATGAGACAAGACTTTTTTCAAGAGATTTTTTCAAGTCCCACAAGTTGAGACTTTGGCCATGAAATTTTTTCAAGTCATGCCCTACTCTCAATCATATTCAACCACGCACGCGGTACTTTCACCTCTCATTCGTGTGAATGCTTTTGACAGACACAGTTCCTGCTCTCTCAACTCTTATAAATTTTAATGTTTTCCTTTCTTTAAGTTCCCAATTAAAAAGATGTAGTATGTCCAGATCTTATTGAAGAATTTCAACATGAAGGGTTATCAACAGAAGAAATGAGTACATGGGCAATCCTAGCACTGATAAATTATGAATTTACGCCAAAATTGTTGATCTGTTACACGGCTAATTGGTTAAATGTGTATCAATAGACTGCTGAAACAGTTGGTGGTGATCATGTGGAAGATGAAAACATCAATTTACAATATCCCAAAGAATATCTACAACCGTTAACATCGTCTGTTCTTACATCGCATGAATTACTGTAAAAATGAAGGATGTATCCAAGAAAGATAATGTAGTACATCTTCTGCGGATAACATTAGACAACAAAGGAGATCTTGATATGACATTCGTATTAAAACGTTAACAGTTTTCCATTAGAATAGGTTTGGCAAAGACAATTAACAAATCTCAGTGACAAACATTCGAAAAAGTCATTTTATTTATTAGAGAGAAAGAAACAAAATTCAATCAAGGGCAGTTATACATTGCGTTGTCATAATGAAAGTCCAAACACAGAATCAAAATTCAATGCGATATTGACAAAATTTTAATTCAAAAAATTGTTTTTACTGAAGTTTTACAGTAAAAGTGTAAGTTTAAAAAGTATTTGCGCATTAATTTTAAAGCCAAACAGAACAAACTTGTATTATGCAACAAATAACTGTAATGCAACATGAAACATAATTTACTTTCAAATTATTACGTTTTACTATTTTTTAATATGGTTAATTACTCGCTGTAATGTAAAATAGTTAGTTCTATTATGCATATGTAACAATTCCCATGAAAATAACAATCTGTACATCCGCATCCCCATACCCGAGCGGCAGAACCGCAAACAGGTTAGTGCATAGTGCAGTGCCCCCTAGTTGTTCACAAATAAATCCAATCCCAGAAAAACTAGAACTGCTATGAGTAACCTTTATGTTAAGCTTGTTATATTAGAGCCAGGGTTCCTCTCCTGGTGTCCAAATTCCATTTTTATATTTTTTGTGTATTTTTGATTATTTTATTTGTAGTGTTACTGGTGTTAAATTTGTTATTCTGTGTTTCTTATTAGTGCTGTGTATTATTTAATTTCTATGTATCTAGGCATGTTTTGTTATGTTCTGGGTGTCATGTGGGTGGTTCCTCATCAAGGGACTGCTCCCAAATCTATAAAGACTGAACAAACAAGCAGTCCTTTCAGGTTCATCAAATGTGCTGCTGTTGGCGAGTTTCTATTGTGATTAGTCTGTGTTTTTGTGAAATTACTGGATTTTTGACCTTATGCTCAGTTTATGACTTCACCTTTTGGATTTGTGTGTTGGGACTTGTTTGCCTTGGATTGCCTTTGTCTTCTCAGGTAACCACTACTGTGTCTTTTGTGTTTTTCTGAGTTTCACAGTTTTGGAGCATTTTTTGTGATAATAAATCTGACTTATAAAAATTCTACATTTGCCCTTTTTATGTCTAGCCAGGATGTTACATTTTTCCTAACCAGGGAAAACAAAAATCAGGGAAATTTTAGGATTTTTTGTGCTTAGGAAATCTAAAATTCATAACAGAACTAATGATGACATCAGACCGTCCCAGTGCATTGTGGGATGCGTTACCATGTTAACAAGTGACTTGAACCTGTCAAAATGGCTGCACCAATTGAAAAAACAAAATGGCATTAAAAATAACGTATAAAAAACATGAACTTTTAAATAAGGTCTTTATATTTTAAAAAACTTCAAAAACTGATACCCTTGGTCAGGAAAAAACCCAGTGAATATGTATTACTTAAGTTTAAAAGCTTTAGGGAAGCTCAAGGAAAATTAAATATAACAAATTATATCACTGCCATTTTCACTGTTTCAAGCACAGGTGCAACCATGCTGTTTTATGACAGTAGAGCTCATTGCCATTCACGTGATTGCACCATTGTAATGAATAATACTATTTTCATTTATAAATATTTTTATCAGGATTAAGTTTTCAAGTACAAAATTGACATTGTGCTACAAATGTTATTAGTTACATAGATAGTTGCATAGATATACCATGTGCTCTCATTTAAATTTCAATCATGAATTCATATTCTGTATTTCAACATGCAAGGCTTTGCAGGGCCCTGGATTCAGTACAGGAAACTCTCAAGAACACCTCTTTACTCAGTTCTAAATGGGCTGTTTATCATCACCAGTGAACTAACTTGACTGTCAACAACACTTAATCACACCCCTGGCTAGAGTGAATCACAATAATTTTAAAGGATAAGCTTGGTATTTTTCAAGTCAGTTATTTCTTCAAAAAAAAAAGGAAAAAAAATCCTTGTCTGTTCTTGACGCTTACAATGTGGCTGAAGGGTACCAGGGTCCATAAATAAAATAAAAAATAAGCCTTAGTACTTGCCAAATATGTACAATTTAAAGTAGGAAAGGTTTTGATTTAAGAAAATATGCCTTCCATGTTTGTGAGGTATTCTTGTGATAACAAATGGAATCTAAAAGTAATTACTTTATCACAGGTTCTTGGAACTTTTTTTAACATAGTAAGAATACATTTTCTGTTGTCTTGTTTTGTTGCAGCCTCCATTGTGAGTGAAGTTATGACAACCCAATAAGCCACACAGGACCGGCTATATTCTGCCTATAATTCTACTTTTGCCTCTGCAAATCAATTCAACAGTTATGTTTTGCCATGGCTTGTAATAAGAGAGATGTGTACTCACATCATATTATTGTTTCCTTACTTTTTGCCTGTTTCATTCTGTGTTGTTATTTTATATAGACTACAGAGTGAGATTTACACCAAGTGGCAGTGTTGTGAAAAGAGCACATAAGAGTTTTACTGTACTTTGTGTACACACAACAGTAAATCTAAACTACACTGATTACAATGCATTGTAATTTTATACCACCCTGGGTCGTTAAAATATTCTCTCTCACTGAAGGAATTGCATGCATATCAATCCAGGACCAGCATGGAAATATCTTTAAAATATAATGAAATAAACTCCTGTATAATGAAAGAAAATTAAGTGTGATATAAGTGTGTTATTATTGTCTAGTTATCTATGAAACAGAGACAGCAATTCACATATGTGCATCAACACTCGATAATTTCATTAATAGAGCTTAACACTCATTGTTGAGGATGAGCTATTGATTAAAGTGCACAATTAGTCTACTTTTAAAATGGCTAAATGTCACAACAATGTTTTGTTTTGCACTTTTTTTCTTTTGAAAATGGCATGGATAAAGTGTTTTGCAATATATATGTAATCCCAAGACACTGATCAATACTCTAACATTTTTGACTTAAAAATTCGACAAGATGAATACCTGGATTCTGTGTTGCAAGGCAGAAGTGTAAAGTTACATTTTTTTCTATTGGCTTTTTATAATTTCTTATTCCTCCCCCTACCCCTTATTTATAACAAAAACATAATATCATTTACTTAAGCATTTTGTTTTATTACGCTAATGGGCCATCTGTTCTTATTTTTTTCACTTGTCATATAGACCCTAAAGAAGGAAAGGTCATCTTTCCTGTGCCAAATGGACACCTTCCTAAAGAAACTGGAAATTGTCCTTGGGTTAGCTTACTGCACCCTGTCTTATGACTTATGAGTAACCTGCCGTGATAGCAAAACAGCTTTCTCAGCCATTCACCCTAAGTAGTTTGCAAGCAGTTTATTTTTCTTTCACATATGCTTCACTTTAGAATGTAGTTTCATGGGGCAAATTAATATGTAACATGATTGTAAAGAAATAAATTTGAATTCAATAAAAAGTAATTTACTTATCCTTCAATATTCATAAAAATATTCATAGGAGCAATCTTGACTTCTTGATTTTTAAACAGGTAAAAGAAAAAAAGAAAATGTGATACTACCTTGTTCAGTTGATCCATCCCAGAAGCACTGTATTGGTAAGTCTGTGGCAAGAGAGCATAATTTACTTGCTTTAAGAATTAATCAATTCTTAACTTATTTTAAAATTTTGTGAAATAATTTTAAACAATAATACCTACTCATTTTATGAATACATTTTTGCCATTGTAGATCATGGGAAGCTGAAGTTAGTTGTGAAGTGAAACATGAGTACCCAGAAAAAAAAAACCAAATTCAACATAGACAGTGACCTGCTTCTCCAGAACAGTGAGCCAGCAGCGATCACCAATTTGTTAACATCCACCCATCTTTTCATTTTTTTAACTTTTTGTTTTGTTATTGTTTGGTTATAGGGAAGTGAAGACTATCATTATAGTAGTTCAGGCAAGGCAGAAACTGTTCCTGGGTGTGTTCACCAAATATCTAACAAATATCTTTAGTATTTGTATAAAAACAAAAAAGGAGTTATGCAAATATTGATTAATATGCTTGACATAGTAAATCACTGGGCTATTTGTATTAACCAAGTTTCATGGAACTATGGGTAAAATACCCATGAACATTAAGTATAATAATTACTCTCATTAGGTCAGTACTACCACTGAGTTACAATGGTATAATGGTAAGACATCTGTTTTGATCATGTCATGCATTTAGGAACTTATGTTCACACGATATGCTAGACCTTACATTCCTCTTTCTTTGTCAATCTTGCTCAGTTCATTGGACATTGTAGCCATCTTGTGGATTCTGGCATGGATGCCAGATGTTTCATCGCTCTATCTATCTATCTATCTATCTATCTATCTATCTATCTATCTATCTATCTATTCATATGTCATGTTTTTCTACATTTGAACTTTCCTAGCTGTAAAGCAGTTTCTTTTAAGCTTTTCATAAGTGACTGATTCTGACAGCAGTGCTGCATACTCTGTCTGCCTCCATCAAATTTGTCATTAAACCTTTGAGCATCTTTATCTATTTGAATATACTTTTTCTCAATCTCTCTCTCTTTCAGTTTAAAGGCCTTTTTCTGGGTTCACCAGGTTGTGGTTGCCATTGGATAAAATAGTAATCTTGGTTTACGTTGTGAAATTTATAGTATAAGGTAATGAATGAAAACGTTTTTTTGTGTTTTAGTTTTTCTTAATCTTTACCTGAATTTATTTCCAGAACCCAAATCATTACGTCTCATAGATGGTCCGAGCTCTTGTGCTGGCAGGGTGGAAGTGTTGTACCAGGATATCTGGGGGACAGTCTGTGATGATTCTTGGGACTTGACAGATGCTCAGGTGGTTTGCACACAGCTCAGTTGTGGAGAAGCACTAAGTGCACACAGTGAGGCTTCCTTTGGAAGTGGGAATGGCTCAATCTGGCTAGATGAAGTGAACTGTAAAGGCAGTGAACTGAGGCTGTGGGACTGTCAGCATGCATCTCTGGGAAACCACAACTGTCATCACAAAGAGGATGCTGGAGTTACGTGTACAGGTAACAAATTGTGAAAAGTATACAGACTTGTACAGATTAAGACTGATTTTTTTAGTTAATGTTGTTATAATTGGTTTACACCAAATATGTTGTAAAATTGTTAATAATCAGTTTGTCGTGTTTGAGTAGATTAAAGAGAGCAACAGAAGTGCCAGAATCAGTACACAGAGAAATGGAAGCCAATCTGGCAAGGTCAAATTATAAACCAAAAGCCAAAGGCAGACTAAGAAAGAAAAAGCCTAAACCATTTTTCCTAGAAGATCACTTATTTTAATTGAAGTCTTTCACTGTAGTATTTTTAAATTTTGAAACACATGCTGTTGTTTATAGCTATCTTTTATAATGTCACATGTCATGTGGTACAAGTATCACATCAAGAAGCATCATAGTTAATTTAATTACCAGACATATATAATGTGGTACCCAAGAAAATAACCACATATACCCACATATGACACAATTGCAATGTGATGGCTTGTCCAAAATAACATTAAAATAAACCAAACTCAAAACATACAATAAAGTAAAAAATAAAAATTACAAATTGACTAATCCTGACCCTAAAAGTTTTCTAACAGAGCCTCCCTCATAAAATGCTGGCTCTTAACATACCCATCAGGTTTCATTGGAAAATGGTAATGAAACTGACAAAGCAAAAGGTGTGGTAGAACAGTGGTTCTCAACCTGTGGGGTGGACCCCACCGGGGGGGGTTGGCGTGAAGTAACAAAAAGGGGCGGCGCGAAGATGTGAAAAAAAGAAAACAAAATCAAAAATATGAAAAATATATCTATTGAAACCAAAACAAATTAACTTAAACTACATTCTGATACTAGAAAAATAAATATAGAGTTAGATAAATGTCGATAAAAGTTAAGTAGGTATAATAAAATATGCATCTATGATATATCATTATTTAAAAAAAGAACAAATTGGTATTAGTGGGCTCCTTTCAAAAAAACGTTAGGGGGGCACGATTAAAACTGTTATGAAAACTTGGGTCACAAATACTTAAAGGTTGAGAAACGCTGTGGTAGAACATTCTTAGTGGTAACTCAGGACCAGTAATTTAGTCTGTTGCTCTTTCTATAAGACACTGGACTAGTGAACCTAGCTTCAGAGAATCCATGATTTTCTGAATTTTGTATTCTCTTACTCAAGTCAACCACTATTGGCTGAGGAGGAGAGACCAGATAAGAAATGGGTGAACTAGCATTCGTATAACGTATAATTAGTTCAATTGAGATAATGTAGAATCAGAGGGGGGTTAGACAGCATACAGGCCTGGGAAGATCTGTGGTGGATGAAATTCAATGTAAGTAAATGTAACATATTACGTTACACATAGGAAGTACAAATGTTAGATTTGAATAAACAAGGGGAGGTCTGAAACTTGAAATTATATCTTATGAGAAGGACCCTGAAGTCATAGTGGACTCATCGCTTTCAACATCCAGTGTACAGAAGCAATTACCAAGGCTAATAAGATATAAGCTTGTATATTAGAGTACAAGTGAGGTTACACTTAAGCTTTATGACACACAAGTTAGAAAACACCTCCGGAACTGTGCACAGTTTTGATTTCCATAATACAAAGATATGGCAGGTGTTAGAGAATGTCCAGATAAGAGCGAGCGACTAGGCTGGTTATGAGACTGAGAGATATGAGCTATGTAGAGAGACTGAAGGAGTTGAACTTTTCATTTTATGCAAATTGAGATTAAGAGGTGACATGGTTGAATTCAACCCTATGTATACATATTAGAACATTTTAATACTATAAAATTATTATAGAACAGGCATTATCCCAGCTAGCTCATCCATTCTTTTTTCCTTGACTGTTTAAAATAACATCAAGTTGAGATTTGAATTCCATCAAGACCACCTGTCCACCACACTACTTGGTATTTTATTCCATATGTCTGTGGTTCTTTTAGTGAAGAAACAAATTCTAATATTTGTATGAAATCTGCCTTTAACATGTTTTAAACCAATGCTCCATGTTCTTGTTGCAGATTTTTTAAACTATCAACTGAGATCCACTACACTAATTCCTTTCATAATTTTTTTCAGTCTCTCCTTATATATCTTAGTTCTGGAATCAACCTAGTAGCTCTACTCTGAACTTTCTCTTGTGCTGTTAAGTGTCTTTTGTAATACAGACACCAAAACTGAACACAGTACTCCAGGTGACAATTCACTAGTGTGTTATAGAATTTTAGCATAACTTCCTTTGACTTGTACTCCACACATCATGATATTTAACATGACATTCTGTTAGCTTTTTTGATCACTTCTGTACACTTTCTGGAAGTACTGTGCATGGTTTTAGAGCATTGTCATTATCTGCTAAGATTGCTAAAATGAAGGAATGGAAACAAACCTTTGGATATTGATTATACCAATTAATAAGACATATTTTAATCTTGCAATTAAGATATCATCAAGCCCAGGTTACTTTCTACACCTCAGAGGGACCAGAACATCTTGTGGATTGTATGCATCATACTGGGTGCTTTACTTTTTGTGTCCTTGATTCTTCTGTTTGGGCAACAACTACAAAAGCAAACATTAAGGAAAGGTGAGTAAATAGATAACTACATTACTATTCTTACAAATTCTAAAAACAACAGCCTGTAAATTTGACAAAGGGCAACACATTGTGCCATCACACTAAATTTCCAAAAGTGAAACACTAAACAAAAATTCTTGCAAAGAACACCTGTAGAACCTCAAAGCACACAGAAAACAAACACTGCCCTCTATGTTATATTCTGTCTGACTCATCTGTCTTACATCCCATCTTTTATGTCAATAAAGGATTTGTGATATTTCTATAATTCTTGTATTGTTGACATTATTAAATTGCTATTTGGCATTTTGGGGTTATATTGGGTGGTGGTTTCCATTTTTAAGAAGGGAGACCAGAAGGTATGCTTCAGCTGTAAGGGAATTATACTACTTGACCTCTGTGGGAAGATCTATCCCAGGGTGCTAGAAAGGAAGGTTCCACTTGGAGGAACAATGTGGATGCCACCCCAGCTGAAGAATACTGGACCAGCTATTTACCCTCATGCGAATTCTGGAGGGCTCAAGGGAGTATTGCCCATCCAGTCTACATTTGTATTATGGACTTGGAAAAAGCATATTACTGTATCCATCAGGATGTCCCTTGGTGGGGGATGCCTTTGGAATAAAGGCTACCAGGCTTATTCTTATAGGCTATTTGGTTCACATTGCCAGCAATAAGTCAGAGTTGTTCCCGGTGGGTGTGGGACTCCACTATAGTGGTCCTTTGTCACTTATCCTTTTCATTATTTTATGCACAGATTCTAGGTGCAGCCAAAGCATGGAGGGGGGCTAATTTGGTGACATCAGAATTGCATCTGTGCTTTTTGCAAATTATGCGGTCTTGTTGGCTTCATCGGGTGGAGACTTCAGGGCAACAACACTTTTCTTTGGGCATTTGATTATTATGTCTCCTAGACGCCTTCCCGTAGAGATGATTTGGGTATGATCAACAAGAAGGAGACATCAGGGCAGAACTAGGAAATGCTAGATAAATCATATCTTCCAGCTGTCCTGTCTCCCCACAGGAGTTGTAGGAAGTGGTGAGCTAAAGCGATATCTGGGCATCTTAGTTTAGACTTCTGCCTCCAGAACAGAGACCCAGATAAGTTGAAGACAATTAATGGATAGATGAAGATTATTAAAAATGTATTTACTTTAGTTTGTGATATGAGCCTAAGATCCAGAAAACCCAACGACAGGGAAGAGTAAAGAAAATAAAGAGGGAGCTTGAATGAATTGTCTAATTATTTGCATTGCTAAAAGCAGATGTATTGGGTCATGGGATAAAAGATCAATTCCCCTGGTGAATGCATTTTGATGATTACATTGTATTGTGTAGCACCAGAAAAAAGAGGAAGTTTTAATAATGGAGAAGTTCTTTAGAAAATAGAGGACTGAAGGTAAATAGGAAGAAGACAGGAATATATGAGGTTTAATGATGATCTGTATTCAGAGGTTAGTGTGCAGGGAGAGACATTGAAAAGCTATTGAATGCATACATTTAAATATCTAGGATCAGTGGTAGCCTGAGATGGAAGATTAGATGCAGGGATAACCCATAGAGTGCAGTGTGGATGGACCAATATTATGAAGGAATCAGAAGTACTATGTGGTAGACGAAATAAGGTGAAGGATAAAGGTAAGGTTTTTAAGACAGTGGTAAGACCATTAATGATGTATGAATCTGAGACATTGTCAGAAAAGTAATGGCAGGAGAAGAAGTTAGATGTGGCAGAAATGAGAATGTTTAGATGGATGTGTGGAATTACCAAAAAGGATAGAATAAGGAATGAGATGATCAGAGTTACAACAAAAGTGGGTGAGATATCTAAGAAAGTACAGGAAAGAAGTTTAATGTGATATGGACATGAGATGAGAACAAACAATAAATATGTGGGCAAAAGAGTGATGGGAATGGAAGTACAGGCTAAAAGAAGGTGAGGGAAGCCAAAGCAGAGGTGGATGGATAAAGTAAATGAAGATCTGATGGAAAAGGGCTTGACTGGTGAGAAGGTGCAGGACTGTGGGTTTGGAGAAGGCTGATCAAGCACATGGACTCCACACAGAAACTGAAAAGATGAAAAGAAAAGAAGAATTATTCAGAAATTTTAACAATATTAACACTTGCACACTTTCTCTTCCAGAAATTAAAGCGTGGGAGCTCACATATAATCCTCGCCAAGAAATTTTTTATGAGGAAATCAATTACCAGTCAACAAGACAAAGGACATACAGTTTCCCCAGAAAAGGTATGCTAAAGCATTTGGCACAAAAATGAAGAAGAGTGGGTACTTGATTAATCAGAAATTTTAAAAACACTAGAACTTATATTAGTATTATTAATGTTCAATGCCAGCTTTTTCTCACCTACTCTCACCTTTTCTCTTTTCATCTGCCCTAGGTTTGTTCCCTCTTTCCCTTCCGATGTATGTTATCTGCTTTGTCCTTTTCAGTTTCACACCTGATGAAGGATATACAGCTGAAATGTTGTGTGTTTAACCTTCTTTCTTTTTCAGTATGGAAATAACCTTTAACCTTTTTGTCATACTATAATTTGTTAATTTTTTTTTCATTTACAGATAGCATATTTTCTGATGATCTATCTTATGATGATGTTGCAGAACAATATAAAGGTACATGTTATATAAAAGGTTAATTATTGATACTCTACATCAGTTTCTATATACTGTACATGTATTAAATGTTAAAGCATTTAACTTAGCTTTGAATCTGAAACTTTTGTTGAGAAAATAATCAAATATTAGTAAGTAATAAGGTAATATTGATACAGGGTAGAATCTGCAATTGTGTGTGATGATGTGAAATCAGTTATTCACATCAGAATATCTTTCCAAACATTGTGGTAACTGTGACCAATAGCTACCAGTAAAAGTAAACACACAAGATTAGTGATTACTAACTAGTGTATAGAATCATTGCATTGATAAAAAGAACCAATCACCACCTCACCCATCCAGAATTCAGACATTCTGGGTTAATTTGTTTCCTGGTTATTTATTTATTTATTTATTTATTTATTTATTTTAATTGCATTGATTTTATTTGAGGCAAATAGCGTTCCAAACTTATCAAACCAAAACTGAACCTCCACCACTGGAGTCTTCAAGACTGATCAATATTTCTTCTAAAACATAAATAGGTGGGAGGTGAAGAAACATTTGAAAGTAGTGGAAACATTGTGTTAATGAGAAGTTAAATTTGAAGCATATTTTTTTGTAGGATGCAAAGACATTATCTATATAAAATTCTCTAAGTGTTTCAATCCTGGACCATTTCCAAACATTAAATACTGTGTAGGTTTGAGAGGGTAGAAAAAGGAGGTTGTCATGTAGAGGTGCAACAGATAAAACCTTTTATGTCTTAAACTGCTTCCTACATTAGTTCCATATTCTCATTGATTGAAGGGCAGTTTAATTATTAGTGTATTGAAGATAATTTGTAGTTACTGGGGCACAAAGGGAATATAAAGAAGTACCGAAAGATTTTAATTCTATTACAGACCAGGCTTATAAATATTCATTGATTTGTGTCGATGTCCAGGGGCCTCGTGCATAACGCCGTGCGTAGAATTCACACTATAACATGACGTAAGCACAAAAGCCGGAATGTGCTTACGCACAGAAAAAAGCAGATGCAGGAATCTGTGCGTTTGCCAACTCCCACGTTCTTCCGCTACATAAATCCCGGTCAGCGTGAAAAGTAACGCTCGTGCACGCGTGTGCTGTCCCGCCCCAACTCCTCCCAGAATTACGCCTCTTTGAATATGCAAATCAATATAAATAGCCCTTAAGTTCAGCGTTCTGTGAAAAGACAATGGGAAAAGCATGGTGGAAAATATAAGAATTTCAGCGAATACCAAGTGGAGGCAAAGGAAAAACATACTATTTGTTGATTTAAACAGTGGTATAATCAACAAAAGGAAGCTGATCGAGTGACATAGCGTGTCAGAGAAACTCGAAAGCTCAAGTGCACAAAGTCGCACAGTGCCAAAATAAAAATGAAGTCACATATCAAAGTCGCAGCGAAAAGGCGAGTCGTAACCCACTGTCTGAGTGTCATATGAAAGCTTATTAGGGTACAGACAAAAAAAAAATAGGCACATAGTGGGAAAAAAGCACGAAATGTCAACTTTAATCTCGAAATATCCACTTTAATCACATAGTTTATTTTGTCATTAAAGTAGAACATGATAAACTTAATTTACTAGTTTCTCAAATCCCATTGTAACTGGGATAAAGCGCGTTAAATGCTTTGTTTTGTATTTCATCTTCTATGTGCTCTATGTGTGTGAATCACTACGTGCTTCCGTTCTTTCTCTTTCTCTGACAGGACACAAACACAGAATCCATTACATTCGTGATATTACAGCTCTCTGAATAATTAAAATACTGAGATGTAAACATGATATCATTTTCATGATGAATTGGAATTAAATCATGTTATTAAACATGGGAACACGATGGTGCAGTGATTGTTCATGTCTCACACAAGATGCTGCTGCGCCATGTGCGACCTTTGATGAAATAATTTATTGTAGCAGTACTGTCTCTTTCAAAAGTACTAATCTCCAATTCCTGTCGTTACTTTTCTTTCCTCAAATACCCAATCGCCACACAATCAGCTCTTTAATAGACGTTAAGCCATCTGTAAGCTTATAACGATGATTATTCAAAACTTTTAAGGAACATTGAAATATCTTCATAGTACGTGTTTAATTATTCTATCCTTCTATCCTTCCAGCGTCACTCAGTAAATATACAGTGCGAGGCAGGAACAATATGTGAACTTGCTAGCGCTGCGGCACTGTGTCCTCACATGTTTAATTATTAACAATACAGATTATTTAAATGAAGTTAAAGTTTTATCTGTATAATATAATCAACATATTTTACTGCATTTCATGTTAAAAATTACATCGTCATCATATGTAAATATGCACTTTATAAAGTGGCGCAGGTTGTGCAATATTATAACTGAAGTGCAAGTTTACAGAGGGGTAATTGTACTTGTTCTACAAGGAGCAATTGATTGAGTGCGTTTATAGCTCTTGGGATGAAACTGTTTCTGAACCGCGAGGTTCGTACAGGAAAGGCTTTGAAACATTTTGCCATGGCTGAAGCAGCGTGTGCTTGATGCTGTATACCGATAATTCTCTTTCCGATCCCAACTCAGATACAGTGATAAAAATACTCCGAGTGGTGCCGTGAGAGTAATATGGAAAAAGATGATCCGCTGTGGCAACTCCTAACGGGAGCAGCTGTAAGAAGAAGAAGAAGGTGCAGTGAGAGTAACAACGCTAAAGCAGTTATGGTATTTGGAATACTATGGCTATTCCCTGGACCATTATATTGTTACAGGTTAATTACAATCAGATGAATTTCACTAATAAACAATATGCGGTTAATTTCAGTGTATTTATAAAGCCGCGTCAGGAAAAGAAAGAATAACCACACAGGAAGAGTAGCACTTCTTTGATGCCGGTTGCCGCCAGTCTGCAAAACCGAGTGGAGAACTTGCGTACAACAGGGTATGAGGTACCGTGGAAATGTGTGTGGCTTTACGGCAAGTGTAGGTTTCATACATCGTGATTTGAACGTGGAAACGTTCTTATGCAACATTTCTGTGCATACACACCATTTCTACATGAGGCCCCAGGTCTTTGTGGCTTGTATATTGAAAGTTAAGTAGTGCCATGCCACCTTTTGCTTTAGGTCATTGTAGAGTCACCCTTTGGATGCACAGATGTTTTGAATTCCAAATAAGTTATGATTGAATCTAATTTCTTAAATAATAATTTGTTAATGTACATGGGGATGCTTTGAAATAGAAAAAGAAGATTGGGAAAGATGTTCATCTTGACAGTGTTGATTCTCCCTGCTAATGTGAGATAGAGGGTAGACCATCTATTCACATCTTATTTAATTTTTCCATGCAGACAGCAACATTTTGTTGAAAAAGAACTTTATTTTCACTTGTGATATTTTAAACTGATGTGCTAAGATAAATGGGAATGTGTCCAGTCTAATATTGTGTGCTAGAGAGTTTATTGGAAAAAGTACACTTTTATTCAAATATATTTTGAGTCCCTATATCTTTTGAAATTCTGCTAGTGCTTTTACGACTGCTAGCTTGGAATTTTGTAGGTCTGATATATATAGTACTATGCCATCTGCATATAGTTATATTTTCTGTTCAAGTGCTTCTCTGGTAATCTCCTTTATCTCTGATATATTTTGGAAGCAAACAGCCAATGCTGTTGCCAAGTCAATTGCAAAGAGCAATGGTGATAGGGGGCATCCTTTTGAGTACCACTTTCTAGTTTAAAGTAGTCTGTAATAATGTTGTTAATACAAAATTAGGCTTCTGGATTGGTATAAAGTAGTTTGATCCCTGCACATATGTTTGGGCTAAACCCACATTTGTGCAATTTAGTGAATAGGTAGTACCATTCAGCCATTTCAAATGTTTTTTCTGTATCCAAAGATAATAAGATTTAATGGGTAAATATATTACATTAAACAAGCGTCGAAGATTAGAAGCTGAGTGTCTGCCTTTATTAAATCCAGTTTGGTTTTGTGATATTACTGAAGAAAGCACTTTCTCAATCTTTCTACAACGTAGCTAGAACTTTGTATCTTAATAGCATTATTAAGTGAGACTGGTCTGCAGTATGAACATTGTAGTATGTCTTTATTTTTCTCATGAAAGATGGTAATTAATGCTTGGTGAAACGTTTGAGGTAGAATTTTGTTTTCTCTAGCTTTTGTAAACATTGATAATAATAGTGGAACCAGCTTGTTTGACAATTTTTTATAAAATTCTACTGGGTAGCAATCGGGGTCTGCTGCTTTCCCACTTTGAAGTGAGTTTATAGCGTCTAATAATTGTGAGAGCGTCAGAGGTTTATCCAGTTCCTCCGCACTAAGAGTATCTAGCTGTGTTATCTGTAATGCATCAAAAAACTGATTAGATTTTGTGTTACCTTCTTTAAACTGAGTAGAATATAATGACTTATAGTATTCTCTAAATATATGGGTTATATTTTTATGGTCAATGATTTTATCTCTGTCTGTGTTGGTAATTACTGTTATTGCACTGCAGACTTCCTACTTGTGGAATTGTTGAGGTAAAATCTTATTAGACTTCTCTCCAGATGGTGGGCAAAAAATTGTCTATGAGGAATAAATTAATTTTTGAGTAACAATGATGTACTGGTAAGAAGAAAGAATATGCTCTTAACTTTGGATTTAAAAATATCCATGGGTCTGATAAATTATCACCACTGTAGCTGAAGACCTATTCAGGTCTGGATTAAAAACACAATTAAAGTCACTGGCCATTATAATTTTATAAGTGTTCACATTAGGAATAAATGCAAATATATTTTGGATGAAATATCTGTCATTCACGTTAGATGCATAGATGTTTATCAAAATCACTTTAGCATTAAAGAAATTACCCATCTCCGTGATATATCACCATTCAGGATCAGATACTACGTCTGATGTTCCAAATGGAATTGTTCTGTTTATTAATATTACTACACATGTAGTTTTCTTTGTATAGCTGGAGTGAAAAATTTGGCCAACCTAATATCTTTGCAACCAAAACTGGTCCTTACTTATTAAGTAAGTCTCCTGTAAAAATAGTATCTTGACATTTAGATCTGTTAGATGAGAGAATATTTTTTCTGTTGAATTCATGATTGAGACCTTTGACATTTCAGCTGACAGAGGTCACTGTTTGGTCATAGAGACATTGCTTCTGAACTTTTGTTGACATTTTGTAGTCTTAAGTTAAGGTAGTACATTGTTACAGGTATTATGGCTATGAAGCCTGTTGTTACAGTATGTTGGCACTTACAGTTATTGGGGTTGAAAGGATAAATAAGAAATAGCATTGCTCTCTTTCTGTCAACCCCCCAACCTCCTCCTCTGCAATTTGACTCCCCAAGTGAGGCTAGACCACACCACCAAGTCCCAGCTCTGTGACATACCAAGAAATAGAGCACATCCCAAACAAAACAAAACCCCCCAGCAACAGTGCAGAAAAGATTAAAACTGAGATAGCTTATGATAGTACAGTCCCAATACAATGAACCTAGGGAATGATGTTAAACAGTTCTTATGGAGACTAAGATAACGTATGATAGTACATTCCCGATACAATAAACCAAGGATATTATGGTAAATAAAAAAAACACACACACACACATATGCCGTAAATAACTAGTTACCAAAATGTACATATATTTAATAGAAGAAATTCCAATATAATAATTTTAATTTAACAAAAAAAAAAAAAAAAGGAAATAGAATGTGTAGTTACAGCAAATGTCGCACTGCAAATAGACCAAGTTGCAAGCTGAATCTCTGCTTCTTCCAGAGAAGTAAAAATGTAAAACTGGTCTTCAGTAACCACATTAATTTTGACAGGAAACAAGAGGCAGTACCTGACTTCGGCATTGCATAAGTGCTGTTTAATGCTGTACAATGTAGCACGTTTAGCAACTGTTGAAGGGGAGAAAGCAGGGAAAATATGAATGCAGTTATTTTCAAATATAATCTCCTCTTTCAGTCTGATAAGTGATATCGTTTTCTTTAACACTAGAATCCATGCAGCCTATAAAAAAACATGTAATCCCAGGCCACCTTAAATTCCTTCGCAACTCTCCATTAGCGTCTTTTGTTTTGTAAATGTGTCGATCAGCACAAACAGCCACATAGTTGTAGAGTAAAGCAATGGGCCCAGCACACTACCCTGTGTCAGTGTTGAATATAAGTGGGGAGTAAATGATATTTCTAATCTGCATGTTCTAAAATCTGCCAGTTAAGAACTCAAAAATCCAGGTACTAGGTCTTATATTTAAGCATTTAGTGATTTTGAGCTATTTTACTGCATAAAAACAGTTTTTATTATCCAGATGAGCCAGGATGGGATGAAATGCAAGGGAATCATTGCACCTGTTTTAATAATGTACAACAGGAGGTGCTCCAAACCAGTCTTTCAAAACATTTCATCACAATGTCTTTTGTTTTCTTTGGCACGGAAATAATTTGCATGAGATTTAAGTGTGCACTCTGTAAGTATCTGTATGTATTTCCACTGTTTGCCTACATAATGAGTGATGTCGTGTTCAGTTCCGTCTTATCCGAGTTTTTCCTTTTACCAAATTTAATGGCTTTGCTGGGCTTGTACTTCTATTTGTTGAATGTTTACGTCACTGAAATGAAGAGTGCTACTCTGAGTCTTCAGAAAATTATGGGTGTCATTGGTGACCCATGGTATCTTGTTAGAAAATTGTTTTTAAAAAGCACACATCAGTTCACATGTTTTTGATTACACCAGTTATGATAACAAGATTACATTCAAATAAACTTAAATCTTCAAGGACTAACACAACATGTCTCTTTCAATTCTAGCTGCCCATGGCTCTGAAAGTGAAAATGAATGAATATATGTAAAATGAAATATTACAAAATTTTGGGAAAGTATTGTAAAATGCAAAAGTAACACAAATAAAAAATCAATTATTGGAAAAATAAATAACAGGTTTTACAATATGGTCTTAAAGATATATATTCCAAATGTATACTATTTCATTTGTTGGCAATGCCATACTTTACCAAAAGACCACAATAACTAGATAGAGATAGATAGATAGATAGATAGATAGATAGATAGATAGATAGATAGATAGATAGATAGATAGGTACTTTATTAATCCCAAGGGGAAATTCACATAATCAAGCAGCAGTATACTGATACAAAGAAACAATATTAAAGAGTAATAAAAATGAAAAATGAAAAAAATAAAAATAAAAAAGCAGACAATAACTTTGAGTAATGTTAGCATTTACTCCCCCTAACTAACTAACTAAGTAAATAAATAAATAAGGTTAGGATGGAACACCAATAATGTCAAGCAAACATTGTTCCATTGAAACAGGGTTTGGTCCCTGTAAAGGTTTAGGCATCTAAATGAAAGATTATTAAACTATACAGTATATATTTTCATAAAATTTCCAAAGAATATAATTTTCTCTTTAATTTAAAGATAATTTGTATATCTCTTTCCAGATAGCATGCTCCCTGATCATGTACCATATGATGATGTTGCTGATAAATATACAGGTAAGGGAACTTTTTCATCCATAGTTAACTTATATTACATATTCATTTATTTCAATTATTGAGCTATTAAAGATCTTAATGAACTGTACTCTGTGTCAATGTGCTATGAAGGGTCCTTAATAAAAAATCACCTGGATATTACAAAGCTATAAAATGCATTTTTTTGACTGAACAATAGTTTAGAAGTTAATAATTCAACATTGCAACTTTTGTGAAAGTTTTTACTTCCTTTTGTGAAACAACACTAATTATCAGAGTTAAAAGTTAAATAACCTGGTGATTTTATTATAAAGAGCTGACAATGGAATAGGACAAATACAAAAAATTGTAAATTAAAACATAAAACGATAACTTACTTACTAACTTACTTACTACCACATTGTGTTGCTGGTCCACCTTATTACTCATGAAAGGTTTGCGTCCTGAAAAACTGGTCCTAAAAAGCATTGCTCTTTCTGCACTGCATATGATTTAGGGCGGTTACATATGGCTGCTACTTTCTTTGGATTAGTCCTGTTCCCCCTGGGTAAATGAAGCATTTAGGAACTGCTTTTGTCTCAACACATTCAGTGTCACTTTTTAGATTTGGTTGGATATTTAATGCAAACAGCATGTACATTGGCCTAAACCACCACAAACGTGGGACCATGTAGCATCAGATTATGCAAATCAAATGCATGCCAAATGCCAGCATTAGCTTCAGTTAGCCTTTTAAGAGTACCTGGTGCATTACACACTCCAAAGAGCATTACCGTGATTTGTTAGTACACCCAAATCTCTCAAATGAAGTTTAGGTATACATTTCAGTGAGTGCAGCCTGATGAGGATGGCCATCATTCTACCAAATCAGCTTATGTTTCTACTGCATAACGCTGTGCTTAATAGGTCATATGAAGGAGACTTTCTGGCACAGGTGAGTCAGCAGAACAACTTTTAAGGATACCTTCAAAGCCAGAAAAGACCTGCTACCCAAGGAATATGTGATACCAGCACACCTATCTCTTTCCCTGGGAATAAATGGTAATGGTAGGTCTGCAAATTTTCAGTGTATTCTTATATCTCAATGTGGTCTGTCAGTGCAGCAGTCAGAGTGGCAAAAGTTATGTCACCTTTGCTCAGTGATGCCAGGTCAGAAAGGACAAGTTGTGGTTCCCCTTTGAGTGAAATCACCGGTCTGCTGCCAAATAAATTCATTTATTAAATGTATTTGCATCTTATCTATAAATATGCAGTATAATAGTATATGCACTTAGGCAATAATGTTTGTACAATATGAAATATAACACAATTTCTTACTTTCATTTTAAGGAAGTATTCTATCGGACAACCTTTCTTATAAAAATGATGATGTGGAGAATTACGACACCATGTAAGTAAGTGAAAATTTTGGTAAATATAGTTTAGACCCCCGTGACCCTGTAGTTAGGCTATAGCGGGTTGGATAATGGATGGATGGATAGTTTAAAACACACATACATTTTTTTCTGTCTAAAGCAAACAAATATTTCTCAACATATGTTTATTCTCTTGTCTGAACAAAGATTATGCAATCAAATAAATTAAATATTTCATAACAATTTATGTTAGCATTTATCATGATGCAACTTTGTAATTAATTTGTTACAGCAGTAAGACTTTTACAGCTGCATTAAACTGGAAAGGTAAAATAACGAGCCCATCAAAAGTGCTTTACCTAATTTGGTACAGTAATCATAGTTACTACTACTACTGCCGCGTGATCTCAAAGTACTTCTGCTGTGCAATATTGAGCCACTAGAAGTGCATGAAAAGGGCCACCTGAACTCAATCTGGGAGTTGAAGTTGGGAGGAGGTGGACAAGGCTTCTCTGGGAGGTTTAGAAGGAGAGGTAAAGGAGGATTTCATTTCATATTGTTTTATATTGTGCTGGACTGAAAGCAATACATCTACTAAAGTACCTTTGTAAATAAAATAACTTTAGTTGAACCTGGGACTGTGGTGCTTTAGTTGTGTATGAGGTTTGGGGCTCTGGTATGCTCCCTATTTGCCACAATACACAAACACACACACACACCCACACACACTATGCTTTAGTTGCTTCACATTTTTATGCAATCTTTTTGTTCAACCCACTGAATTAAAGCTGAAAGTCTGTACTTCAACTGCATCTGAGTGGTTTCATTTAAAATTCATTGTGGTAATGTACAGAACCAAAATTAGAAAAAAGTTGTCTCTGTCCAAATATTTATGGACCTAACTATATTTAAAACTACTACAAATCATGCTGCCTTATTGGCATGAAACTCTAAAATTAGATCTGCCCCATCATAAAATGGATATGAATAAATGTCTACCAACAGGAAACTAGAGATTACAAATAACATTAACTCACTAAAATACGGCATCCTCAATTGTTCTCTTTATAACATCTTCTGAACAATAAAAGCAGCTTGGCACATGTTATAGAAAAAAATCTTACCCTGTTGTATTTCATCGTGGCTTGGCTATAGCGCATATTTTGCATGTTCATATAATATGTGCCAACAACATGACGCAAATGCTCATAATGCTGAGTGTTGATTGGTATTGCGAGCTAGATTTTTTTTTTTTAAATGTAAGGCATTACTTTGATATATAGTGTGATCAGTTTATTTCAAATTTACCTTTATTTCCTCATGTAAACAGTACTATTACATTCCTGGTTGCCGTAAGCAGTGTTTGAAGTGGAAACAAATTACTGGCAGCAGCACACGTCATAGTCAGCATTTAATTTAAAACTTTCAGAAGGCAGGATCTAGCGAGTGCTGTGTTTTTCTTGATGAAATTTTGCTACCCCTGACAAACCTTAAGCCATCAGATGCTACATTTACAGCGGACAGTTCGGGGTTTGGAGTTTATAGAATTAAAATAGCTGCTTTTCATTGTAATTCTGGGCAAAATTTTCTTGCCCTCATAGTCAGCATGCACAGATACAACTTGGCACATTCATGTGAGCCACAGGATTTCCAAGTCAAGCAAGACATATATAGTACATCCACATTGTGGACAATTCACCAATCAAAAAACAGTATTAGCTAGAGCCCGCCCTCTCAGCTTTGACAAGTGAAACTGACAGTTTTAAACTCAAGCTATACTTCATGTTGCGTTTGGAGCAATATTATGGACAAAATTAAATAAATAAACAAGCAACAAAAATGTATTCTGTGACACATTCATTTACTTACACTTGCATTTCATGCTCTTTTTCTTTATTTATTGTCACATTTCTCAGTACTTTTATTTATTTGTGCATTTATTTATTTAATTTTATCAGGAATATTCAACCATATCTGACAGTTTTCTTGAGAGGTGCACAAGTTTAAAAAAATGTAATGACTGCAGTTCAGTACTTTGAAAAAAAGTTTGGTTGTTTTTATTTACATCGATAATGTGTCCAGCCTATCAGCGATAGACAATATCATCAAACATCAGCTCAGCCCTAATTCATAATGTCACTCCATTTTGTTTTCATTCTCTCCTCCTCTGCTATCTCCGTGGGGGTCAAGAATGTGTTAACCTTTTAATTGGCTTGTTTAGTTGCTGGGCCTCTCTTAAAGAGATGTTACAGGTCCAGCACATGAAAATATGAAAAATTACACTGCCCATCACAGAGCTATAACATTTGTTAAGAACGTCACTTCCCACATTAAAGAACAGTCTCCTAAGAAAAAAAAGAGTCTTATATAGTTCCTTGGTGTTAGGAGACCAGCCAAGTCTGTCATTGATGTGGACCACCAAGTATTTATAGCAATGCAGCACCTCCACATCCACTTCCTGAAGAGTGACTGGGTGTAGATTTTGTATTGTACAGTGACTGTTTCGTTCGATTTGGAGTATGTAAATATTTATCGCCAGTTGGGAATCAGGGAGGGTTTTGTGTAGGTGTGGTTTGTTTAATAATTTTTTTCTTCTTTATTTGCTGAATATACAGGGTGTCCCAAAAAGAATATTGGAGTTTTAAAGAGCTGTAGCTTGGCGCCCATTCATCAGAGACTGCAGACCAACCTGGTGACGTCTTGAGGAATTAATCTAGTTTGATTTTGCTGCTGGTAGATGGTACTAGTGCTTATCAAAAAGCTAACAGTGTGTTATTTCGATTAGTTACGTTTGCAGTTATGGCTGTGCCACAACAAAAAGCTTTTTGTGTTTGTGAATTCGCCAGAACTCAATCGGTTGTTACTGTGCAGCGGGCATTTCATCAAAAATATGGGACTGAACTTCCGAATGACAATAACATCTGTCGATGGTACCGGCAATTTCGGGATACTGGGAGTATCTGCAAAGGTAAAAGCATCGGGCAATCTCGAACTTCCTCCTATGCTCAGAATGTCTCCCGAGTGCAAACTGCGTTCACTCGGAGCCCATCGTAATCAGTTCGACAAGCAAGTCATGAGTTACAGATACCAACGTCAAGTGCATGGAGAATTCTCTGACACCAGTTGGTTATGAAACTGTATCATTTGCAGTTGGTTCAGGCCCTTAGACGAGGGGATAAGACGCGTCAAGTTGAGTTTTCAACTTTCATCCAACAAAATTTGGAGACCAATGAAGATTTTTGCTTCTTGATTATCTTCAGTGATGAGGCCATGTTTCACATTAGTGGGAAGATAAATCATCATAATGTACGAATTTGGGGTGAAGAAAACCCTCATGCGGTTATCGAACATGAGCGAGACTCCCCCAAGACTAACGTTTTTTGCGCGGGAAACACAGGAATATAACAGTTTATGTATATGCTTGTATAATTCAATAAATATAGCTCTTTGAAACTCTGATATTCTTTTTTTATATACGAAATGAAACTAAATTAATCCCTCAAGATGCCACTTGGTTGCTCTGCAGTCTCCAATGAATGGGTGCCAAGCTAAAGCTACAGCTCTTTAAAACTCTGATATTCTTTTTGGGACACCCTGTATTTTTGTTGCATTTTTAATTGATTAATTGAGGCGCTTATCAGTGTCTCAGTGTGTGATGCCAGGTCAAGGCTGGGTGTGTTCCTGGGGTCCCTGTAATAAAATAAACAAATTACAATCTTTGGATGGTGTGAATCTTAGCATCCTTGTGACTGCTACCACTATAGTCTACAGGAAATTACATTTGTTACCCCATTCTACATAAAAAGAGAACATTGTAAAAAATAAAACTATACCAAACTACTGTATAGAGCTTTTTAAAACAACTTGCAGAAACATAAAGTGCTGGCTACAGGTTTGCAATCTGACTAAAAGCACACAAACTACCTAATTGCTAAATGAAATGTCATGACAACCCCATTGAATTATTACCTGGTTGGCACAGACATAGATGAGATCTTAGTTTTTCCTTCTTTCTTGGTGCTAATGAAAGTGTCATAATAGAGACTGGAGCATTAATACCATGTATTGTATATAAGAGTGAAAAATAACAGAGTAAAAATATAAAATTAATAATGTAGCACTTTTGCACTACTTTTGTAATTTTTTTCCCTTTTTTATTTTTCTAGGTAACAATACTTCTGCAAGCAAGTATTTGTGGGTACTAATAGTCAAGCTTTCACTTGCTATATCTTTTGTTTATAATACAGCATCATTCAATTTCAGTACTTTAAACAAGAATTAGACCTTGTTAAACATGCTCTTTGTACTCATACAACTGAAGAGATGAAAATTATGTGCTTGCTAAAATGACAGCATCTTACTTTTTTTAACATTTTTCTTATGTCTCATGTGAAAATGAGAAATTAGAAGTTCAATTTTGTTAACCCGCTTCAGCTTGTTATGTTATGTTTTTGCTGTTATCTGTCTGCTTTATTAAATACAAATAAAACACTGTTGAACATGACCTTCAATGTTTACTGTGGTCTGTGAAAGCATGACACTCATTCAGTGCCTGAGTTTCATCATCAAGTCCTTCCATGAGTACCCTAAATACAAAGAGGACTGTTTGATTTATGTTAGGTAGATTGCCCAGAGGGGACTGCATTGTGTTATTCACTGGCTGTTCAAAGTGTGCCTGCAAGAACCACTACAAGAACCAGAAAGTACGAACACATACTGTAACTCAAGTTCTCATGTTCTAGCACTGGCTTCCAGTTAAGTTTAGAACTGATTTCAAAATCCTTCTTATTACATTTAAAGTCTTAAATGGCCAATGGCCTGCTTACTTATCTAAGTTTGAATGAAGATCTCAATGTGCCAGCCTACTTAACATAAAGAGGATTCATAAAATAACAGTAAGAGGTCGAGTTTTAATTTATAAGGCCCCAAAGCTGAGGAATGATCTGCATGTTAATCTAAGAGATGCCCCTTCAGTCCCAGCTTTTAAATCCAGGCTGAACATTCAGTACCTTTCTCTAGCATATTCTGACTAGAGCTACTGATTAGCTTTGCTGTGGTTTGAGGTGCCTGGAGTTGTATAGGATAAATAATGTTTCGTTATTTGGAATACATACATTTCATGTGTGTTCCATGTCTACAAAAATCTGTGTAAGTGTAGGATGACACAAAATATGAGGCAAGAAATGCTGAACAAATAGCTAAAACAGAAACTTATTCCATGTTATACTAATAATAATTATGTAATGTGTGAAGACTATAGTCCAGATATCAAATAAACATGTGTGCTTTTATTCAAGAATATAAAAAAAAATCATTCAATTTACATATGGCTGTCGAGTTAAAAACCCAACCTCAAATGTTAATCAACAGAAAATTGCTTTGTATTCTTGGATGGTGCAGAGGTAAGAACTGCTGCCTTATAATTAAATGGTTCCGGGTTTGAGTCCGGGTGCTCTGCGTTTTGAGTAGTGAGCTGCTATTATTATTATTAAAATATGATAAAGACGTACATTTGATTTGAGTCTGTAGCACCCGGTGTACATTTTGGCTACTTATAAAAGTCAGCGCTTATTATTTTATTATTCAGTTTTATTCTCTCAGTGACATTCACGTGGTACAACGAACTTGCTTCTTCCTCTGTGAGTTGATGACATTTATCTCCATTGTTTTCACAAGAGCAGCAATGAACGCAGTTGCTGCTGTGGTTGATGCCTGCTCAGAACTATTTGTTGTACTGGCACTCAAAGATGCGATAGTCCAGGGTCCTGTTTTCTCTTGTTGTTCTGTCCACAAAAAATTGGTGAGGGTGGAAAAAATTGAAACATGGTTAATGTCTCCAGAATTTATGATGAAAGTACTGGGATGGTTAGTAGAGCGTTTGCTTATTATGAAGTATACTAGCAAAATACCAGCGCTTTGCAGCTGAGAAGTAGTGTGTTAATGAAGTAATGAAAAAGAAAAGGAAACATTTTGAAAATAACGTAACATGATTGTCAATGTAATTGTTTTGTCACTGTTGTGAGTGATGAGTGTTGCTGTCATATATATATATATATATATATATAAATATATATATATATATTTACACACACACATATAAACATATATATATACATATCTATACATATACACATATATATACACACACACATATATACATACATATATATATATCTACATATATACACATACATATACATACACACATACATACATATATACACACACAGCTATTTCGTATCAGTGCAATACGCTGCTTGTTAAAACGGATAACTCCCGCTCTTACGTGCAAGTCTGCGTGGATATTATGAACAATCGTATCTGTTCAAGTTCTATTTAAATTTTAAATAGAAGGAATTTTTATTTAGTCGACAGAAATATCTTTGGTAGGAATGGTAAAAACAGACAGGAATATTATTCCTGAATAAATCAACTCAAACCTTAAACAACTTATAATATTTTGCTCTCCATAAAAATATATCTTGTCTAAATTATACAAGTTAGAAATAAAGTAAACGTTAAAAGAACAA
>JANRMT010062852.1:32689748-32700216 GCA_026402145.1 Polypterus bichir lapradei | reverse complement strand
AGTGAGTGAGTGAGTGAATGAGTGAGTGAGTGAGTGAGTCAGTGAGGGCTTTGCCTTTTATTAGTATAGATTATGTCAGTTGCAATTGCCACATCATCCTAAAGAGGAGTTTTGGTAGGGCGCGGAGTGTTAACTGGCAGTATAATCACATGTGAAAACTCTCTTGGCATATTATAAGGTCATAAGACCAACACAAACCCAGCTATGGGAGATGCACAAACCACTGTGTTTTGTTGTGCCAGTCCCAAGCCTGGTCAAATGTGGAGGGTTACGTCAGGAAAGGCATCAGGTGTAAAATTTTGTCAGATCAATATTTAGACAACAACACAGATATCCAATTTGGATCTGTTGAGGACCGGATTAACAACGGCTGCCACTGTTAGCCAACAGGGTACTGGTGGAAATTTGAATACTGTTGGCCGAAGAAGGAGAAGAAGAGGGGGAAGACATATGCAGAGATAGGGGGAAAGAGGAAGGTAAAGAGAATGGAAGTGAGATTAGTAACCTTGAATTTTGGCATTATGACTGGTAAGAGGAGAGAGTTAGCAAATATAATGGAGAGAAAGAAGGTTGAGACCAGATGGAAAGGAAGTAAGGCCAGGTGCTTTGGAGACAAGTTCAAATTGTTCTACTATGGTGTGGATGGGAGGTGAAATGGGGTAGGAGTTGTGCTGAAGGAACAGTATGTCAACAGTGTTTTGGAGGTGAAAACAGCATCAGACAGAGTGATGATTATGAAACTGGAAATTAAAGGTGTGATGCCCCGCAAGTTGGGTGTGTGATGGATGAGAAAGAAGATTTCTGGAGTGAGTTGAAGTGGTGGAGAGTGTACCCAAAGGAGAGAGAGCGGTGATTGGAGCGGTTTTCAATGGACATGTTGGTGAAGGGAACAGAGTATATGAGGAGGTGATTTGTACATGGCGTCAAGGAGAGGAATACAGAAAGTCACATGGTAGTGGATTTTGAGAAAAAGGTGGACATGGCTGTGGTGAATATGTATTATAAGAAGACGGAGGAACATAGGGTGATGTACAAGAGTGGAGGAAGATGCACACAGGTAGATTATATCCTGTGCAGGGGGGTCAGTCTAAAGGAGATTGGAGACTGCAAAGTGGTAGCAAGGGAAAGTATAGTTAGACAGCATATAATCTGTAGGATGATGTTTTTTTATGAAGAAGAGGAGGAGAGTGAGGGCAGAGCCAAGGATCAAATTGTGGATGTTGAAAAAAGAGAACTGCAAGGTTGAGTTTAGAGAGGAGGTAAGACAGGCACTGGGTGGCAGTGAAAAGTTACCAGACAGCTGGAAAACTACAGCAGAAGTAGTAAGGGTGACAGCTAGAAGGGTGCTTGGCGTGACATCTGGACAGAGGAAGGAGGGCAAAGAAACCTGGTGGTGGAATGGGGAAGTACAGCAGAGTATACAGAGGAAGAGGTTATTGAAAAAGAAGTGGTCAGAGAGATGCAGAAACTAGACAGGAGAAAAAGTATAAGGAGAAGAAAGAGGTGGCAAAGGTTAAAGAAAAGGCATGTGATGAGTTGTATGAGAGATTGGGCACTATGGAGGGAGAAATGGACCTGTACCGACTGGCTACACAGAGGGACTGAGGTGGGAAAGATGTGCAGCAGGTTAGGGTGATAAAGGATAAAAATGGAAATGTACTCAAAAATGAGGAGTGTGTGTTGAGAGGCTGATGAATGAAGAGAATGAGAGGGAGAGAAGGTTAGATGATATGGAGAAAGTAAATCAGGAAGTGCAACGGATTAGCAAGTAGGAAATAATGACAGCTATGAAGAGGATGAAGAATAGCAAGGCTGTTGGTCCAGATGACATGCCTGTGGAAACATGGAGGCATTTAGGAGGAAATGGCAGTGGAGTTTTTAACCAGATTGTTTAATGCAATTTTGGAAAGTGAGAGGAAGACTGAGGAGTGGAGAAGAAGTGTACTGGTACTGAGTTTTTAGAATAAAGGGGGATGTGCAGGGTTGTAGTAACTACAGAGGAATAAAACTTAAGAGCCACAGCATGAAGTTATGGGAAAGAATAGTTGAAGCAATTTAAGAAAGTAGGTGATGATTACTGAGCAGCAGTATGGTTTCAAGCCAGGAAAGAGCATTGCAGATGCAATGTTTGCTCTGAGGGTGTTGATGCATAAGTATAGAGAAGGGTAGAAGGAGCTGCATTGTGTCTTTTCAGACTTAGAGAAAGCATATGACAGGGTGACTAGCGTGGATTTGTGGTACTGTATCAGGAAGTCGGGAGTGGCAGAGAAGTTGTACAGGATATGTACGAGGGAAGTGTGACAGTTGTGAGGTCTGTGGTAGGAGTGATGGATGCATTCAAGGTGGAGGTGGGATTACATCAGGGATCACCTCTGAGCCCTTTCTTATTTGCAACGGTGATGGACAGGTTGTCAGATGAGATGAGATTAGACAGGAGTCCTTGTGGACTATGATGTTTGCAGTTGACATTGTGGTCTGTAGAGAGCAGGGAACAAGTCAAGGAGATCCAGGAGAGGTGGAGATATGCTCTAGAGAGGAGAAGAACGAAGTTCAGTAGTACCAAGAGAGAATACATGTTTGTGAATGAGAGAGAGGTCAGTGGAATGATAAGGATGCAGGGAGTAGAGTTGGGAAAGGTGGATCAACAGTATAGAGTAACAGGGAGTGTGGAAGAGAGGTAAAGAAAAGAGAGTGCAAGCAGGTTGGAGTGGGTGGAGAAGAGTGTCAGTGTCATTTATGACAGACACATACCAGAAAGAGTGAAAAGGAAGGTCTACAAGACAGTAGTGATACCAGCTATGTTATATGGGTTGGATACGGTGGCCAAAAAAACAGGAGACAGAGCTGGAGGTGGAAGAGTTAAATATGTTAAGATTTGCATTGCATGTGACAAGAATGGACAGAATTAGAAATGAGTACATTAGAAGGTCAGCTCAGGTTGGTCAGTTGAGAGAAAAAGTCAGAGAGGTGAGATTGCATTGGTTTGGACATGTGCAGAGGAGAGATTCTGAATATATTGGGAGAAGGGTGTTAAGGATGGAGCTACAAAGTAAGAGGGAAAGAGGAAGGCCTATGAGGAGGTCAATGGATATAGCGAGAAAGGACATGAAGATGGTGGGTGTAATGGAGCAAGATTCAGAAAACAGGAAGATATGGAAAAAGGTGATCCACTGTGGCGACCCCTAACAGAAGCAGCCAAAAGAAGAAAAAGTAAACCCCACACAAGCAGCTCAACTTTCATGTTGCATACTTGAGTTTTTATTGTAATGTGTCCGTGGTTGCACCTTTTTTCATTCACAAAAACGGCAAAATCGCCTCCTTTCTTCTTACTGCTTTCTCTCCTGCTTCTGTCCCCACCGTATGATGTTAAATCCATCAAGATGACAAAGTATCAAGAAAAGAGATGTAAATTATAAACAGATGAAAAGAAAAATCACATACCCAAAATATTAGATATACTACTCCTTGGACATCAGAATCATCACTGTCTCAATCTGTCCTACATTGTTCTTTATTAACTCACATGTCTGGCTTAGTCCTGCACAAGCATTTCAATGGCAGTTTACTTCCCAGTTCCTGTATGTACTATTATCCTTACTGTGTTGTCCATTGTACTGATCCACTAGGAAAATTAAATGACTTGCAGAATGCAAATTCTTAATTACAACTGTATATTTATATGTGCATATATGTATTTTTCCTATCTCTGTCTGCATTTCCTGAAATCTAAGACTTTAGCAAAGTACATGTTCAACATTTGATCTCAAAGCTTTGATTGCACTAATGCACAAGGTTATGCTGTTCTCATGAAATGAAAGAATTTCAGCAGAAACCGCAAAGCTAACAGCAGTTTGGGTGTCTTTAAACCAGTACATCCTCTTTAACTTAAAAGTAAATAAAAAGCATATAACAAATTATTTCTTTATCATTAAAAATGGATGAAGGTGTTCAAAAATAGCAAAACTAAAATATGTATTTTTCCTACATTACAGTACTTCCTTTTATTTAAATACCTCCTATTGTAAATTTAGAATCAACTTAAATGTTTTAGGGTGTGTGTCACTTTTATCATAACTTATTCTGCTTTTGAATTTTACAAAGTTAACCATAAAACAAATTAATTTGTACAGAATATTAAGTTTTCAAAATGTATTATTGATCAATGACATTTATTTATTTGGATGGTGTGTTTATTCAAACATATTTTTAAATAACATGTAAGTTATACAATTATTTTCATATTTGCAATATATAGCAAGGTTAATGTTCCAATATGAATTAATGGAAAATTAATTGTTTACTAACTAAACTGTATCCTTAATCCACTTTTTATCTTAAAACTCAAGGTTAATAAAATACAATGCATCAGTAAATTAATTTATTTAAAAAAAATAATAAGGTAAGTGGCAGTTAGTTATTGACAGTTAATGAAGCAGTTTTTTGTTACCTCAAAAAGATGTTTGTTGTGGCTGACGGCTTTGATGTCGACTGTATTTTAACTGAAATAAAGAATGCTGAACAGGATTGTCAGGAACTGCACTCATGCACAGCTTTGTCAAAATCTAACTGGTGAGCACTCAAGCCAAAGCGAGAGGCTGCTCATTAAAGCTTCACACACTTGTATTTGCTCTGTTGAAGGGTGTGTGATTCATGAAGTGTTGCTTTGCACCTTCCCATTAAAACTACCTGTCTTGATGACATTTTTTGAAACATCACGCAGCCTGGATTTTAATGTGATCATCTTTATTACTTATGTAGAATTTGATTAAGGTTAAATGAGCGGATTTGAAATAATCCACAGGCTTGAAGATATCCATCCACTACAATCCCTCCCCTCTTGAAATTTTTGTAAGTCTACATGACCAACATTTTAAGTTGGACCAAAAGGAACCTACATGCAAAACGTCATGAAAATTGATTTAGTTGTTTCTGTGTGATTGGTGAACAAATAAACAGACAAACAAACACACAAGGTTTAATCTGTAGGTTAAAAGATAGATAAATAACATTAAATGAAGATAGACAAAGGGTATAATTTAATTTATATAGATTTAGAATACAGTATATACAATTAACGGAAGTACACCAAATTAATAAGGAAAAATTGTCTTTTGGAAATTCATTATGGCTAAACACACATTTCAGTTTCTTCTTATCTGCAGAATGTCACATCTTGTTTTCCTGTATATTAAATGTACAGTATAACACACCACAAATCACAGGCAGTGGGCTTCAACAGATAAATTCTTTCTGAAAGGACAGATTTTTTTTTTTTTAATTTTATCTTCCATTAAAATTTTGCTACCTTTTATTACACTTTTGGATTTTTACATTTCTATTTTATCTCAAAACAGATCTTCAGTACATCCAATAATATAAAAATTGTATAAAATCCTATTATCACCTTAATTTTATAATATGTGCAAACACTTCATATGTAATTAGTATAAATATAATTTGGAAACACACATGATTTTCTAATATTTGTCACTATTTTTTATAATATATAAAGAACCTATAGTAACACATAATTAATTTGGAGCGTACCCTTTATATTAAAGATCTACAGATCATCAAACATCTTCTTATGTTTATTGTGCCCACTCCGAGTGAGCGACGTGACAGAGAGTCTTCAGAAGTGTTCTGACAGAGCTTGCTGCAGTCCTCTCAGGGCACACGTTTATCTTTTCTTACACTTGTGCCTCGTGATGCCACTTTTAGTGCTCTCTAAGCCACAGATGTAGCATCTCGCTCTTCCACTTGCCGTATGTATCTGCGTATGATGATTGCTCAGTCCACGCTGGGTGTCAAAAGACCTCCCACAAAAGCAAGCGAAAGCTTTAGTGTAAGATGGGGCATAGCTAATGGTATTGCTTTGTTTTATGCCTAAAAGAAAATAAAACGTTACCATTTTTAATAAAAATACACTAGTTAAATTGTTTACTTTTTATGCATTGTAATTTTATTTTTTGATAAGAGTTCGACAATATCTTGACAGAAACAACCAACCACCTCAGGCTTAGAGATTAATATCACTGGAAACAAAGCAAGAAACAATTAAATAAGCAACTGAAGGCTGCAGAAAAATATATTACAATGAAGACAGCTCCACAGATCATGTCTCACACCTCTGCTATATTATTTTCTGTATTTTAAGACTATTAATGGGTTATTAATTAAAAGTATGTGTGCAGAAGTACACAAAAGTTATGTTGAAGGGGGATTTTAACTTAATGAGAGGAATTCACAGCATAAATATATATTTATTATATCCAATTAAGACTGTGGTTACACTTGCTGCTCCTGTGCTGCCCCAGGTATAACCAGTAGTTGTAACTTCACAGCTAAGCACAGTGCGCCTTCATGTACAGTATGATACAGGATCAGTGCCCAGGTGCTTTGTGATGGTGGCGTTACAGTGAGCAATTATCCTTTCAAACACAAATTGCAATAATCCAGAGGCAATGCAGCACCATCCAGGGCAGTTTGAGCCATGATAAGAAACAATAAAGACAATGCACTTCCCTATTTAAAAGGCAAGGGTCCTAATCATTACTCTACCGTCACAAAGTGTGTGGTGCTGGGACTATTTTTTATTTTATGTTAGTATTGAGGGCCAAACGGTCTTCAAAATAAAATTTTAGTAAATAATAAATAAATAAACTGATCTTCATTCATCTCATTGCTTTTGTCATATTTCAATGCATTTGTAACCACTAGAATTTCTAACTCACATACATTCTTCGGGAATATAAAGCATTTGAAAAAAGCACAGACTGTTAATATAAAACATTTACATCTCAAATATTGGTAAAGCCAGTGATTTGTACTCCTGGAAAAAATTAAATGAGAATCTTGTATGTAGGTCCAAATACGTGTGTATTTCTAGAAAGGCAGTCTTCTATCCATTCACAGAAAAAAAGGTCTTGTCATAATCCTCTTTAAGTCCACAGAAGAATCACTAGGTGTCTCGGTGGTTGGTAGTAACCACTCATGCGAGAACCAGACAGGTCACATTGTGTGGGATTTTTTTTCTCTTTTCTAAGATTTTCTACTCTCATCTCATTCTTGAACCTACAGTATTTAATCAAAATCAGGGCCAGAGGAATGGAAGCTTATCCTGGAAGTCATGGGCACAAGGCAGGAAATTGCCCTTTAGAAGACCCCAGTCCAGAGCCGGGCACACTCACATACACATTCACACATGGGGTAAGTTGGAGTCACCAGTTAACATCATTTGGGGATGTGAGAGGAAAACCAGATGAAAGCTCAGTTGCGGCTCTGTTTTCTACTACAATGTCATGCGAATATAGGAAGAAAGCACACATAGACAACAGGAGAAGGAAAACTTATTAGGACTGTACTTATATCTTTAGTTTTCATTTTCTATTTTGTAGTTTTTCATCTCCTTCCTTGTTTTTTGTCTGTTTCTTTTTTGTAATTGTGTTTTTTTCCCCTGATCCCTTTCCTCAGAATTCAATGTTGAGGGCTCTCAGGTGTTGATCTGAGACTCCTTTGTAACGTACATGGTGCCACAGTCAGATCACTGTGGCATTAGCTTCCTAGCAGTGTTCTTTAATTTCCAACTGTGTTTCCCTTTCTGTTGGTCGCTCTGATTTCTCTGTTTGTTTTTTTAATTTGTCTTTTCTTTTCTAGTTTTCTCTTTTTGGTATGAGGAACTTGGAGTTTTCTTTAGTTTGATTGCCTTTTTCCTTTTTCTTCTTTGGTGAAATTCGGTTTATTATTATTATTATTATTATTATTTTTAAAAGAAGAGTTTAGTTTTGGTTATTTGGATTTTTGACCTTATAGGTGCTGGTTTGAAATTTGGATGCATTTTTTAAATTAACTTTTAAAAGTATGATAAAATAAATATTTAAAGTTTTGTGTCTGGTTAAGTTGAATGTGTATTCCCCTGTATAGTGAGCTCTAAAATGAATATTATAAGGGGCCAGAGGATAAGACATTGATGGGAGCCTAGGTAGTTCAATCCAGAAAGGCAACCCTATCTGTTATCAATGCTAAATCAGAAACCAAAAGTCATAATCAAAATAACCAGAGCACTAAGTCATTTTCAGCAACCACTAAGCAAATCACACTCTGTGCAGTCTGGAGGTTCTGTCTGTGATCTCAGATAAGCAGGAAGCAAACAGCACAGGCATTTATGCAGTCGCGTTGATGATGTCATATGCTGCACACTTCTGGCATCCCTGAATAATGATACCATAGCAACGGTAAACAAAGATTCTGTAGAATGGCTGAGTTCATAAGAAACAACAATGGTGTGTTATGAAGAAAATTTAATTTAATTCATACTGTATAAAACACTACATGAAACTAAATGTTAAACTTGGGTTCTCCAGTGTTAAAATAAAAAAAAAAACAAACAGAGCCCAAATCTGAAATAGAATGTGCAGAAGTAGGAAAAAAGTAAATCATTATCACTAGTAATAGTTGACCTTGCGAATTCGCCAAAATTGGTTTAATCAGCTTCATCTCATGGAGAATAGCATTGATGTACAAGTTTATCTTTTAACTAATTCTGCAATATTAAAACACTAACTGGTTGCATTCTGTCATATCATTTTGGTATATTGGTGTATATATTTGGTGAATCCTGAAGCATATGCTATGCAAAATAAGAAAATATATTTAGGACATACTCACCAGAATGAAAAGTTGAATTGTTAAATAAGCTTTTTGGCTTGAGGTCAAAGCCCAGATTACCAATGGGAGTAGCAGGAGTTGAAACGATGGGTGAAATGAAAGACAATCTGCCAAACATAGTGCCCAGACCAGAATCATGCTGAAAAGACAACAACAGGAGATATAAAAATAGAAATCCTTTATGAGCGAGTCTACTTTATGTGGTACAAGTCCTCTACTGTTTCCTTAACCTTAACAAGGAAGTAATCTAACCCTTTCCTTTGAAATACATTTTAACATATTTTTACAAGTTTTTGAGAAAATCATGTTATCCCATGGGCAAAAAACTAACACAAAAAAAAAATTTCACGTTACAAATAACATAGACTGTGTAAGGGACGCCCTGTGGTGGGCTGGCACCCTGCCCAGGGTTTGTTTCCAGCCTTGCGCCCTGTGTTAGCTGGGATTGGCTCCAGCAGACCCCCGTGACCCTGCAGTTAGGATATAGCGGGTTGGATAATGGATGGATGGAAGTGTAAGGGACAGCCGGTAGCCCAACCCGGCAAGGATACACAGAGTGGAAGGATGGGGGAAGGCAGCTACTTTGGGACAGTGCTTCCCCGAAGACGCGGGATGGCAGCTTCCCTGGAGTGTAGCGATGCCCCGGATACCCGCAGGGCAATTTTTCATTTAGTTATAGAAATTCATGTGCACAGTAAGAACGAATCGTGTAGTTGATAGTATAAACTTTAGATAATCAAAAGAATCAGGCAATTGGTTTAAAATTATAACGTAGCTACATTTAAATTTGCCCATATTAGTAACTTTGCATTCACTAATGTGGAAATATTACACTTTACAAACATTGTTTTATTAACTGGTGGTTATTCTAAATACAAACAACCAAATGCAAACAGACAAACCAAGTTTTAAGGTTATACAAAATAAACTGTAAACTGTATACAAATGCTATATTCTGTTAGGATATAAATAAAAATAATATTGAAGGTAGAATTATTTTTCTTATAGAAAAAGACAAAAAAATGATGTAATTAAATTATTCTGTGGTAAACACTTACTAGTATTGTGGTACGCCTATTGGAATATTGTTAATCAGAATTAGAAGCCATTGTGAACACTGAATATATACAGTAAATGTTTATAAAATATTTTATATACAACTATGATTTTCACAGGGAATTGTAACTAAGGCACTACCTTCATCCACATTTTCTTTCCTTTGTTTTCTCTAATGGCTTTCCTTTACTGATAGATTTGTGCTTAAACCTCTCATTTTGATCTTCATGTCCTTATTTGGCTCGGCTTATCAGTACCTGCATTCTATGGTATCTCTATATCTCCGTCCCTCCAGGTTGTCTGTCTTTCCCTTCATTCTTTCTTTATTTCGGGAATTAGTTGGTGTGGGGCTGTAAGAGTGTTAAAATTCACATTGATTGGAATTTATAAAGGGAAAGTATGCAGAACTTTGCTTATGCAAAGATGCTTATGAATCTGATTTTTTTTTGTGAATACGCACAGTATTGTCAGTACATCATGTTTTAGTGTGAATTCTATGCACAGCTTTATACATGAGGCCCGTACTGATTTTGCAGTCTATTAACAGACTGAAGTCAGGAAACCAAAAGATGTTAAACAAAATTGATCAACAAACTCAAACAAACACAACCTAGAATCTTTTTCACTAAATAATATTAGCATTCTTTGTTTTTTATTGTCCTTAACAATTTATCCAATGTTCAGATAACAAACTACTGTGTACTAACACCTTAAATGGGCGGGAACTGATAACTCATTAGGTCAC
>JANRMT010062852.1:32671375-32682184 GCA_026402145.1 Polypterus bichir lapradei | reverse complement strand
AACCCAAGTAATCCACACATACAAAGAAATCAGAACAAACAAGTCCAAAAATTAGGTGCAATAAAGTGAAATGACACAGGGAATAAGTATTGAACATGCTTACTGAAATGTATTTAATACCTAGTAGAAAAGCCTTTATTGGTAATGACAGCTTCAAGACGCCTCCTGTATGGAGAAACTAGTTGCATACATTGCTCAGGTGTGATTTTGGCCCATTCTTCCACACAAACGGTCTTGAAATCTTGAATGTTCCAGGGGCCTCTTCTATGAAATCTGATCTTCAGTTCTTTCCATAGATTTTCAATTAGATTCAAGTCGGGTGATTGACTGGGCCATTCTAGCAGCTTTATCTTCTTTCTCTAAAACCAACTGAGAGTTTCCTTGGCTGTGTGTTTGGGATTACAGTCTTGCTGAAATGTCCACTCTCATTTCATCTTTAGTATCCTGGTAGATGACAGCAGATTCTTATCAAGAATGTCCCAGTACATTTCTCCATTCATCCTTCCTTTAATTATATGAAGTCAATACAATAGTAGTGTTCAATACTTTTTCCTTGTGTCATTCCACTTTATTACACACAACTTAATTTATGGACTTAATTTTTTTTTACTTCTTTGTATGTGTGGATTACTTGGGTTGTTACCGACATCTGGTGAAAATTTCATGTCAATAGCCCCATTAGGAATATATTTACTGAGAAAAATGTTGACACGTTCAATGTTTATTTTCCCCACTGTATACGTATATACATACATACATATACACACCGGCCACTTTAGGCACACCTTGCTAGTACTGGGTTGGACCCCATTTTGCCTTCAGAACTTCCATAATTCTTCGAGGCATAGATCCGACAAGGTCCACATTAACATTTGGGCTGCACATTCATGATGCGACTCTCCATTCCCTCACATCCCAAAGGTGCCCTATTGGATTGAGATCTAGTGACTGTGGAGGCCATTTGAATACAGTGAACTCATTGTCATGTCCAAGAAACAAGTTTGAAATTATTTAAGTTTTGTGACACGGTGTGTTATCCTGCTGGAAGTACCGGTAGCTATTAGAAGATGGGTACACTGAGGTCATAAAGGGATGGACATGGTCAGCAACAATACTCAAGTAGGTTCCGGCATTTAAACGATGCTCAATTTTTACTAAAAGGCCCAAAGAATGCCAAGAAAATAACCCTCACACCACCACCTTCACCAGGCTGAACCACTGATACAAGACAGGATGGATCCATGCTTTCATGTTGTTGATGCCAAATTCTGACCTTACCATCCAAATGTCACAGCAGAAATTTTGGTGAGCCCATGTGAATTGTAGCCTCAGCTGCCTGTTTTTAGCTGGCCAGAGTGGCATCCTGTGTGGTCTCCTTCTGCTGTAGCCCATCTGCTTCAAGGTTCAACAAGTTGTGTGTTGAGAGATGCTCTTCTGCATACTTCAGTTGTAAAGAGTGGTTATTTGAGTTACTGTTATCTTTCAATCAGCTCGAACCAGCATAGCCATTCTCCTCTGACCTCTGGCATCAACAAGGTATTTTCACCTAGAATTGCAACTCACTCGATATTTTCCCTTTTTTGAACCATTCTCTGTAAACCCCAGAGATGACTGTGCATGAAAATCCCTGTAGATTAGCAGTTCCTGAAATACTCAGACCAGCATGTTTGGCACCAACGACCATGGCACATTCAAAGTCACTTAAATCACCTTTATTCCCCATTCTGATGCTCGGTTTGAACTTCAGCAGATCGTCTTGACAATGTGTACATGCCTAAATGCACTGCGCTGCTGTCATGTGATTGGCTGATTAGATATTTATGTTAAACTGTTGAAAAGGTGTACCTAATAAAGTGGTCTGTGTGTGTGTTTATTTATATATATATATATATATATATATATAAAACCTCGAATGGAAAAAAAATCGGATTGGCCATAACGCAGGGTAAACAATGAAAGGCGAAAAAGGCATAGCCCAAAATTAAGATACATTAAAACAAAAAAGCTAAAATGCTACTGTAGGTGAAGGTGTAGTTTGGAATATAAATATCCTAATCTGCTATACATATAGAGTACATTCTACTTTGTCTGTCATTTGTCTTTCTACTTACATGCTTTATGTTCAACTATGTGTCATAAGTTAGTGCAAATATGCTTGTACATCCGGCATCATATATTTTTTAACTTAATCAGTTTCATAAGAACAAAATGTTGTTTTTACTTTTCTTTAGATAGTTTTTTAGACATACAAATATTCAGCATTTTAAAAATGTAATATAATTATTGAGGGTCAGAGTCATTACCTAGCAGAAATATCATCTACAATGTAAAAAATAAAAATTCCTACCTCATCTTCGCTGTTTTCATGGGACTTCTTACGTTTATATCGTTGACAGTACTTGGCTAACTGTGATTCATTGAATTCTTTGAATTTTTCAGTCAATGCTTTCTTCAGACGAGAAGGTATATTTGATTCAAAAGACTGTAGATAACAAACATAGTAGTAGTAACAATAAAATATGAGCAGAAGAAAAAGAATAAATTCTCTAAAAAACTAATTAAATAAGCAAACTGGGGACTCTCCTGGCAAATCAGTAACAGAGAAGGTAAAAAAAAAAAAATTTGCTTTTAAATTTAGATTCTAGTCATATTATACTATGACTGTGGTGGGCTGCCCGGGGTTTGTTTCCTGCTATGCGCCCTGTGTTGGCTGGGATTGGCTCCAGCAGATCCCCGTGACCCTGTAGTTAGGATATAGTGGGTTGGATAATGGATGGATGGATGGATTATACTATGAAATATGTTGACAGATTGTATTTCAATAAGGGCTGTCAAAATAAAAGCGTTAACTCGTACAATTAATTTAAACGGTACAACACTTTATTTTTCAATCGCATTTAGCCCATGCATTGTTTGACATACAGTACCTTGCTATGCAAGCCAACTGGGACCATGGTTGATATTAAAGAAAATCAATTCCAGTTTTACAGATTGTCTTTAAATTGATTAGTTTTTCAATAAACATATAAGAGAATATTTTTTCCAATTATTAAATAAAACGACTTGTATATATAAAACGCAGGTATACATTACAGCAGCAGTCCTCAAACTGTGTGACACATAAACATCTAACAGGTGGGATGTGAGGAAACAAAATGAGTAAAAAAATGGGACTTAAAAGAAGTACTGGTTACATAATGTCCAAATACAGCTCTCTACACTCAGCTGTGCTTCAATTTCACCATTCAGCCTCATAGTGATCCTGCTGTGAGACCCCTGTCTTTCCCACCGCCGTGCTACTCTTCTATGTCCATCATGCTTGCCAAATCAAAGTCTTCCAAACCTCACACTGACTCTGAGAGAACAGTTCCCCCTCACTTCCACACCTCTTTGATCTGATCCATACCACAATTGAGTATTTTAAAAATACATTCAGCTTAATGACTGGTAAGTATAATTCATAGTTATTTTTTTGGTGCTTACATGACATGATTTTTTTTTTTTTTGACAAGAGCTACCATTTAATGAGTTAATCGTTAAGGTGCAAATTCCCATTGCTAGAGTTGTGTGTCTAGGAAGTTGTAATAAATGATATCACCAGCATCATACTAGAATCACTTTTTGTTAACAGATTTATGGTTAACAACTTTTTGACAATGTGTACATGCTGACTTTAGTTTTTAATGATTAATGTTGTCCTTTCACTTTTTAACTTGTCTGTCCATTTAGTTTCATCTTCATGTCCCTTATTTTATGCCAGTGTGGTCTGCGGTTTCCATCTCTTTGTGGAACAGTTAAGAGTTTAAACTAAAAAAACCCTTATTGACAGGACATACAATATCTCAGCTGTGACAGGAGGTTTCCCCTCCATACTTAGAATTTCAGTGCCATATGAGTGGGTGTCCAGCTGATGGCCTGACAGTTAACAGGCTGCACATCTGACTGAATTATTTTTCCAACCTGCCCTGAGTCAGCCCTGGGTCTTCTACCAGTGGGTTATGTCTGAAACTCCTGTTGCCATTATAATGATTACAATAACTTCACATGTGATAAGCAGTGATTGGAGAAACACGTTAAAAATAATGCACATTACATAGTTCAATTACTTTTTAAAGTAACAAGTAATGCAACACAGTGCTTATTTACTTAAAGTATAAATACATGATCTATAGAACATTATTCCTGCCACTACAAAACAAAAAAAAAAATTTCTATAAGTAATGACTTTTTCACGAATAAATTGCCTGCACACACAGCAAATGATACATCAGATTTGAGGATATGCCTCCTGTCCCCTCGTACATACTATATTTTCACCACACATTTCAAATAGATTTTTTTTCTTAGCAGCAATGCACACGCAGGGCTGTGTATCCTAAATGGCGTATTTTATGTAGAAGCTGAATATGTGGGTGCCAGAATGATGAATAAAGTGCTGAATATGACACATGAGGTCATTAAAATGCAAGACAGACATGCAAAAATATTTTATGTGTATCTGTTCATCATGTAGGTTACACCACTCAAGCGATTATTATATTTGCCTTCCCTTCACTGCTTTTGAATAATGGGCCTGACATTCTACCGTCTTGTTGTTTTCACCTTAAAGCCATTAACAGCAGGCACAACTCTTCTTCCATTAGCACAGTTTCACTTCTTCTGTTGTGACACTTAGGTATTTCAACATTGACCAAAACATTGTCACGTACTGATTAGAAGAATATCAACATGCCATTCAAAAGGGCCACCACAAGTAGAAATTGTTTTTGTCGCTGACAGTTATTAATATAAACAAGGCTTTACGGTTATAGGAAGCCAGTGATCTTCGCAGCAGCACTGGATATAAGACAAGAAGCCGATAAGCGACACCAGCTAGGAAATGCTGTGTCTGCAACCCCCTCTGAGGTACTGAGGGAACTGCTTTTTACAGTCGGCTTCTACAGGTATTCCCACCCACTCAGACAGGTCTTGGCCACATGAGGAGCATGTCCATCTCAGGTCCAGACCAAAGGGCACTACTGTATTTATAAATCAAAAGAAAGTGATCAAATTTGGTAGTGCTTCTGGTCAGTTTCATGAAGGTTCATATATTAGCTTTAGAGTTAAAGAAAAAACAAATGCTGTCCAGTGAAATGTGCAGTTTTCATACAAAAGAAGAAAAAGTAACGCAAAAGTAGTGAACTCTTTGTAACATATTACATTTTACAATATCTATGCAACACATTTAGAAACTTTTTTTGTAAGTATTGAGTAATGTAACTAAGTTTCTGTTAAAAATAATGTTTCCCAACCCTGGTGATAAGTGCTCTCCTAAAGAGACAAAAAAAATCTAAGGATTGGATTCCTTGTTGGAATGCAACAGAACCAGGTCATCCATCACCATAATTTTTAAGATGCTTTCTTAATACATTATCAAAAGAGGAAAATACCAGCTTAAAAGAATGACAAAAAAAAAAAAAATTACCGTTCATATTAATTCCTTTCTGAAGTATGCTGACATGGAAGGTTAATACATATTGTAAGCTACATCAGAAAGGAAGATTGCAAAGGAAATATATTATAATATTTCTCTGTTATTGTTTCATTTGTTACTTTTGTGAATATTTCTTCGGGTATAGACAGTAATGATAAAATATACACTTTTAAGAATGAATTCTTAAAAATAAATTATTATTATTAACAATGTAAGCAGGTACATAAACCAGGAGTGATTTGCTGTGTCATTTTACAGTAGAAAACAAAGTTCTCACATACTTTGCAATATAGCCTTTCAACTTCTACCCAGTCTGATGGAAGTTGCACTGCAGCACTGAAGTATCTACGCAGATGTGGACGAGTAGAATGCAGTTTGGCTGCAAACGCAATCAGGTAATTTGCTATCAATGGAATGTTCAGTTCTTGTCTTGTGTAAAGTGCGACCTGAAAAAAAAAAAAAAAAATGTAATTAAACAGGATGTAAAATCAGAGGATTTTGCGTTTGTATTTGCTGATAATTCCTTTTCTCTGACAAAACACCAGAGATCTTCAAAATAGTTAAATATAGGCCATAAATGAACAGTATTCCTGTAACCTGTGCCCAAGCAGGAGGCACCTGAGGTAGCACTGCATTAGTTTATGTATGTAAAATCACACAAAATGAAGATGTATGCACTGCAAAAAGAGAAAAAACAAAACAAAAAAAAAAAAAAAAATGAGAATTTGTTCTAAACATTATACAATTATATTGCATACCAATTTTTTTAAATAAACAAACTGTAAGACACCCTAAATAATTTCCCTAGCTCATTAAAAAATTCTACTGTTAAAGAAAATTATTTGTAGGTGTAATTTCAATTCCGGATACATTTAATGTTTAAATTTAACTTGAGAGAGGTTAGCTCAATTTTTAGCTTTTGTGTATTTTCTTCTACTACTGACAGCAAAAGAGACTCCGAAACAAGTAGGCGAAACACCAGCAGAGGTATTCGCATGACAGCAGATTGTTTGTGATGTGATTCTGCCAGCAGAAATAGCGGCAACTGTGACTCTCTGTCAAACCAGCACACTTCTCCTGATGCTTGAAATCTCACCAGGTAAGCTACAGGATCATTGTTATCATAAAATTAAAAAATACAAGCACATTATGTAGAAATTGATGATGAAGAAATTATTTTGTTTAGCATGGGTCTGTGATTCATTACTGAAAAAACATACTCAATATTTACATTACACTACATACAACCTCACTGCTGCATTTTCTGCAAATTATAAAAATTCTGTATTTTTCCAACACTAGGCACTACAATGACCTAACTACCCGTCATGGCCCATTGCAGCCAAAATTTTAGCTTAAGACATCAACGCTAATTTTAAGTCTCTTGTAGGTACGCCTTTCAAAAATGTTATTAGAACATTGGAACACTGGAAATTAATTTAGACATGAACAGGCCTTCAGGGCCATTCAGCCCACCAAAGCTTGTCAGTCCTATCCACATAATTCCTCCAAAATAACATCACGTCAAGTTTTAAAGGTCCCCAAAATCTTACTGTCTACCACACTACTTTGTTGCTTATACCAAGTGTCTATAGTTTTCTGTGTGAAGAAAACCTTCCTAATGTTTATGTGGAATTTAACCTTAACAAGTTTCTGTGTCTCCATGTTCTTGCTGAACTACTTTTTAAAGTAACAGTCTCGATCCACAGTACTAATTCTCTTCATCATTTTAAAAACTTCAATCTTGTCACATTTTAATCTCCTTTTGCTTAAACTGAAAAAGGTTAAACTATTTTAATCTTTCCTCATAATAGAACCCTTGCAGTACTGCAATCAGCCTAGTCATTCTTCTCTGGACTTTTTCTACTGCCTCTTTTTTTGGAGCCCAGAGGTCCAAGACTGAACACAGTACTCCAGACAAGGCCTCACCATTGTTTACAAAGCTTAAGAATAACAACCTCCTTTGACTTGCAACCTACAAATCATGCTGTATAACCTAACATTCTGCTAGTCATTTTAATGGCTTCTGAAAACAGTCTGGAAGTTGATAGTGACAAGACTACTAGGGCTCCTAAATCCTTCTTGTAGGCAGTTATTTCAATTTTCAGTCCTCTCATTATGTATTCAAATCTAACATTTTTAACTTCCTACATGTAATACTTTACATTTGCTTATATTAATTTTCACCTCAACAAATCTGACCAAGCCTGTCTGCAAACTTTACCAGCTTGATATTTATATTCCTATACAAATCATTTTTATATATTACAAATAGCAGAGGCCCTAGCACTGACCTCTGAGGGACACCGCTCTTAACTTCAGTTCTGATAAGGTTTCTCACAAAATAACCCTCTGCTTCCTGTGTTTTAGCCAGTTCTGCACCCACCTACACACTACACCCTGAACTCCCACTCTCACGTAGTAGCTTATCAAATGCTTTCTGAAAGTCAAGATAAATAATATCATATGCACCCCTTTGATTGAATCCTTTTGTTGCTTCCTCGTAAAATTCCAGCATGTTAGTAAAACACAACCTCCCTTTTCTGAACCATGTTGACTGTTCTTGCCATGTGCTGTTCAATCTTTTTCTTAATAATTCTTTCCATTATTTTATCTGTGATGCTTGTTAACCTTACTGGCCTATAGTTACTTGGATCTGTCATTTCTCTCTCTTTTAAAGCAGGATAATAATTTCTCCAGTGCGTAGTGACTTCCTAAAAATACGCATCAAAGTGATTATATTTGTACTCACTAACCTCCTTAACCACTCAAGAATAAACGTTATCTAGCTCTGGTGATTTGTTTAATCTGAGCTGTACTTCTCACTCTGCAATTTCCAAATCACTCAGTCCTTAATAGTCCATGTTACATGGGGAGTTTATCCATTTTCTCATATCTGAAGACTTCCAAAAAATGCAAATTTAGAGCATTTGCTATATCACTGTCTGTGTATTTTAAATCCTCCTTACTACTCCTGATACACTTCACCTTTTCTAGCTACCTTTCAGTTTCCCTGATATTCTTGTTAATGGTTGCCATCATGCTCTCATGTGCCCTACAGCATTAGAGTTATCAGTCTTAAATGCCTTATACAACTGTTTTTTTCTTTGCAGCTTCATTTACAACTCTTTATTAAGCCACTGCTGAGTTTATTTATTTTTGTATTTTTTTTTAAATTTCCAACTAAATTCCAAATTTTGGGATGTACCTATCCTGCATTATATATAAAATGTTTTTAAACCTGTCCCACCATTCCTCGTCTGTCTCCACACCGAAAAGCTTAATCCAGTTTATCACTGCATTTGCACTCTTCTGAAACATTGAGAGCTGTAGAATATTAATATCACTTGACCCTAGTGGTTCAATCACCTCTACACCCTCATTTTTGTTATTACAAAGTACTAAATCTAGATAAGCTTTGCTCTTTGCTGGTGCTTTAACATACTGTGTTAAAAAAAAGTCACTGATTACATCTAAAAGCATCTGCTCTTGGACTCCACTATTTGCATGGTTAGCACTGTTAATATTTGGGTACTTAAAGTCCCCCAAGACAATAATATTCTCCTGTAAACTTGTATTTTTAATACTGTTAAAAAGATGCACATTGGAATTACCATCTACATTGGGGAGTCTATAGCACACTCCTAAAATAAGGTCTCAATCCTTAATGCTTTCCTGACAGCCAACTGAAGAAGACATGCACTTAAATTTTGTGCTACATAAACTTCAACACTCTGTCATTTCGTGTTGTCATTCCTAAAAATGTGTACCCATTTATGTCATACTCATCTCCATCTTTATTATTTAGCAAGGTTTTTGTTATTGCTATAATCTCATAATTATGCTCAGCAACATACAACTCCAACTCACTAATTTTATTTTTGATACTTCTAGCATTAAGGAAAGTAAATTTAATGTTATGTATTCTGCTTTTGAACTTGAAGTTTGGGCTTGGATTTATGTTGCTATGCATATTCATTTGTGCACCATATTTTGCCCCTCTTGTATAGTCCTAAACCTAGCTTAGCCTACACTTCCTTTCCCCTTATTTCCTTGCTTAACTCTTTCAGGGCTGATGTCGACTTTTGTCAAAAGAAGGAGTTGACGATGGTAATCGACTGTAAACTGTGTCAAAACCAACTGTTATGTTTTAGCTGGACTCTCGTTGCTAGAAGGAAAAAGTTAGCTTCATTGGTTTGACTGAGATTTCCTGTGCTTGTGTGAGTAGCTAAGCGCAAACAACAGCAAAAAAGGCACTGACATCTAGTGAGAGATCAAAGTGAATGCATAAAGCAGACTACTGTGTGGACAACGTTTTGCCTAATATCTCTGAACTGGACTATGATTTGTCAAACTCCAATTTTGGTACAAGTGATCTAAAATGTATTTGAGGTTCCAGCTTCAGTTGACCAGTCCCCAGCTAATCGTGGTGCTGAATGGACTCATTGCCTACGGCAGCATTTCTCAACCTTTAAGTATTTGCGACCTGAGTTTTCATAACAGTTTTAATCACGCATCCCTAACGTTTTTTTGAAAGGAGCACACTAATACCAATTTGTTCTTTTTTAATTAGTGATATATCATCGATGCATATTTTATTATACCTACGTAACTTTTATCGACATTTATCTAGCTCTATATTTATTTTTCTAGTATCAGAATGTAGTTTAAGTTAATTTGTTTTGGTTTCAATAGATGTATTTATCATATTTTTGATTCTTGTTTTCTTTTTATCACATCTTCGTGCCCCCCTTTTTGTTACTTCACACCCCTCTAGGGGGGCCCGCCCCACAGTTTGAGAACCACTGGCCTACGGCAATGTTCGCCAGGGAGGAGTGCCATTTAACAATGATAAGAGGTAGAAACTAGATTGTAATGCTTCAGCCACGTGAAGACAGCTTGGCAGCAAGCCTACCGCACATTCTTGTCAAACTGGCTGCCACAGCATGCAGCAACAGACGTTTTACGTTGATTTCTGTGTGAAACCATTGCTTGTCAGAAAGTGTTTTTTTGGAAAAAAATATTCAGCCCTCAAAGAGTTTAACAATCCTCAACTAACCTACTTATATGCCTCTTCAGTGTTTATGTTTAAGAAATATTAACTTCACTTAACCACAGATTCTCTACAACCAACCACCAACAATAGCACAAAAATTATTACAATTTTTACATCATTTGATTTGGAATCTGTGGTCCATAAAAGATATTTAGCCACCAAAGGCCTACTTGGGGTCAGGGTTTTAACTTCTCGATAATATAAAATGCTACTAAAAAGTATGCTTTATGCATTTTGCTGATGACATATATTCAGATTCTATTATTACTATTATTTTTGG
>JANRMT010062852.1:32623233-32641384 GCA_026402145.1 Polypterus bichir lapradei | reverse complement strand
AAAAAAAAAACAAACTCCAGAGGACTGGAGCAAAAACAAAAAAAAAAAATCTGCAGGGGTTTCCTAGGCCACGAGACCACCCACCCCCACTGGGCATTCTAAAATACTGTAAATGATCTAGATCAGTCCTCATGGTTTTCAGGCTTTGCATGGAATAATCGGATGATGATGGTCGTGGACATCTGGCCTTCGATCCTTCAATGTAAGGACTGCATGGTGCCTTGATCAGGTGAAAATCGGAAAAAGAACAACAGAGAAAGTAGGGGTTAGTATGGATCGCGGAGCCATGATAATTAAATGCATATGCAGAATATCAGGGTTACACTAAAATATAAAGGATATATACATGCACACCTTTGTGTTTTATTATATAATAGATACCCTCATCATTTCCATTTTTAGCAGCAACAAAGATTTCAGGTTTTTCCTTACTTAGCTTGAGGATATTCCTACCTATCCATTCAGAAATAAAAGTAAGACATTGGATCAAATGGCCCAGAGCATCAGGGTATTTGGGTGCTATTGTTAAGTAAAGTTGTGTGTCATTTAAATAGCTATGGTAGTTCACCTTGAGTTTTGAGGTAATCTGTCTTAACAGAAGCATGTACTGTAGACTGAGGGCCTAGAATAGATTCTTGTGGTATGATATTGGATCCCTGAACTACAATCACCACTCCTAAAAAAGAATTTTCTACCTGTTAAATAGCACTACAACCAATTTAAGAGAGAGAGAGGGGCCCACCTATTGATTAAGGTGATTTATAAGAATACTGTGACCTATGGTGTCAAATGCTGCCTTTAGGTCTAGTATAACAAGAGCAGGTGTATGATCTTTGTCTGCATTAACCTGCTGGACATTTAACATTTTAACCAGTGCACTGTCTATATAATGATTTGTTCCAAAACATGACTGAAACTTATCAACAATAAAATGTTTATAGTCATCCGATTTCTGGAAAACAGCTTTTTCTAGAATTTAAAGGTAGGTTAGAAATAGGTCTAATGTTGTCAAGTGCAGTTGAGTCTAGAATATTTTTCTTAAGCAGCCGTTTAACTACTGCAGTCTTTAGACATTCTGGAAAGACCTCCATTTGGAATGGAGAGTTATCAATGTCAAGTATACTATCAATAAGCACATCAGAGATTTCTTTTAAAAAAGTTTGTTTAATCTGGTCAAAGACACACGTGGAAGGTTTTAGCTGAGACATTATTATATGGAGTTCAGATAAACCTATTTCAGTGAAGGAATTTAATGTGCTAAAAAGAGTGTGCTGAGGTTCAACAGGACTCGTTTTGGAGGGATGTATTATATTACATGTAATATTTATTTTGTGTTTAAAAACACATTCTGCTTAAAGTTTTCAAGAAGCATTTTTTTGACTGAACTGGGTTTAGAAAACCCAACAGTTAGGTAGTTTTATGTGCCTTTACTATTTCATAGAGTATTGTTAATTTAGTTTACCTCGATTAAACTCAGCTCTACAGCATTTTCTCTTAAGGTCAGACACTCTGTGAGGTTTCCAAGGTATTTTTGTACTTAAGGATTTCTTCATTTATTTTTTTGGGGGGCCACAATGATGGCTGCAGCTTACACCATAGAATTAAAATATTTCACCTTACTGGTAATCTTCCTACCACATCCTTCAATAAGAACTAACTTTGGGGTGGTAATTCAGAATATTAGCAAACCAAGAAGCTGCAGATGCATCAAAATAATGAGACATCAAACAGATGAGTTTCTTTTCCATTTACAAGGTCTAAAACACTTGCATTTTTTATTCCTTGTAGCTGCATTATATTCATAATACTTCTAAATTAGCATTCATTGGTTGTCAGCCGTCATGCACAATGAGCCACCCCCCTCCACGACTAAAGATAATATCAGATTGATTTCATTAGAAAGAGTGAACTTGTTTGACTGTCACTGGCTGTGTCGCATTATATGATTGGCTTGAAGGGAGTGTGACACCGACTGCCTCCGACTTGCTTGGATTATGTTAATGAAGGCTACGACAGAAAATCACTTGAAAAGTTGAATAATGCTGCATGGCCTTAAAATAGCTCACAAACAGTGTAGCCATGTTAATTTTTATTTCAAAAGTTCAAAAACAAGTGCCAACACTAACATGAAAAATAAACATATAAGAACCAATAGTATCCTTGAATAATCTGTGTATTGTACATTGTGATTTTATTTACAAATTCGATAACATTTAAAAAAAAAAATAAGGCTCACAAAAAGAAAAGACAGCATAATTTAAAAGCAGCCACATTTATTGTCTGTTATTTATCCAAGTGTTTCTATTTCTTGGACTTAAAAGTAAAGGTTGATTTGTAAAAGGGCTGATAAGTAACTTTGTATATATTTGATAAATGGTGACTGTCTTTTAAAAATAAAATAATACATGCAGAAAGTAAAATAAACAGCAGAAAGGTATTAACAAGAAAACGCATATTAATGAACATCAGTAGTACATGGTCGTCTACATGTGCAATGTTTATAGTTGCAGGACAGGAAAGTTAAGTGACCTGTTCAGAGTCAACCAGTGAGTCCACAGTACTGCTCGACTGGAAACCTTCTCCATTGTCTAACCATTTGGCCGCCATGCCGACTATGTTACACCAACAGTATAATGTGTAATATGTTCGTTTTATGGTTGTTGCAAAGTAATTAAGGCAGAAAAGTCATATTTGTTTTGTGTTTCACAAAGAGCAAAAGATTGAAAGGGATATCAATTTACGTATGTTTTTAGAAAACAATTGTACAGTCATGTCTTAGTACATTGCTGTTTTTGTTTTTAAAGGTGGAATGAAGAATTCAAGAAAGATTTAATTTCAAGTCGTTTGAACACAACAAAAACTCTTGTGAAAGCAATGGTAGCTTCTGATAAGCTCCCCAATTCTTGGGTTCTTGTCACAGGAGTAGGTATGTCCATTTTACTTTTATTTATTTATTTTTAAAATATATAGTGTCATGAAAAACCTAGGATACCTCTGGCCAAATTACATATTTTGTTGACATTTGAAGTGAAAAAATAGCATATACAGTGTTGACAGCAAACAAACTAAAACAATGGCATTTCGTATGGAAATTTTAATGCACAATTACAATTTATTTGATGAAATGAAAAACAAATTAAAAAATAAAGTACATATGGCACTTGGTAAAGTGTGGGCACCCTGCTAATTCAGTACTTAGTTTTGTCAAAATTCACAGCTTGCAGAACTTTTTTGTAGCTGCCTCTGAGTCTCTGAATTCCTATTTTTGACTATTTTCCCCATTGTTCTGTGCAGATGGCAGACAGGGTTTCCTTTGGGTTCCCAGTTCTCCTCCCACATTTCCAGATTAAGCTGCCTGGCAATTCCATATTGATCCAGTGTGAGTGTTTGTGTGGGTGTTGGTGTGAGTAAAGGCCATGTAATAGACTGGTACCCTTACTATGGTTATTTCCCCTTAAACTCCCAAACAAACAGCTGTATCAGCTATTTTAGATTTATAGTAAGTTGGGAGATTTTTCCTGAAATATTCTTATGCTGTATACATATGCAGTATAGTAGTGATGCTGGGGGGTGCAGTGTCTGAATTGGGTTTATTGGTTTTGAGAATGTTATACTACATTATGTTAATTGTGATCAGAAAGACATTAATCTATAGGTGCCTGCTCATCATCTCACTCTTAGTCTATTAATGTACAATTAATACCAGATGCCAAACAAGTAATATTATTATTCCTAATATTATTATGCTGCATAACACATAAAAATATACAGGTTATGTAGAATCATAAGATCCAAAACCCTGGTCTGAACTATGCGTATTCTCATAGTACTAATGAGGTCGGTCCCAAAGTCAAAACCTGGTAAAGTCCAAACTCCTGCCAAGACATAAAGTGCAAGTAGATTGGAGTTCTCCAAATATCGAAAAGTAATAGCATGAGTGTCAGTTCTCAGCCTTGCTTCTTCTTCAGAAACCAACGTTAAATAGATAGACTATACTATATTTGTCCCCAAAGAGAAATTTTAATTTTACAGAAGCTCCAAATAAATAAATATAATAAAAACAAACAACAACCCCCTCAGACACACATAAAAACCTCTAGCTTGGATAACAATGAGCTGCTACTCTCAGTATATGTAGGTGGAAGTAAGATGAGGCAAATGACAAATAGCACCAAAATAAAGATAAAGTCCAATACATTTCTGAAGTGTTTTATGGTGATTTCTGTTATTGGAGTAAAAGTGAGATGATGAGCACCTATAGAATTAGTATGTATGAGAGTATAATATTGTTCTTCTGATCATGTGTTAGTTGATTTGACCATTATAAGCCAATTTATAAATAATTACCCCTTTCATATAATGAATGTAAAGTAATCGGTACATTCGATTTATGTCGATTTATGGGTTAATTAATGCAGCTGACTTGAGAATGTTGTACACAGTATATATAATATAGTTCTGCCAGATAAGGTCTTGCAGGGTCAGGTAGTGTTATGAGAGCCAGAGCCTGAACTGAGTTACGTGAGTTTAAGAATATTATGTTATGTTAATTGTGTTTAAAGTGTACTAGGTTATAACAGCATACAATTGTATTTTTAGGGTACTATAAACCAAGTGAAACACTGGAATACACAGAGGACAGTGAAGGTGGTGACTTTGACTTTCTTTCTCAGCTGGTGACAGAGTGGGAAGCTGCTGGTAGATTACCAGAGGACCAAGCCAAAAGTGTCCGTCAAGTTGTAATTCGATCTGGTAATTCCAGGCCGTTTTATATTACATTTATAAAACAGCAATGTAAAACTTCTCAGTTTCGTACAGAAGTGTACATTTAATGAACATGGTGGGATAGCTTGTGGGTGACTCCAGCCTTTTCTTAAAGAACAGTAGGCGTAAATATTAATCAATATAATCTAACCTAAAAAAACCTGTACATAGTATAATGTCACTACAAAAGAAAATGCTTATGAGATCAGTTATTGTGAGTGAAGAGTAAAATTATATTCTGGGTACTGATCTTTATAATTTATGGTATAAATATTCTTTTTAATATTTGAGATTGATCTGTGACCCTGTCTGGGTTTAAATGAGGTTAGAAAGTGGATAACATATACAATGTGAGCTTTTAATAATAGTATTTTTCTTTCCATTTTTTTAGGAATAGTGTTGGGTAAAGATGGTGGTGCCATGAAACAGATGATCTGGCCATTCTGGTTAGGGTTAGGAGGCATACTAGGAACTGGGCATCAACCTTTTCCATGGATTCATGTGGCTGACATGGCAGGCATTATCCTTCATTGTTTGGAACCAAAGTACAATGTCAGTGGAATATTAAATGGTGTGGCCCCGGCCACTGACACTAATGCTGTTTTTACACACGCACTTGGTACAGTTCTCAGACGTCCCACAATTTTCCCTGTTCCATCATTTGCTATTAATGCAATTTTTGGTAATGAAAGAGGTTCTGTTCTTTTGCATGGACAGAAAGTCATACCCAGGAGGACACTGGAATCGGGCTACGTTTATAAATATCCTGAATTGCAGACTGCCTTAAAGAACATCGTGTCTTAGTAATTAAAGTGGTAGACAGCCTTAAAAATACAATGAATTATGGACTGTTTTAAAGAACATTGTGTATTTAAGTGGAATAGCACTTTAATCCTTTATCGTAGAGAATCTGAGAAAACTTCTGCAACTTTGCAAATTATGTCTCAAGTTAAATTGTTTCAGGTTGTATTTAACTGGTGTTCACAAACATTCTGTTTTAAAATCACTAAAAGTGAACTGATCAAGGGCAGCACAAGCACTTGCTGTTTTAATCTTTTACCTAAATATCAACAAGATGAAGTAAAATATGACATGTATATTAATCAGTGTTAAACTGTTACTTATGTATTATAAGAAATGCTTGCCAGTTCCCTCTCTGCACACACTGGGTTATTTGGTAGCTATAAATTGGCTGGAGTGAGTGAGTTTACCCTACATAACATTATGGGTTGGTTGTAGCAACACCACTATTATTTTGAAATGAATTAGTGTAACAAAAGTTATTTCACAGAACACAAGTATTCTGAAAATTCCTGAAAAAGTGCAACTCATAGGGTGCTCTTAAAAATGTTGTAACAATCTACAACGCCCTTCTTTCTATTGTTGTTCCTACTTATCAAAATATGAGTACTATTAAATGAGTAAAAGTCAAGTGTTATAATCACATTTACAACCCAACAGCATCTTCTTGGCTTCTCCTACACCAAGAATAAATACCTCGGTGATCAAAAATCTGAGAATGGGTGTATATATTTTTACTGCATAAATACGAGGTAGAGTCAAGCTAAAGTTAGAAAATGGGATTGATTAAAAAATGGAACGAACCTTACCAAAACTGATCAGGTCATTTCTCAATGTAGTCTCCTCCCTTCTCAATGCACTTGTGTCACCTGGCTTGAGATGCCTGGGATTCCAGCAGAATAAAAGGTTTTGTCTTGTCCAGGTTAGTCTCTTAAAAGTTTTCATGATGTGAGACCTAAGTGCCACTGGTCTGTAGTCATTAGATGAAGAGGTGTCTGCTTTCTTTGGAACAGGAACAATGCAGGAAATTTTCCACAGCACTGGCTCTTTCTGAAGCCTTAGGGACAGATTGAACAGGTGACAGAGGACACCACAAAGTTGGTCAGAACAGGCCTTAAGAACTCAAGGACTGACTCCATGTGGTCCTACAGGTTTTCCTGTGCAGAGCTTCCTCAGTTGTCTCCTTATTTGGTCTTCAGTTATGAAACGGCCCACACTGATGGTCGGAGTTGGATTTGTCACTGATGTGGACGAAGACTTCAGACCAGACAGCAGGTGTGGTTATAAAGCAGCTTTATTTTGCAGAGTCACAGTGAGAAGAGTTTCAGAAAAGCAGACAATCAAATATACATGACAGCGTCAGGGCTCTTCTGAACCCCGTCTGTTGGGTGGGGCAAGTTTTTATACCCCTAGAATGCGTAATTTAACATTATTATGAAATGTAACAGTCAACACGTTTATTATACACAATCCTTGAGCCCCTTCAACGCCCCTTGTAAAACTTGATTTCTTGGCCCCGTTTGTTATGGCGTTCAGATGTAAACTAAGGGAAAACGTGATAAGGCAGACTCCTGTGTGGAATGCTCAGACCTTGAGTCCTTTCGACAAATATTTTTCTGTTTGCTCAGCAAAGCATGCTTTTACATAATGTATGGTTTTGTAAAGCTTACTTCTCAGACATGAATTAGTACAAGGGAACGAAGAGAGCATTCATCTTCCACACTGACTATACCAGTGGCATGGTTGGAGTTGATGATGTACTAGGACTGGTCACTGGAAGATGGTGGAAGTGGATTTATGTATTTATTTATTTAAAAGAGCTTCTGTAAAAAGCCAAATTTCCCCCAGTAACAAAAAAATAATGTTCTATCTAATAATAATAATTATCTGTCTATCTGCATTAATGGAAAACTGCACAGTCCATCTTAACTGTCCAACTGAAATGGACTCTGCAACAATGATGAAACCAACTACAGCAGTGAAGTAATGGAGCTGGTGGGGTGATACCACAACAACCTCCTCATACTTTTCATCAGTAAAACAACAGAGATTATTGTAGACTTCAGGAGACATGGAGAGAGCCACACACTCGTTACCATTCATGAAGCTCCAGTATTAACTGCCAGCAACTTATGTCTTTTCTGCCTCAAAGTCACTGGGAAATTTGCTGGTCAGAGAGCACTGCTGCCATCCTCACTAAGGCACTTGTCCATGCATGCAGTGTGCGCAGTCTGTGTATTCTTTCCATGTTTTTGCCAGTTGTCCTTTTTCACCTCAAAGCCATTTAAATCTAAACTTAAGATGTTTTCATGCAGATTAGGCAGTTCATAGCCAATATACTGTATCTCCCTGAGGAGCAGGACATTTTGGAGCTCTCATGGCTACATGATTATCAGATGATGATGGCGGAGGATGTCGTAATGATGTGATCTTTATATATAATACGCTACTGTGGCTGTTCGTTTGTCCGTCCAGGATTTTAAATCACCTGTAGTTCGCAAACCTTTTGACCTGAAATTTGGTACACATATACAATGTGACATCTATTATCCACTTTTGGAGTGATGATTGACCTACAAGGTTATTCCTCTTTTTATTTTTATTTTATTTTATTGTAGAAACAACTCTTGGCAGCGGCCAGCGGGGCTGCCACTTGGCACATGTGTACAGGCGCCGTTCTCATCCCTACCACCTTCGCCGTCACTTCCCCTACCTCTTCATATCTTAAATCATTCATGAGGCATATTGAAGACTTAAATGCCAGCTTAGGTAAAAAAATTAAAGAAAACATACTAAGTAATTGCAACAGAAAACACTGACTTGGTCAGTTTTAACACGAAAAGATATCGACGAAAGAAGAGAAGAAGCGGGTCGCTATAGTGGAAAAAAGAAGAGCTGCTTAGGAAGCAGAAAGCACATCAACCTCTGAGCAAACAAATGCTAAATGTACAGAGAAAGAGTATGAAAACTATGAATGCTCAAGTCAAGTGTATTTGTGCAGTGCGCCATTACTGGTATACTATCTTCTTCTTTCAGCTTCTCCCATTAGGGGTCACCACAGCAGATCATCTTCTTCCATATCTTTCTGTCCTCTGTATCTTATAATAGGCCAAAGTGCTACATTAGAATTCTCATAGTATAAAACAGACACCATTTGGATTGTTATGAATTACAATATTCTAATATGGTGAATAACATCAAGCGCACCATAACACAGTGCTTTCATTGAATGCAATAGAAATCACATTACTTAAGTGGTAGAGTATTTAATTAGAGGCATGCAGACAAAACTAGGAGACCATTAGTTTCAAAGGGAATTTGTGTGACACAAGCCATTAACCTTTGAGCTTTACAGGACCTGAATTCCTTCCAATAGAGATTTTCTTTATCAGCACTGAACTGTTAACTTCCAGTAATGTTACCCACTGTAGGTTTACAGAAGAACACGCACTTCTGCTCTCATACTCACTATGTTAACAAGAGTTCTAATAGAAATTTGTCATATTGAGTCCTCTATCATCCCAGGTCTGACCTGTAATATCCATTAAAACACAGATTTTCTTGGCTCCTTACATCTTCAAGTGTATTCATGGTTTCATAGCAGAGATCTTTGATTGGGGTCGTTGACTGACTTATATTCTTAATGAAGGCTTCTGTGTTTTACTGAGTACTCTTCCACCAATGCATCAAGACAGTACATGGCTTATAAAATGGCAAGGAAAAAAGACCCTCAAGGTCATGCAATGGTCGAACGGTGGACCAGCCCTTTACTGTCATGAGGATTCTGGAGGAGGCATGGGAGTATGCCCAAACGGTCCACAAGTGTTTTATGGGCTTAGAGAACACGTATGACTGTGTTCCTCGAGGGGTTCTGTGGAGGGTGCTAGGTGAGCGCAGGTTTCCAGGACCCTTAAGAAGGGCTATTTGGTCTACGTATAATCATAGTTTGAGCTGTGTCCGCATACTCAGAAACACATCAGCATCATCTCCAGTGGGTATGGGATTTCACCAGGGCTGTGCTTTGTTTCCTATCCTGTTTGTGATTTTCATGGACAGAATATCTTTGCAGCCAGACAGGAGAAGGGGTCCAGTTTGGCGTCCTTATGTATTGCGTCACTGCTTTCTGCAGATAATGTGGTCCTGTTGGCTTAATCAAGCTGTAAACTCCATCACACATTGGGACAGTTTATGACCGAGTGTGAAAAGGTAGGGAAAAGGATCAGCACCACTAAGTATGAGGTCATAGTCCTCAATAGGAAAAAGGTGGACTGTTGTCTCTGAGTGGGAAGATAGTTAGTTCCTCAAGTGGAGGAGTTTAAGTACTTCGGGGCATTGTTTACGAGTGAGGGGCAAACGGATGGTGAACTCAGTCTGTAGTGGTGACGAAGGAGCTGAGTCAGAAGTTAAAGCTCTCAATTTACTAGTTGATCTATGTCCCTACCTCCATCTATGGTCATGAGCTTTGAGTAATGAACGAAAGAATGTGAAAGAGGATATAAGCAGCTGAAATGAGTTTTCTCCACAGAGTGGCTGAGTTCTGCCTTAGAGATAATGTGAAAACCACAGTCATCAGGGTGAGGCTCAGAGTAGAGCCACTGACTCTCTGCATCAAGCCAATTGATGTGTTTCTGGAATCTGAAACAGGTGCATCCCGGTGCCTTCCTTTGGAGATTAGACCAGCACCACCAGCTAGAAGGAGACCCTGGAGAACACTCAGGACTCACTGGGAGGATTATATCTCCCAGGTGGGACTGTTCAGAGAATGCCTTGGGATCCCACAGTATGAGTTGGCAGTTGTGGCTGGGTGAAAAGGACATGTGGTCATCATTGTTAAGACTGTTGCCCCTACAACTCTATTTCAGATAAGCAGTTGAAAATGAATGAGTAATGAAAAATAACATTGAGACATATCCCATGATGCACCTTATGCATAAAAATACTTTTTCATTGTTAGTACAAGTACAAAAATATAAACACAAAAAGACACCAAGTCAACTTTAATAATGTGCAATGAATTCACTTTTTTCACATTTGGCTATGTTGCAACCTTATTCTAAAATTGCTGTCAATTTTTTTCCCACATCAAACAACACTCAATATAGAATGACAAAGCAAAAACAGGATTTTAGGCATTTTGCAAATTTATTCAAAATTTAAAAACTGAAATATCATATTGATGCAAGTATTCAGACCATTTGCATTAACATTTGAAATATAGTTCAGGTGCATCCCATTCCATTGTTCATCATTGAGATAATCTGTGCACCTTGTTTAGCATCCACTCACGGTCAATTCAATTCACTGCCAATGATTAAGAAAGGTACACACCTGTCTCTATGGACTCCAACAGGTGGCGTATCAGAGCAAAAGCCAAGTCAAACGGTCCAAGCATAATTTAAAGACAGGATGGTGTCAATGCACAGATTTGAGCAGGCCCACACCTAGGAAATTCTGGGACCCAGGCAGCTGAAAGAGTTCGGGCCCCTTTCGTGTTTCAAATATGGACCTTTCGAGAAAAAAAAAAATCGAAAAGGGGCGGGCCCCTATCTAGCTCAGGCCCCTGACAAGTGTCATGGTTGTCCCCCCCTAGGTGCGGGCCTGATTTGAGGAAATCGATAGATAAACACTGCAACACTGAAGATTCCCAAGAGCACAGCTGCTTTCATCATTCTTAAATGGAAGAAGTTTGCAATAACCATAACTCTTCAGGGAGCTGGCTTCCTGGCCAAACTTATGAATCGTGAAGGAAAGACCATGCTGATATTTACGTTTTTTAATTTTTAATAAATTTGCAAATATTCCTAAAATCCTGTTTATTCTGGGGTTTGAAGTGTTGCTTAATGTGGGGAGAAAAATGAATGAAAATGATTTTAGCACAAGGCTGCAACATAACAAAATGTTATAAAGGGGAATGGATCCAAATACTTTCTGAATATGCGTTACATATAGCTCTGCTTCCCAGATTTTGTAATGGTATTATTTCAAACATTCAGTATAAATTTAACATGAAAAAAATGAGTGTGTCCGATGCAAAGAAGATTGGTGATCTCAATGCATTATGATGTAGCGTTTTGATCACTCAAAGTGATTAGCAGAGTACAGCTTTAAATACATCAGAGAAACAGTGCTGGACAGGTTGTGATGGTGGAATAATGGTGGAGATTACACTTGCAACCACAAATTACAAAATGAATAAATACATAACTCTAGAGACAATATGGCCTTACCATGAGCTGTTAGTGACCATGACAAGAATATTGTGGGAAATTCTTAATTCTAAAAGACGTTTAATATAATAGACTGGAATGGAACCCAAACCCCTTGGTTTAAAGTGTGTCATTACACTATAGTGTTTTTAGGATTATAGGGTCACTACTGACGCATACACAGGGTACAGTGAAATTCTCATTTACATCTGAGCTCCTCTGCTTATGCATTATGACAACACACTGCACTCTAATGTTTCATGTAACTTTCTCTGACCCAAAGCCACCCCCATTGTTGGTGGGGCAAAGTGAAAATCATATTTCAGAAACCAGAGTTAGGGTGAGAAGTACCTTTGTGGCAAACTTCAAGTCTGTGTCTTGGTTAACTATGCTTTACATAAAAAACAAACACACAGAAATGTTACTTTAAAGACACAAATTTATGTTGTATTTAATAGACAATATAACAATAAAACATTCCTTTCAAAGAGAATTGAATCAAAGTAAAGATCATCTTTAGAGAGGCTTGCAGTCTTGAGGATCAACAGAGCCAATGACTGGGACCTTACTGGACTCATGAGTGGCCACACAGGAGTATCTCGCATGGCTCTTCCAGTCAGCAGCAGGCAGCTTCAGGTAGCTAATGGCCAGGTAGGAATTTCCACTGCTGTCCAAGGACACCGGGCTGGACTGAATGTTGTCCGTCACTCGCTGACCATCCACACTCCACTGGATGTCTATGTACCCCGGGAAGAAGCCGCTCACCAAGCAGCTGAGAGTCACTTGGCCTGAACCACTGAGCTGCTCTTGTGGGGGAGGAAGAACCTGAACAAACGGACGAGGAAGGTCACTTCCTGGAGGAATAGAGGAAATATAACAGCGTCATGTATAGAGCTGATAAAGCAATACCACATGTTTGCTGAAAATTACTTATTTTCAAATGATTTTGGGATTATCCAAGAGTAAAATGTTAAACTTTAATATACTTCTTCCTGCGGAAATCACAACATCCTAAGTTCCCTAATTCAGTAGAGTTTTTTAATTCATTATAGCAAGACAGAGTATACAATTGCTTATCGTGTAGTAAGTTAGTAGAAATATGTACTTTGTTGCTTTTTTACATTAGGTCTAGCATTTGCAAAACAGATGTAGTTACAAACATGTCTGAATGCTTTTTTATTATGTTTTTTCATTTTTATATCAAACTCACTTCTGAAGTCATATTCTGCAGGACTGCAGAGAGCCCAATCAGGTACAGAAAAGGTTTGCATGTGTGAAATACAATAATTTATGTTCACACAACAGAAATCTACTCTTTCAACTTAAAAAAAATCAGTCCTTTTTAAAAAAATATTTTTTAAGTTCAAATTCAGTTTTTCTATTCACAAAACAAAACATAATGCCTTGCAATGAACTGGCACCCTGCCCCGAGTCTTCTCCTGCCTTGTACCCAGTGCTGCGTTCATAAGCTCCTGCCCTCTGAAGTCTGAATTAAATTAGTATGCGTAGATGGAAGTGACATACGTAATCTGTAATGTCTGGCAGCATTACATGTTTATAACAGTTTTATAATACCACCTAAAACAGATTAGTTTATACATGGATCAGAGGTTTTTAAGTTTTTATTCAGCACTAAGTGTATTTTAAAAGGAAAGTTGCTATCAAAAAACCTTCAAAACACTGGAATAGAAAAATTGCATTTATGATGGATGGATAGATGGAGGTAATGAGGACTAAAGGTTTTAACAAATAAACGTTTGTTTCAATAAATTCTTTGAGGCCATATATAATTAAAAGTGTCATTAAAACATTGACTGTTTTGAAGCATGTTTAAATGGATAATATACATTTGAATTCATAAGTACTGTAAAAATATTTGAAGAAAAAGCTATCAACTCATTAGCAAGAGCTTAAATATTTAATGTACTACAAAAGAACAAAGGATTACTGAGTTTGATTTTGAATGGTGACCATCAATGATCTTTATCAATGTGAATCTTTACGTCTCTGTGTGACTGTAAGTTATTTTGCTCTATTATATTAAATAAACTGCTCTGATCATTTTCCTGTCTTCTTTCACTTATAATTGTGTTGTATAAACAATACCTGAAATATTTAAAACAATAATTCTTCTTTTACATTGAACTTGCAGTATCACTTAGACATGAATTTGATAGAAAGCAAGTCAAGTGGTTGCCTATGAACGCAATGTAATATTGCTCGACTCATTTAAAAAATGTATCATATTAAGTAAAATAATCAAGTAATACAAATTTGTGGATTAAACTTAAACAGTGTCACTGTATTGTAAACCTTTAAAGACAAGTTCTCTTCTTCTCTGGGTACTTCAGTTTTAACTGTAATAAGTGTACTCACTCAGAACTTGTACGCGAGTTCCTTCTCCCCATACTTGATTTCCACTAGTATACCAAATAAAGCAGTAGTATTTGGAGTCATCATTTGCCTGGACATTATTAATTGTGAGAAGGTGATAACTCCTGACTGTATCTCTTGAAGGTACAAATCGATCTGATATCGCAGGAGCTCTGTAGATTTTGTTGTCAGCATTGTATGTTAGGACACCTTCGGGTGCTTTTCCAGGTGACTGGCGAATCCAGCGCATAGGCACCCTTGAAACATTTTCATTTTTCAAAGCACATTCTAGGGTGACAGACTGTCCAGGAGTCACAGGAATAACTGATGGAGACTGAGAGAAGATTATAGGATCAGCATTTACTGAAACTCCTAAAAGAAAGAAAGAAAGAATACATTAGTTAATGATTTTTAAAACATACATTTGTAGAGTACAAATGACCAATTTAATTGCAATTACTACATAATGTTTAATAAATCGTTTGTACTAAATCCTGCTTTTCAAAATGATGTTTTGAAATATCTTAATTCACATTTCATGATCTTTCACTCACCCAGTAATAAAACAGCACACAGGATCTGTAAAAAATTCATGTTCAGAAGTAGATGAAACAAATTTTTTTTCATCAATCTGTAATGTGACCAACTGGCCTTCAGCTTTATATAATGGAATTTTGTTACGATGCATAAATTAACTTTGTCAAAAATGTGTTTTATTGGTCACTGCATATTTTGCTTTATCTAATGTGCCAATCCGCATTTATTACAAGAAAACATTGTCGACCAATCACATAGCAGTTCTCTTTCAAAACAGCACCGCACCTGCAGTCAACAGTCGACGTGTCACATATTTTTATACATCAAAGTCTAATTTAAAAAAACAAAAATCTTTAGAGTTGACTCTATGCTGTTTAATAACTGATGTCAATTACAAATAAAGTAGAACAGAGATATATTCTTATTCCTCTCCTTAAAGTCCATACACTGTATAAGTATTAGGGCTGCTTTCATTGGTTTCACTTTTCAAAGAAAAGAGCATTTTTTGTTTTCAAGGCTGCTCAGAATTGTTAATCACAATAGTTTGATCCCATTGAGAGTGAAATCCATTCTTTATGTAATGATGTCACTTATAGATTCACGATAATTTTATATGTAGTCATGTGAGTGACATTATTGGTAACTAATATTATTTCTAACAAACCTCAGATATTAAAAGTAAAAATTCAAATAATTAGAAGAAATCATTATTTTCTTGCTGTTTAACTAAGACTAATGCTATTGAGACAATTTCAGTATTGTTAGTAATATGCTTTTATTTAAGTATTTAAGATGATATAAAATATGACATTTGTATCAATCAGACAGCTTATCCTGCACTACACTGCCGTGTCATTATAGGTTGGTTTTCGCCTGAAATGCACTGGTCCCAGTTAAAGGCTCCTGTTATCTGGACCCTATAATGGAAGAAGATGGTTCAGAAAATAGTTTGCTCAGTGGCTTTGTGATGATTGAGCTGCAACATATAAATTATAATCCATCCATTCATTTTCTAAACCCACTTATCCAGAGCTGGCACATGGTGGAAGGTGGAGCCTATCCCGGTAAGCATCAGGCACAAGGCAGGAACAATCACTGGACTGGGTGTCAGCCCACCACAGAGGAATTTTAATAAAAATGTTACATAACTCTAAATTTTTATCACATTGAAAAATTATAATATCAGGTGTGAAAAGAATATAATTGTATTGGCATCACATTTAACACATATATTTTATATTAATGAAATATCAGAACATCTAAATAATATAAACTGATTAAAATTAAAAAAGTAAAAAGTTTAAGAAACTTTATATGATGATTGATGATTGTCATTGTACAGGTCCTGCGAAATGCAGTTATCGCTTACCCCCTGGGGTCAGAGGGCAGGGTCAGCTATTGTACGGCACCCCTGGAGCATTTGCAGTTTAAGGGCCTTACTCAAGGACCCAGTGGAGTAGAATCCCATCTGCGTGAGTTTCAGGAAAGAATTAGTGGAATATTACAATAACATACAAAATGTTTAACAATAACTTCTGTTTAATGAATTCATCTATTGTGATAAAATCAATTAAAAACATATTTCAGTTTCATTTCTAGACTAAACCAACATACAAATATATGGAAATGAAATAGAAAGATTTGCATGCAGTCTAGAGTGACACAAACAATCGCTTTCTAATTTTATGTCGGGGCTGACCCTGCAACTACATGTGGTTGAACCAGCTGCATCTCTTCAATACTTTACATTTAAATAAACTTATAGAAGTGTAAAGTTGAAAACTGAAAAACATTGAACCTGAGGGAAAAATAAGTTAATGTTATCATTTTAAAATAAATTAGTGTAACAACAGTTGTTATTCACAATGCACAAATAACAAAACTTGTAAAAACGATTCAACTTAGAAGAAGCTGTGGGAAGAATTCACAAAACCTTTGTACATCAAAGCCTCTTCTTAATGATTAAAATTTGAGAATGGTTACATTAGTAAAAATTCAAGTTTTGCTATTAATAGAACCTTCACATTTGTTTCAGTGGTCACCATCATTTGTCTTGTCCTATTTCTTAACAAGGAGAGGGTATTTCTTTCATCAATCTACAGCTATAATAAATGCCACAGTGCCCTCATTTCTTAAAAATGTACTGCTGTGGCCTTATGAATACAGAAGAAAAAGCAGACAAAAGCCACATTATAGAACAAAGAAATCAATTAAGAGTAAGAATGGCTCACTAAGAGTGCTCCTGGCTCAAAGAAAGTCTGTTACACACTGCAGGTCCCCATCCTGTGCCAGGTGCCAGGTCTGTATGTAAGATCCTGTCCATGTCACAGAGTCAATGGCACAAGAAAGCATCTCAAGAGTTATTCCACTTGGCACTTGGTAGATCTCTATATGATATGCATATTCTGTAATCAAATTGATTTGATTTTACAATTCCTGAAGCAATAAATGTATCCCAAAACCCATCCTGAGTACAAGAAGACATGGTATGTGATAATATTTCTTTTAAATTTAGTGGTTTATCAGAAGGCTTAAACTATATCGTAAGGAGTGAAGAGATACTAGAAAGGAAAATATGACTCACTTAGTTTGAGATATGAATAATAGTGGGCTCACTGGAACTGTAGCCTGATGTACTGTACTGATGAATTTAACTGTTCATATATCAAACTGTTCCTTTGAAGGAATGCACCTAGTTGACAAAGAAGGTAAGAAATCATTTGGCATTTAAATGCTTCTTGGTTCTGATTACGAAACCCATTGTATAATCTGAAAACTCACCACACATCATTATAACTTCAATATCTGTCTGCATTGTTAATAACCTTTTTAAGATAAATCCATAAGCTCAGTAGTGTGATGCCCTAGGAACCTATACACTAGGCATCTACAGTAAATATATATATATATATATACATATATATATATATATATATATTGTGGAAGATCAGCCTGAACACCAACAGGCAGACACCGCTGGTTCAAAAACACACACACGTTCATTTACACTATTTACAATTATCCAAGTCCCGCAGACAACCCAGTGTCCTTACACCAAACACTCCTACGTTTGGGCCTTCCAGTAGTCCTTTCTTCACCACTTCCACTCCTCTCTTCCAAGCTCTATCCTCTTCTTCCCGACTCCGGCTAATGACTGGAGGAAGGCGGCCTCTTTTATGCCCTTTGATGATCTTCCTGTGGCACTTCCGGGTGTCCCTGGTATTCCTTCTGCCAGCACCTCTGGGTGTGGTGGAAGTGCTGAAGTCCAGGGTTTCTCAATCGTCCGGGCGCCCCCTGGCAGTAGCCACGGGCCCCTATAGGGTTGAGCTTCCATGCTCACTTCGCATGGCTCCCATATAAACCAGGGCAGCTGCCCTTTCGTGGTCCGTGGAAGGCATAGTCCCTCTCCTGGTCCTTCAAGGCGTGCCGGCTGGGCACAGTACCCAGCTGACCGCCACAATAAATATATA
>JANRMT010062852.1:32567861-32584265 GCA_026402145.1 Polypterus bichir lapradei | reverse complement strand
GCAGGGGTGGGCAAAGTCATTCCTGGAGGGCCGCAGTGGCTGCAGGTTTTTGTTCCAACCCAGTTGCTTATTAAGAAGCATTTATTGCTCAAGTAACTCTTCTGCTTCATTTTAGTTGCCTCACTCATTAGGATTTTGAACCCTTATTGCTTATTTTAGTCTTAAACAGCTGTTCTCTTGGTTTTTAATGGCTTTTTATTAGCTAAGATTCAAATGACAAAAGAAATCGGCATTTCTCCATTTTGCTTGTTTCAATTTACACCTGTGTGTATTGTGCACTATTTGGTTTAATTAAATACTTGGGAGGAAAGTGAAGAGAAAAAAGTAAAAAGATTGAGTATTATTCATACATTTTAGACTTCATATCATTTAGATGATATCATTAGAAAGAAATAAAAATCTAGGATATGAGAATGGCCTGACGTGGCAGAGTTAAAACACTAACAAGCCATGAAATTGAATTATTGGCAAGGATTGTTTTCTAATTAAGCAACTGGGTTGTTGCAAAAACCTGCAGCCACTGCGGCCCTCCAGGAATGACTTTGCCCATCCCTGCATTAGAGGGTCAGCTCAAGATGGACAGTTGGGAGACAAAGTCAGAGAGGCGAGATTGCGTTGGTTTGGACATGTGCAGAGGAGAGATGCTGGGTATATTGGGAGAAGGATGCTAAGGATAGAGCTGCCAGGGAAGAGGAAAACAGGAAAGCCTAAGAGAAGGTTTATGGGTGTGGTGAGAGAGGACATGCTGGTGATGGGTGTAACAGAACAAGATGCAGAAGACAGAAAGATATGGAAAATGATGATCTGCTGTGGCAACTCCTAACGGGAGCAGCTGAATGAAGAAGAAGAAGAAGAAGGCGAGTCGCACTTTGAGCCATGCACATCCCAAAAGACTGCTACTTCACTAGATTTCATCCCTTGTAAGTGGTTTTGGATAAATGCTAAATGAATAACATAGTATAGGATTTCTCACTGTAATTGGCTGTGTGGACAGAACACACATCAGTATGAAAGTACCAAGCGTGAATGAAGGAGAAAATGTTGTTCTCTTTTATAGCAACAGAATTAGGATGAAACTGTCAATGTGGTTCTTATTTATTGTTTCTTTTACATTTGCCACACAAACTTTACTCTTTCGGTGATATTCCGCCACACCATCTCCCTTTCCTTCACAGAGGCCGCTTCTGCTCTTATGGAGGATATGTCGATAATCTTCATATCCTGCCACCAGTACCTCTTGCCCTGCATGCATGAAGGTTTCTCAGACTTGTAGTCTATGGTTTTGTCTGCTGTTCAGTGTGCAACTCAAAGGTCTTGTAAATGTTGCCGTCAATGCCCAGTAATAAAGATGAACCTGCCTGCAATTGCGTTAGCCAATTGTAAACTGGTGTTCTAACACCAAATATCTCCATTTTGCAAAATCATACAAAAGTAAGTCAAGATTTGTTTTGCAATCTGGGATTATGCAATCTCTCTTTCTGGAACGGACCCCAGGTCAGTAAAGTAGCATTGACAGATGGTTTAAAAACTGGTAAGTAATTCCTTCCAAAATCTATAAATTACACAGCAATCTGCCTTACCCATAACTAGCAGTGCTAATGCAGTCACAAAGGGGTCTCTAATAACTATTTACCATTTAAAATGACAAATTAAAGATAAGCTAAGGGAGACACTGAAAGAATAGCTGATGAAAATGGGGCAGGTATATTGTATGTGAATAATAAATGAAAAATCAGTAATGTCAAGCCATTAGCCACATTGCTAATACTTGGATGTATTTGTAAGTCAAATTAATAGTATCTTAACTCTTTGATGGCTGAATATTTTTTCTGAAAAACATAGTTTCTGAAAAGCAGTGGTTTCACACAGAAATCAACATAAAACGTCTGTTGCTGCATGCTGCGGCTGCCAGTTTGCCAAAAATGTGCGGCAGATTTGCTGCCAGGCTGTCTTCGCGTGGCTGGGGTGGCAGCCGCAGCAGCAGTCATGGTCGCAGTGCATTGCAATCTGCTTTCTACCTCTTATCATTGTTAAGTGGCATTCCTCCTGGTGAACATTGCCGTAGGCGTGTTAGCTACACAATTAGCTGGGAACCAGTCAGCTGAAGCTGGAACCTCACATTCGTTTCCAATCACTTGTATCAAAATCAGAGTCTGGCAAGCCACAATCCAGTTCAGAGATAATAGGCAAAACTTCGTCCACAGAGTATTTCGCTTTACGCATTCGCTTTGATCTCTCGCCATTATGTCAGTGCCATTTTTGCTCTTATTTGCACCTTACTACTCACAATGAGCACAGAAAATCTCGGTCAAACCAATGTAGCTAATTTTCCTTCTAGCAACGAGAGTCCAACTAAAACATACAGTTGATTACCATCGTCAACTCCTCCTTTTGACAAAAGTCGCCCTAAAAGAGTTAATTAAAAAAGGCATCAATTTCTTTCAAAAACCTGAAAATTTCTGGGTGATTCAAAACTTTTAAACAGTAGTGTATTTTCGCAAGACTGTGTTATCGAGAGCAGAATTTCCTCCCGTACTGTGTGTGACGTCACCATTACTGTGACTGTTTAAGAGGAGCTGCAGATTCCAAGTTTCTGGATAAAATGCCAGTCATAACAGGGGTGGTTTGCAGTAGGAAAGATTTAAAAGACGGTTAGGTATTTTTGGTTTTATTCTACTGATAAAAATTTTGGGCTTTGATGCTTCTGCTGTTTATCTTCCTGGTTTTAACCTCTGACTGTCTTTTGACTATCCTTTGCTTTTCTCCTTTCAATCTAACTATGTTCTGGTCCACTTCTCATTCTCCAAGCTTGTTCACTTAGTACTTAGTTGCTCCCGGCACATTGACCAGTGATTCTTGCAGATCCTACGACATTATGGCATCGCGCAATGCTTTATCAACATCTTTCAAGATCTTTACCACAATTCAACGTGCTGTGTAAACAGTGAAGACAGATGAGATCTCCATTGAGACTGGAGTGTGCCAAGGATGCATTCTATCACCATAATTATTCATCATTGCAATTGATTTCATTATGGCAGAGAAATGGTATCCCTTGGACAACACAAACCCACATCATAGACCTCTACTGTACTGTACTGTACTGAAACAGAACTGGCCCTACAATCTGAACATTAAAACTCGAAAGTAGTCATTGAAAATTAATGTCTCCAGATCAATGACAAGAAGACGAAAATCATGGGAATCAGTTGTACGGAAAAAGTGTTGAGGAGGTGAATCTATCTAACTATCTGGGGAGTACCACCACAGTCAACGATAGAACTGATGAGGATGTGTGATGCCGATTAGGCCAGGCAGTAAGGATATTCCAAAGCATGCATCAAATCTGGTCAACTGTGTCGATCAACTGCACTACAAGAATCTGACTTTGCAAAAACTAAACATGGAGGGAGACAAGGAAGAGTGTTTGGCTTGTTCATAACATAAAGTCCCTGCTTAGATGATTTCTAATGAACAAGGCAGTAACCATCACAAATAAGTCTGAGGATGACATGCAAGTCCATACTGAAGGACTCCAGAAATGAAGTACATAATATTTCACTGCTATACCGAGCCATTTATGCTGTTGTGAAAAGAAATGTTTTCAGCTGTTGTATGAGCAATGCATGTGTGCAGATAAGAATTCAGTTCTTATCTGGTGACATGAAGAAAATAAAGAAGTTAAAAAAAAATGTTCAAGCTGCACTAAGTCAGACACTCGATACGTAATCTAGATATTTTTAGGGTTTGGTTGACCTCAGATTTTGCATCCGCTCTGTCCCCATCGCCAGTAAACCTTGGCTTATATTATAAAGGCTGTCATTTGTTCCATTAAACATTTGTTCGCATGGTGGTTTATTACGTGACTGCATTGTAGCCCTGACCAATTCCTCTTTAAACCTTCCACTGACACACAGGAGTCATGTTCTGCAAAAGCCTTCGAAGGAAGCACAGCATGAGGCTCATCTGAGGAGGAGTACCACCTTTAAAACTGCTGAGGACAGCTGAAGAGAGAGTCACCGACACAGACGGAATGACATTTACTGCGGCTGTCAGATATGTTTGCCTGGTCAGAGGTCTACAGGTAAGTAACAAGCTGCGTCTTCAGCACCAGCCTTTACTTGCCATCTTTGCGCGGGCTTTCACCTCCTGCTGTCTTTTACTTCCTTTTGAATACACAGAAATAGACAAGCTTGATCCTGGTGGACTGTAGATACTGCAGCCAGATTGGAGCATCTTGGCTGTCTGAAAAATATCATCAAAAATCTGTATTGTTTAAGAGATCACAGGCATCACATTTCTCTGCTCACTTACAGCGAGATGGCTTACTGGAGAAGAACAGGAAATAATGAACATTGTACTGTACCAGTCTTACTGCAAATCAGTTGTTTTAAAAAGAAGCGATAACAGACAAAACAAGCTAGAAAATGTATGCATTGTATAACATTCAGGTGCATTTGAGGGCTGTGCAGGTACTGTATGTAACCCTCAATGGACTGAGTTCAGCAGGTGGGTGGGTTCTAGAACCTTCACCATCCATTTCAGGGTTGCGTGGGCCAAATATTGTGTCACCGGGATTGGGCAAAAGGCTGAAAACAGGACTGGACAGGACTCTAGTCCATCACAGGGACTACCTTCACTCACACACGCACATGAACACACACACACACCATATTCACACACAGTGAGAGCTTGCAATTGCCAACTAACATAGCCTAAAAAAATTGTAATGAATTGCTTCTTTGCTTGAACATATCTGGTTGTGGTAATTTTCATGAAATAGGACATGCAAAGCTATTCACTTAGGAAATAACAGAGGTGAAAGGCAAACCTTATTACAGCAGCTGAGCATTATGGGTACCAGGTGTATGTGGCACTCTGATGGCAATCTAAAGGGTGAAAAGATTTGCAAAGACCCAAATCTGAACACTTCTATTGCATGCATGCCGACACATGAAGCCTCGTTTTTTATTGCCTCTCATCATCGTCATCATCATCAGAAAGGGATCAGGACACAGGAAAAAAAAAAATGAAACACTTTCACAAGTACAAGGTGCAACACAAGAATTTTTAGACATTTAACATGTCGACTGGGCTGATTCCAGGGCTACAGGGGATGAATTATGAGGAAAGATTAAAAGAGCTGAGCCTTTACAGCTTAAGATAAAGTATATTAAGAGGTGACATGATTGAAGTGTTTAAAATTCTGAAGGGAATTAGTCCAGTGGATCGAGACTGTTAGTTTAAAATGAGTTCATCAAGAAGATCAGGGACACAGTTGGAAACTTGTTCAGGGTAAATGTAACACAAACATTACTTTACACAAAGAATGATAGACACTTCAGAATAAGCTACCAAATAGTGTGGTAGACAGTAAAACTTTAGGGACTTTCAAAACTCAACTTCATGTTTTTTTTGACCTGAATGGCCTGTTCTCATCTAGATTGTTCTAATCTATATTAATAAAAGGCAAAGCCCTCACTGACTGTAGCTCTCTTCACAACAACACAGACACAGGTCGGTTCTTTTAAACGGGCGTTTATTGCTTGGGCTCTTGTTACTCACTCCGTCACGCCTCCACGCCAGCACGCCGTGAGAACTATATAGTGAGTAATCAGTACAAAATACATTAGTGAATACACAGTAACTTTCATACACATACCATGAAATACAAAACATTTAGTGCAAACATGAAACAAAAGACATTTTACAAATAAAATATCTCATTGGCCGCTTGTCATGAAAAGAGGTCCTTAAATCACTTTGTTTTAGCTTCGGTTCAGTTTGAAACCCTTTTCTGCAACATGGCAAAGCCTCGAGAGAGACATCCGCCCACCTGCGGTTCATGGGGCAGGTCCTTCTCATGTTCTCCTGATAACCCCTAAGTGCGTTCTCGCGAGACATTACTTTACATACAGTACATATTAAAGTCACTTAATAACAAATAAATTGGAACATGTAAATTTACTATATACATCAAGTTTTTAAATTTAGATATTTAAAACTATATATTTATAAGGTTATGTAACACATTATAAAATCCATTATCTACAACATGAACTTTCCATTAAATATTGTTCAATAACATTTACACTCCCACCAAAATCACTCATTGACCTGAATTGAGAGATTTTCTTTAAAAGCAAACTATAAGAGAAGTTTGTGAGTCTGTGTACCTTTATGTGTGACTTAGTTGGCCTCAAGTAAGGTAACTACTATGAATAGGTCTCTCAAGATAAACTGATCTAGTGAGTGGTTCTCCTTTATCAAATGTAGTGTCACTAAGTAGAAGTTTCACTTTTCGTACTTTGCCATCTGCGCTGAGTTGAGCTTCCACAATCCTGGCGAGCTTCCACTCATTTCTTGGTGCACTGTCATCTTGTAAAATTACAATGTCATCTACTTGTGAGGTTCGTGATGTCTTCTGCCATTTCTGTCGTTGTTGAAGATTTAGTAGGTATTCTCGTTTCCATCGTTGCCAAAATTCATTGGCCAGAAACTGCACTCTTCTCCACCTTTTGTGCAGATAGAGATCTTCTTTGCAGAACTGTCCAGGAGGTGGAAGAATAACTGATGATTTCATGGTTAGATTATGGTTGGGAGTGAGGGGTTCTGGGCCAGTAGGATCATGAAGATGCTCAACACTTAGTGGTCTGCTGTTGATTATTGCCATTGTTTCGTAGAGCAATGTTCTCAAAGTTGTGGTGTCAAGTCTGCTGGCTGACTTGTCGAGCATAACAGTCAGGACGCTTCGAATTGTTTGAATCTGGCGCTTCCAGACTCCACCCATGTGGCTAGCTGATGGAACATTCAACACAAATTCACAACCAAGTGCCCTTTGACGATCTTGATCCATTCCTTCAAGCAACTTAGAAAGCTCCATTCTAGCACCAATAAAATTTGTTCCCCTATCGCATCTCAATTGGCGCACAGGTCCTCTGATAGCTATGAATTCTCGAAGTGCATTTATGAATGCGTCTGTCGTCAAGTTGTCAAGCATTTCAATGTGCTCTGCTCTGGAACATAAGCAAGTGAATAACAATCCGTATCGTTTTATTTCTTTTCTTCCTTCCCTCACAATGAAAGGTCCAAAACAATCAAGGCCACAGTAAGTGAAAGGGGGGGGATGTTTCAGTTCTCTCTTCAGGCAGATTTGCCATGTGTTGAACCTCTGTTGTTCTTCTGTATCTCCTACATTTTACACACTTGTAAATGTGTGAGGAGACCACATTTCCACATCCTAAGATCCATATTCCGTTTGCACGCAACTCATTCATGGTCATGCCTCTTCCTTGGTGGTGTATGCGCTCATGATGATGTTTGATGAGAAGGGCTGAAACATGAGATTTCTTCGGAAGTATCACAGGATGTTTTACATCATGATGTAAGGCTGATTGAGATAGCCGTCCTCCCACTCTGAGGACACTGTTCTTGTCCAAAAAGGCATTCAAGTGGCGTAGCCTGTTGTGCTTGTTCAAGGTGTCTTCCTTCTGGTCTTTAATCTTCTTTATTTCTTCAGCAAATGCTTCTTCTTTGCCATCTTGATGATGAAGATTTCTGCTTCTCTTCGTTCTTCAAGGTTAGTTGACTCATTCGTTCTTGACTGAAATCCCTTGAACTCTCTGACAAATCTTTTAAGCCTGGCAACAGCTTTAACTACTCTAGACCAGTCAGAGAATTTAATAAAGCGGTTCACCACTGAATTCAGTTCTCTTGCTTTAACTGCCTGAACGTGTGCCCTGCGAAGCTCGGGATCAGTTGCTTCTACTTCTCCCACCATTCTCTCTTCATGTGGGAGATTCTGCTGCCAAAGAAAGTTGGGTCCTTTCAGCCAGTTGGACTCTTTCAGTTGAATTGCACTCAGTCCCCTTGAGGCGTAATCAGCTGGGTTGTCTTCAGAGCTGACGTGTCGCCATTGTTCAGGTTTTGTGTTAGATCTTATTTGCTGGATCCGGTTGGCTACGAAAGTGTGAAACCTTTTAGCATCGTTGTTCACATAGCCAAGGACCACCTTTGAGTCAGTCCAGTAATACTCTCGCAGGGTTTTAATATCAAGCTGACGTTTGATGACATCACCAATGCGAACAGAAGTCACAGCTGATGATAACTCAAGTCTTGGGATAGTTGTTAGTTTGGTAGGGGCCACTCTTGCTTTCCCCAAGACAAGTGAACAAGTGATCTGTCCTGTTTCACTCATCGCTCTAAGATATGTGCATGCACCATACCCTTTGAAACTTGCATCGGAAAAGTTGTGAAGCTCATACAGTACGACTTCACCAAAGCTTGATGGAAGGTAGCTCCTTGAAATCTTCAGAGCTGCCAAATGAGGCAGATCTTTGAGCCATGACTCCCATTGTGGCAAGATGTGTTCGGGGAGAAGTTCGTCCCAGCCTACCTTGTCTCTGCACAGTGTTTGAAGGATCTGTTTGCCGATCAGTATGATTGGAGCCACAAACCCTAGTGGATCATAGACTGAGGCGACAGTTGAGAGAACCCCTCTCCTTGTCAGTGGGTTTTCTTTCACTACGACCCTGAATTGGAATCATCTGTTTCGACGCACCACTGGACTCCAAGTGCTCGCTTGATATGGAGTTCTGCTAGGGTCATGTCTAAATCTTTGGTTTGGGCACGTTCTTGTACTGGTATTGCTGCAATCACGCTTGTATCATTGGATACAAACTTGTGCAGGCGCAGATTTCCTGTTTCGCACTGAGCTCTGGACTCTGCCATCAGATATATGGCTTCAGCAGGTGTCTTTACACTAGTTAGGCCATCATCCACATAGAAGCAGCCTAGGATAAACTTGATGGCTTCTTCACTGAACTTCCCATGACCCTGTGATGCCAGGTGCTTAAGTCCAAAGTTGGAGCAGCCGGGGGATGAAGCTGCCCCAAACAGGTGTACCCTCATTCTGTATACCGAGGATTTGGAGTCCAAATCACCTTTGTCCCACCAGAGAAACCTGAGATAGTCTTGGTGTTCCTTTGCAACATGGAACTGGTGAAACATTTTTTCAATGTCACACATTATGCCTATTGGACCCTTTCTAAATCGACACAAGACTCCAACTAATGTGTTAGTCAGGTCTGGACCAGTCAAGAGATGGTCATTTAGAGAGGTTTCTTGGAAGCGTGCCGAACAGTCGAAAACCACACGGATCTTCCCGGGTTTGTGGGGATGGTAGACACCGTGGTGTGGAATATACCATGCTTGTTGGTTATCAAGTTCAAGCTGTGGCACCTTCTCAGCATCTCCTCTGTTTATGATGTCATTCATGAAGTTGATATAGTCCTTGTAATATTGTTCATTTCTCCTCAGTCGTCGTTCTAATGAGCTAAGCCTATGAACTGCACACTGTTTATTGTTTGAAAGATTAGGTTTGTCTGTCTTAAAAGGTAGTGGGAGTTCATAGTGGCCGTCTTCCTTGTGCCTTATTCCTGCTTTCACTTTAGACAAGAAGAGGAGGTCTTCTTGAGAAACTGGATTATCGCCTGCAGTGTGATCTATGAAATCCGATTCAAGGATCTTAATTATGTCAAGTGGGATTATCTCTTTGACTTGAGTTCTGCACACAAAGTGTACTTCTTCCTTTAGCTGGACTGACTTGTGACTTGTTCCTATTGCATCACTGTAATCACTTGCTGGATTTGAGCAACCAACAATGCTCCAGCCGAGATCAGTTCGCTGTGCATATGGATAATCCTCGTCACCAGACAGGATCTCCCTTGGAAGAAGGGCTCATTGAAAGTTATAGCCAATGAGAAGGCCTACTTCTAACTGTGGTGGAATCCTTTCTGATAATTGCTCCAGATGAGGCCATTTTAGAGCTGTTTGAGAAGTTGGAATATGTAACCTGTTTGCTGGAATGAACTCTCGTGTGAAAACAGGTGGTAGCAGAATTCTTTTCTTTAAGCTGTATCCTCTCACTTGTAGACCTGTCAGTTTCTGACATGGTACGACTGTTGACTTGGCAGACATTGTGGATAGCCGCAAACTGACATTTTCTTTGTTTGTGTTGAGGTCTTTGGCAACTTCGTCTAGTATGAAAGTTGTATCACTCTGTGTGTCTAAGAGTGCATAGACAAGGACTTCTTGATCTGGATGCTTGGTAGAGGATACCCAGACTGGCACGATAGAGGACGTTTGTGTGCATAGGCCCTCTTGTATGACTCTGTTGGTAGTTGCTGTTGCAGTCTTTTCTGTGGTGTCTGCCTCATCTTTTGAAATGTCATTTCCATTTAGGTGCATTGGCTTCTGACGTTCTTTGAACTTGTCGTCATGCAAACATGTCGATGTCTCTTTTGACATTTTTCACATGTGCTTTTGTCATCACACCTTCTTGAGTGATGACCAGTCTTCAAACATCCAAAGCAAAGCTTCTCTGTGTGCACAAACTTGACACGATCCTGAACTGTTTTTTCAGTGAACCTCCTGCACTTGTTTAGGACATGTCCTGCCCTTTTGCAGAAGACACATGATGGAATACTGCTCTGTCTTGTGTTTGTTGTCAGAGTCTTTGCTTGAATTATTTGATTTCATGGATGCCTTTCTTTCTCACTTTCCACACTCTTGAGTGTTTGTATTGAGGATATGGGATCACAAGCTAGATCTGCTTCCTTTGATAAAAAGTCAACAAACTCTTTGAATTGTGGGTATGCAGTCCTTACTTGCCTGACTTCCATCACTTTACGGTTCCATCTGGAAACCAACCAATCTGGCAATTTCAACAGAATCCTTTGACTCTCAATGCAATCATTAAGGACTTCCAGTGTCTTAATGTGGGACATTGCAGCCTTACAGCTCTTGAGGAAGTCTGCAAATTCTCTTAGTTCACAAGCATCTTTAGAGCTTATCTTTGGCCATGCATGCAGCTTGTCTCTGAGGGACTTCCCGATTATGAATGGGTCTCCGAAATGTTTCTCTAAGAGTTTCCAAGCCGAGTCGTATGCTTTTTCTGTGCCTAATAGAAGAAATCCTTCTACGGCTTTCTTTGCTGTGCCACCTAAATACTTTCTTATGTAATAAAGTTTTTCATTCTTTGGAATGTTTTTCCGTTCTATTAATGTTTCAAAAGATAGTTGCCAGTCTTTGAATTTCAAAGGGTCTCCAGTAAATACTACAGGCTCTGGTGTTGGAAGACGATTAGCACTTATAGCTTCTGCTAGCACATTAACCAGATCTAAGCTATTCTGCTCTTGGGGACTGAACACTGTGGCTGGAGGAGGTTGAAGTAACAGTGGTAGACAAGGGGCTTGACTTGTAACTCCTAGGGATTGAGGAATGAATGAGGGACTTGATGCATTGAAAGCCTGGGTTGTGACTGGAGGGATTGTGGGGTTAGGGACATGAAGTTCTCCTACTACTTCCACATCATACAACATGTCAGTCATATCAACATTCTCTTCAACTTCATTATAAACCTTTACTCGGTCTCTTTACTTCTTCTAGGCGTGCAAGCTTTCTGTGTTTATCTTGGATTGCTTGTTGTCTAGCTAAGTTCTCTGATTCAAATTGTGCTAGCCGTTGTTTATTTTCAGCCTCTAGCATTTGAAGTTCTGTTTCTTCCCTGTCTTGTTCTTCCAGTACAGCCAAGACCTCCTGAGATGCAGCAGCTTCAGCCACAACCTCTATTCTTTTGACTGAGTGGATGCTAGAGTGGTTGGAACTACATCTTGATCGACGAGACAGTGGCCTAGATACAGAACCTGTTGAGTCTAAGATTGATCCAACATCGGGCCAAGGTTCTTCATCTTTATCTACTTTATGCCCTTTAAGCTGTCTTTCTGCCCTTTGAATAATGAATCCTGAGAGTGATATGCACGTATCAACCCTGCGCCGCAGGTCTGGTTCAGGGGTTTGTACTTGACGCAACTCTTCATAAATGACCTTCACATCAGAACAGGTCCGTTTCATGTTCTCAATAAGCTCGTTCAATTCATCCTCAGAAGCATCATCAGTTAATAATTCCTTGCCTATTCTTGCATGACACCTCCACTTTTCATAGTTGATTTTATATCGACGTTGTATGCCCTTCAGTCTTTCTCCTTGAAATTCTCTTCCCTTTTCTGTTAGGGTGCACATTCTTTCACTTCTTCGTAGCTGTTCTACTTCTGTAGATTCGGTGTCTGTAGCTTCAGCCGGTGGTTTCACATTTTTACGGCAGGTCTCAGTACTTATGTCAGACATCTTGAGATAAGGGTAGTACAACTATGTATATATTAAACTCAAACTGGGTTTCTTCTACGCTATGTGTAAGTGAAAGCTACAGTAGACTTAGTTTGAATAGCCATGAAAGTTCACATATGTGTGTAGGAATCTTCCAAATACACCGTAGACATCAAATTTACATCAAAATAACTGTCAGAATTTAAATTTCTCTAAACTTCACATTAACTTCAGTTTCAAAACAAAATAAGAAAAATGATATTTGCTTGGCACAAATATAAGTAAAACCTTGATCACAGCAGGAATATGGTTAGAAATGCATTAAATAACTTATCCTTTATATAACAATAGGTTTTCACATCAGTATTGTACCCTTTTAAATTCACTGAAGGTGCTCTTTAAACTAGATTAATTCTCATAAAACTCAAAATTACTTAGAAATCTTTAGTTTTCACTTGTAATGAGGTACCTTTTTTCAACATTTACTAAAAATCATTAACTTTACTACCATTTGCTCTTTAAGCCTTATAACACGCAATGACTATGAATGCAAACACATTGGATTTATCTCCACATTAAGCACAGAATGCAAGGTTAACAGATCTGAGTCCTTAGTTGCAGTTTCCAAGCTAAACCACTTCTCACACCAAGTTAACTTTACTATTGTGGTAGAGCTCCTACTGGTTTTGGCTTGAAAAATTTGCGCTTTAACACAGTCTAATCACCGTTGTTTGTAATCACTATGCGGACAATGCGTTATGGGCTCTGCTTATCTGCTGCATCGGATCCTCGTCGTGTCGTTTCTCCTACCCGTATTGAGCAGTTGAGTTCTCACTGTAGCTCTCTTCATAACAACACAGACACAGGTCAGTTGTTTTAAACGGGCGTTTATTGCTTGGGCACTTGTTACTCACTCCGTCACACTTCCACGCCAGCACGCCATGAGAACTATATAGTGAGTAATCAGTACAAAATACATTAGTGAATACACAGTAACTTTCATACACATACGATGAAATACAAAACATTTAGTGCAAACATGAAACAAAAGACATTTTACAAATAAAATACCTCGTTGGCCGCTTGTCATGAAAAGAGGTCCTTAAATCACTTTGTTTTAGCTTCATACGGTTCAGTTTGAAACCCTTTTTTGCAACATGGCAAAGCCTCGCGAGAGACATCTGCCCACCTGCGGTTCATGGGGCAGGTCCTTCTCATGTTCTCCTGATAACCCCTAAGTGCGTTCTCGCGAGACATTACTTTACATACAGTACATATTAAAGTCACTTAATAACAAATAAATTGGAACATGTAAATTTACTATATACACCAAGTTTTTAAATTTAGATATTTAAAACTATATATTTATAAGGTTATGTAACACATTATAAAATCCATTATCTACAACATGAACTTTCCATTAAATATTGTTCAATAACATTTACACTGACTCATCACTAATTCTCCAACTTCCCGTGTAGGTAGAAGGCTGAAATTTGGCAGGCTCATTCCTTACAGCTTACTTACAAAAGTTAGGCAGGTTTCATTTCGAAATTCTTCACGTAACGCTCATAACTGGAACCTACTTATGTACATATATACGGCCATAGCCTGCAGCTCGGTCGCCATGTGAGGCAGAGTTGCGTCCCTCATTATCACGCCTCCCACGTAATTGATTGCCTGCCCATATAAGGCCGTCCGTCGGCAGCAATCCAATAGACACACTGCCGCTAAATATTCGCGGGTGAAGGACTGTGCTTATGCAAACGAAGATGAGATAGTTAGGGATAGACTAGTGTTTGGCACAAACTCAGCGAAAGTGCGAGAGAAACTTTTAAGTGCCGGGTCTTAGCTAACATTAAATAAAGTCGTGGACATCGCGAGATAGCACGAGATAGCCCAAGCACAGCTGAGAACCTTCGATGCATGTACTCTGAGCGGCTCACGTGAACTGACTGTGAACGCAGTATGCAGAGAACAAGTGAGAGCTCCAAGGAGGGCTGAACAAGAAACGCATTACACAATTGAGAAGGCAGCAAAAGAATATGAAGCGAGTGACGCATACAAGCATATTCATAAGTGCAGCTACTGTGGAAACAAAGCACGGTGTAAACCTTAAGGTTAAATTAAGTTTATAGACACGCTGCTGCTGGTGTTTGTCATGCCTACGACGAATACGATATTCACGAGATACAAGTTTAATGAGAAGACGCAGGATATAAATGAGACTTTTGATCACTTTGTAACGGGGTTAAAATTGCTGGTGAAGGACTGTGCTTATGCAAACAAAGATGAGATGGTCAGGGATAGAATAGTGTTTGGCACAAACTCAGCAAAAGTGCGACAGAAACTTTTAAGTGCCGGGTCTGAGCTAACATTAAATAAAGCCGTGGACATCGCAACATCACACGAGATAGCACAAGCACAGCTGAGAACCTTTGATGCATGTACTCCGAGCGGCTCATGTGAACTGACTTTGCGGGACTGGGAAAGGTAAACCCGTGCATGCAGTGTGTGATGTCTCAGATAAAGAGGAAGACGAGCTGCTTATTGATGCAGTAGGAAAGGAACAACCCTCTGAATCTGAACAAGACTTTGTAGACATATCAATAGGAAAGCAATGTGTAAAGCTTAAGTTTAAATTAAGTTCATTGACACGCTGGCACTAAATATTCGCAGGCAAATCCTCAATTTAATACCAGGAATGCCTGTTAAACATCTTAGATTCACGAGTACCGATTTGGGTAGTGAACACTTCGATGAATGAAACCTGTTATCTTTACAACGGTTGACAAACACGGAATATAACTTAAACACAACACATCCTCCAAATACGAACCTGATTGAAAGAAATAATGATAATCAAATCCTTGATGACAGCAACACTCATAACAGTGACAAAACAATTACATTGACAATCATGTTACATTATTTTTAAAATGTTTCCTTTTCTTTTTCATAACTTCTTTAACACACTACTTCTCCGCTGCAAAGCACGGGTATTTTGCTAGTGTTCTAATGTCATTCATTGAGAGTTTGTCCCTGAAGGGCAGAATGTAAATGGAGAATTCTACGTGGATGTTTTGGATCAGCTACTGAAGAGAATTCAATGAGTTCATATGGCCAAATTCCTATCCAGTAAGTGGTTCCTTCTTCACAATTACATGCCATCTGATAATGCTGCAATTGTAAAGAAGTTTGTGGCGAACAGAAACGTTGCTATTTTTCAACACCCACCTTACTCGCCAGATCTTGCACCTGCCAACTACTTTCTCTTCCCCAAGTTAAAATTACCCTTGAAAGGCCGGCATTTTCAAACAGTGGAAGAAATTCAGTATGCAGTGACAAGGGAGCTTAACAGCATTTAAAAAACTGCTTTCCTGAAGGGCATGAAGAAGTTGTAGGAACATGCAAAGAAGGGCATTGAACAAGGAGGAATGCATTTTGAAGAATAAAAATAAATTATGACCATATAAAAAGTTATCCGTGTTTTATAACAGTTGTCTAAAAACATTTGGGTCTCACCCAAGGATTTCACACAGCGTTTGAAGTAGAAATGAATAAACGTCAGTATACTGTCTGTTTTTGCGTTCTTCTTGGTCCTCCTTGTGAGGCTGTTCAAATTTAACACAGGTTCCTAACAAAGCAGGATTTCCCTTTTGGAGTTTTGTGTTCACTGTTATAAATGTACTAGCTGTGTAGGCTCATGCTGTAAAAAGCCTGGGCTCCTAGACACCATGAATTCTGGCACTTCAATCGATAAATCACATCGGTTGTGCATTAGCAGTTAAACGAGGTTCTCTTTCCTCAGTGGTTTTGTTTTGCGAACGTACTCACCTCTGTTGTCCATCCGCGGCTAAGCGAGTTTCTCTTTTCTCTGCGTTTCACTTTGGCACTGAGTCGATTTCTTTGAGCGTCATGGTGTAGCCTTGCACTTCCGGGCCGGACAGACAGAAACAAACACTTACACACACTAGAGATTTACAGTATATATAAGATTGTGATGACATTTGGAGCACTGAAAAACTTTATTAGATGGGTAGTCTGTTCAAATCAAGACTTTTTGATATTTTTTCACTTTTTCATCAGGATGCATAGTGTGAAATCAGGACTGTCCCTGTCACCGGGATGTCTGGGCACCCTTATAAATTATAGTGTCAGTGAAATAGTAAATCATTATAATACTGCAGATAAAAGTGTAAAGTTAGTACTGATTAAATGTTTATTTATTTATTCACA
>JANRMT010062852.1:32550005-32561500 GCA_026402145.1 Polypterus bichir lapradei | reverse complement strand
CAACCCCGCGTTGTGCCGACCTCACCCCCGTGTCTCGTAGGAGCGACGCCGCTGATGACCTCGGTGGATTTCAGCTATGCAGGCGGGGGGTCAAGGCCAGAGCACCTCCATCGGCACAGGCGAGCATCCTATCCCAAAACCGGTTTGACCCTCTCCGCGTCCCCAGCTCGCCTTCAGCCCCTGGTGATGTAATAGTGGTAGGTGATTCTATTGTTAGGAACCTTAATGTCACATGCCCTAATGCAAAATCGTTTGTTTCTTGTTTTCCCGGTGCTCGTGTCCGAGATGTGATGAGACGTGCACCAGCAGTCTACGAGAAACACAAGGAGAGGGCAATTGGTGCAATCGTTTTGCATGCCGGCATAAATGACATAAGGCACCGACAATCAGAAATCCTGAAGGCTGATTTCGCAGCTTTGATTAAAGACACGAAGGAGAGGACCCCATCGGCAAAGATCTTCGTTTCGGGTCCACTACCTCTCGTCAGACGATCCAACGAGTACTACAGTCGGCTGCTAGGATTGAACAACTGGCTACAGGGTTTCTGCAAGAAGAAGGATGTCGGTTTCATCAACAATTGGAATCTCTTTTTGGAAAGGCCGCGTTTCTTCAAGCGTGATGGCCTGCATCCGAACAGTTTCGGCGCCCGGGTCCTCTCCGAAAACATAGCGAAGGTAATTCGTTTATCTTGACTATCTATCTCTGCTCTTAACCCCTTCCGAAATGATACTGTTGTGCCAGGACATAAGTGTTTAATAGAATCTTCCGTTAAAGTGCACAACATTAGTACTGTAATAAGCAATCTCAATGCACGTAGAAAATCTAGGAAATACGGCATAAACTCCAATAATCTAGTTAAAATTACCATTTTAGAGGAACAATGTATCAAAACTATTAAAACAGATCACAGATTAAACAAAAAATACACACAGAGCGGCGCTAATAAAAATAACTTAGTCCCTATTCCAAATATCAATAACGCACATAGTATTCATCTCTGCACCTCCGAAACATTAAATATGGCACTATTAAATGTTAGAGCTTTAACTAACAAAACGTTTTTTATCAACGATCTTATTAGTGATAAAAAAATAGATTTTATTGCACTAAGTGAAACGTGGCTTAACTCAAACGGCGCGGCGGTTTTAATCGAATCTGTGCCTCCGGATTACAGTTTTACTCGTGCAGACCGCCAGGGGAAAAAGGGGGGCGGATTGGCTAACATTTACTCGAGCCGGTTAAAATGTAAAGATGTCAGTTTTGGTAAGTTCAAGTCCTTTGAATATCTCGCCGTTGTTATCCAAGGAGATGCTCAAGTTCTAGTATTATCCGTGTATAGACCTCCAAAATTCAACGCGTCTTTTTTTGAGGAATTCTCTGACTTAATGTCAATTTTAATTACTAACTATGACACACTCCTAATAGTTGGCGACTTTAATTTTCATATAGATAATCAGTGTGATCTAAAAGTAAAAGAATTTATGAACCTCCTGGATTCATTTGATTTGAGGCAGCTCGTAAATCAGCCTACACATAAAGCAGGTCATACGTTAGACTTAGTGATTACTAAAGGACTGAAAGTTGAGGTAAAGCAGATCATTGATATTGGTCTATCGGACCATTTTCTTCTACTTTTTAATATAGAAATAATGATAAAAAACACTCATGAGAAGCATATTGTTAAGAAACGCTTCTTTGACTCAGCAGCAGCTTTAAAACTTACAAACATTCTAAGCAATCAGTCCGTTTATAGTGCCAACTATAATAGCGAGGATAATGTAAATAGTAAGGTGGAAAAATTTAATACTAAAGTGAGAGCTGCTGTTGACATAGTTGCACCTGAAAAGACAGTAAAAAAATCCTCTAGTATTGTTATACCATGGAAGACCCAAAGAGTGTCGGACTTAAAGAGAACATGCCGCAGAGCTGAACGTAAATGGAGGAAGACTAAACTAACTATCCACTATGAAATATTAAAAGTCAAAATAACAGAATACAATAACACTGTCCGTCTTGAGAGACGCTGTTATTTCTCCAAGATTATAAATGACAATGCTAGTAATCCCAGAGTCTTATTTTCTACAATTGATCACCTACTAAACCCAGGTAACTCACAGGAATGCCTCCTAAGTACTTCCAGTAAAACCTGTGAGGCTATCGCTGTATTTTTCCAATCAAAAAATTAATGATATTAGAAATAACATAGTATATCCCTCAAACACTAAGGATCCTCCTAAACCCCAGCATCCTGTTATAAACCAATTAAACTCTTTCACTAGGATAGATTTACCTGATTTACAAAAAATAATATCTCAATTAAAATCCTCCACCTGCATCCTTGACCCAGTACCAACAAGGCTTTTCAAAGAAGTATCAGGCGTGCTAATTGATAATGTTCTGGACATAGTAAATTCGTCATTAGATACGGGGGTCTTCCCAGACTGTCTTAAGACTGCTGTAGTTAAACCCCTTCTTAAGAAACATAATCTTGACCCCTCGGCCCTTGAAAATTTTAGACCCATCTCTAACCTGCCTTTCTTAAGCAAAGTCCTGGAGAAAGCAGTCATTATGCAGTTAAATGACCACCTAAATAAACATGCTATTCTTGATAAATTTCAGTCGGGTTTTAGAATAAATCACAGCACAGAAACTGCACTCGTTAAAGTAGTAAATGATTTGCGAGTGAACGCAGACAGAGGCTATATATATGTTCTCATCCTCTTAGATCTGAGTGCTGCATTTGACACTATTGATCATAATATTCTTAGAAATCGCCTTAGTCAATGGGTGGGCCTCTCTGGCAATGTCTTAAATTGGTTTGAATCCTACCTGACAGGGAGAAAATTTTTTGTTAGTTGTGGTAATCAAATCTCAAAGACACATGATATCCGATTTGGTGTTCCACAAGGCTCTATCCTGGGTCCGCTGTTATTCTCAATCTACATGTTTCCGTTAGGTCAGATTATCTCAGGGCACAACTTGAGTTACCACAGCTATGCTGATGACACACAGCTGTATTTATCAGTAGCACCTGATGACCCCGATTCTATTGACTCACTAACACAATGTCTGACTTGTATCTCAGAATGGATGAATAGTAACTTTCTCAAGTTAAATAAAGAGAAAACTGAAATCTTAGTGATTGGCAATAATGGATACAATGAGGCTATTAGAAATAAACTGGATACATTAGGATTAAAAGTCAAGACGGAGGTAAAAAGCTTAGGGGTAATTGTTGACTGTAATCTGAATTTTAAATCGCATATTAATCAGATCACTAGGACAGCATTTTTTCACTTAAGAAACATAAGTAAAGTTAGACCTCTTATATCACTGAAAGATGCTGAGAAATTAGTTCACGCGTTTGTTTTCAGTCGACTAGATTACTGTAACGCACTCCTCTCAGGACTACCCAAGAAAGACATAAATCGTTTGCAACTAGTGCAGAATGCAGCTGCTAGAATCCTAACTAGGAAAAGAAAATCCGAACACATTTCTCCAGTTCTGATGTCACTACACTGGTTACCTGTGTCATTCAGGATTGACTTTAAAATTCTGCTTATGGTTTATAAAGCCTTAAATAATCTCGCCCCTTCTTATATATCGGAGTGTCTGACACCTTATATTCCAAATCGTAACCTCAGATCCTCAAATGAGTGTCTCCTTAGAATTCCAAGAACAAAACTTAAAAGAAGTGGTGAGGCGGCCTTCTGCTGCTATGCACCTAAAATCTGGAATAGCCTGCCAATAGGAATTCGTCAGGCTGATACGGTGGAGCACTTTAAAACACTGCTGAAAACACATTACTTTAACATGGCCTTTCTATAACTTCAATTTAACTTAATTTAACTTAATCCTGATACTCTGTATGTTCAATTTCCTCATAATAACTATTCAGGGTAGCTCTACAATCCGTACTGACCCCTACTCTCTTTTCTGTTTCTTTTTCCGGTTTCTTTGTGGTGGTGGCCTGCGCCACCTCCACCTACTCAAAGCTTCATGATGCTCCAACAATGATGGATGGACTAAAAGGCAGAATTCTACGTGACCATCATCATCAAGCCTTTCCGTGAGAACCCTAAATCCAAAGAGGACTGTTTCATTTATGTTAGGTAGAATGCCCAGTGGGGACTGGGCGGTCTCATGGTCTGGAATCCCTACAGATTTTATTTTTTTTTCTCCAGCCGTCTGGAGTTTTTATTTTGTTTTTTCTGTCCCCCCTGGCCATTGGACCTTACTCTTATTCGATGTTAATTAATGCTGATTTATTTTGTTTTCATATTGTGTTTATTTTTCTATTCTTTATTATGTAAAGCACTTTGAGCTACTGTTTGTATGAATATGTGCTATATAAATAAATGTTGTTGTTGTTGTTGTTGTGAAACGACAAAGATTTCCAGACATTTATGACATCAGGCATAATGTACCAAAGGAACTCAAAGGTATTTTAGAAGCAGGTCTAACTAGATGCATAGCAGTGAACGGAGATGACTTTAAAGGTGGCAGCAGTGCTAGTGCACAGAAGCACATTTTTTCTACAGGTTCATTCTGGAAATTTCCATTGGCATACCTCGTAGATGAAAAATAAGACCAGACAGAGCTGTGAGCACTAAGGAACTGTGGAGGAGACATGGGTAAGGTTTGATTAGCGATTCTCTAGGGGTAACATAGGGAAACACTCTTCCACTGAGATAAGAACAGAACAACACCAAAACAGAAGCTGAGGCTGAAATGTCTTTAAGATGTTGGAGTAAAATGTCATGAACCAAAGCAGCTTTCATATTAGGATGACTTGAATATCAAGAATGTGCTCTCATAAGGTAGTTATTGACATCCCTAACTTGTGCATTTTTGGAATTAAGAATTTTTGAATGTGAAATGGACTGGAAGGATTTTTGTGGTTTGAGTGGCTTTCTCATATCTGCAAAGTGCTGGATTTAAATCACAACAAGGGAACTGACTCTAGAGTTTATACATCATCCCTGTGCCCACATGGGCTTCTCTTGGTGCTCAGGGTTCATCCCACACACTGAAGATTTGCAGGCTAAGTTGATGTGTGACTGTAAAATTGGTGCAGTGTGAGCAGGCGCTTTGTTTGCAGTCTTCCAAGTTTGTTTTTCAGGAATGCACTCTACTTTCACACTGCTTGTTGCAGTGTTTGTATCCCAGATCCCACCAATCAGGTGTATTGTTTTCAGGTTGGTAACAGACTTTTTTGAACTCTCCATTTATTCTATTTCCATGGATTTTCTTAAAGTGTCTAACATGCTAGTATTTTCTAGCAATATTTACACAATAGACCAAACGTCTACATGCAAAGTCGATTATATTCACAAAGCATAAGACACATTGACAGATCAACTGCCAAAACATATAGTACATATAACTGCCATTAATAATTGTAACATTTCAAAAATTGCACCGATCTGCCGAAAACTGTTTAGCTCTGATCAAAGTAACCAAAGATGGCACAAAAATAGGCCTACTCAGAGAACATTGCAGGCACCTAAAACAGCACTAAATGCAACAAAATATCACCGAATCAGCACACTAATTAAAAGAATGAGCTCAGTTATGGGATGCACTCTGGACCCCAAGGAGGTCCTAGGGAAGGAGAGAATTAAAACAAAACTGAGTGCCATTATGAACAATGCTGCACACCAACACTGAGGACTTTAAGCCAATTAATTATTCTGCAGAAATGTGTCAAGAAACACTATGGGGGCTCCTTTATACCAACAGAAATACATCTGTGTAATGCCTCACTGGGACTGCTTTCCTTTCTTTTTAATTTTGTTGCTTTGTAGACATACTGGTGTGTGCTCAGACCAAAGTGTTTATTTACTTATTTAAAGAGCTTCTGTTAAAAGCCATATTTCTCCCTAGGGACAATAAACATATATCTATCTATCTATCTATCTATCTATTGTGGAACGTGACCCTGACACAGACAGACGGACAACGGTTTTGCACCCAACACACTCCTATTTATTGTACAATATTTACAAAATAGCTCAGTGCACAACCCAGTGCCTCCAGCACCGATCCGCCAAAGTCCAGGCCTCACAGTCTCCAATGCCTTCCTTCTGGCCACCTCCACTCCTCTCTCTCAGCTCTGTCCTCTTCCACCCAACTCTTGCTCCCGAATGAAGGGAGACGGCCCTTTATATACCAGCCCGGATAGGCTCCAGCTGCTTCCTGGCAGTCCTCCGCGGACACACCCCCGTGTGGTGGAAGTGCCAGCTGCGCACCCGGAAGCCCTCCGGGTGTCCCCAGTCTTCTTCCCCCCAGCACTTCCTGGTGTGGCGGAAGTGCTGAGGTCCAGGGTTCTTCAGGCACCAGGTCTCCCCCTTGTGGTCTGGAGGAGGCTCACTATCTGTGCCTTTCACATCTATCTATCTATCTATCTATCTATCTATCTATCTATCTATCTATCTATCTATCTATCTATCATTTAGTATTTAAATGAAGGCCTCTACTGAAAGCAAATCATCTAATGTGTGCATATCCTCAACAATGACAAGGTGATTTGTAAGTAATGAAGCTGCGGGTTTGTCTTTACAGTAGTGCATTTTAGTGTGTCTTTGTGCCACATGTTATATTTCTAAAAAAACACACCTCTGCGATTATGTGCACTAGGAATATTAATAGAATACAAGGATTATACTCTTTAAGAAGCTGCAGGAAAGCACATAGACAAACTTTGAGGTGTCAATTAGGCTTTAGGGTGCAACATTCTTTGTTTTCCACCCAAAACAAATCTTTAGTGATTTTTTCGTTTTACATTTCTGAAATCACCTGCAAAACTAATTTCTGTCAATGTTGTGAAAATGTATGCAAATTGAAACCTGCCTGTTTCCTCACTACTAGTCATGAGGGTCTTCTCCTGTATGAGGCAGCTGATGTCTTGTTCACTGGCTTCTCTGAAATACGTGTATGAACCTTAAATAAGTCACATAATGTGCATGTGCTCCACTGTTACCATTGCGCTGTACTTCTGTCTTTTGAAAGGGTTGAGATATTTTATAAAACAGAATGTTTGCTTTTTTCACTAAGGATTATAAAATATCTAAGCTTTACTTTCTAGAGCATTAATTCTAATTACACCACAGATGTGACTCACCTGTGCATTTACTGGTGCTCTGACTCACGGGTTTCCCAGATTTCCCTTTTGCTTCACACTTGTACTCGTGTCCCATCTTCCATTCAGTGTCTTTAACTATGAGCTGGCTAGTCTGACTGAAGAGCCCATCTTGACTCATTGTTGGCTTCAAGGTCGTCACCCCCTTATCTTCAGTCTTATTGTCTTTATACCACATGATGTTCAGCTCTTTGGGGCTAAATTCAGAGATCATGCACAGGAGTCTTCTTTCTTTTGAAGTACCTTCACTTTTGGAAGTTACAAGAATAATTTTTGGATCCGCATTTTTGAAAGATGCTGTAAAGAGTAAAATATTTCAAATTAAAGTACCAAGTTAACTTGAAAAGCAAGAATTTCCATTTATGAAAACAAAGATTGACAATATAATAATTTGCTTAATACATAAACAACAAACTGAACTGGTGTGACAACACAGTGGCGCTGTTCAAGCAGGGCCAGAGCAGACTGTACTTGCTAAGGACACTCAGGCCTTTTGATGTATGCAGCAAGCTGATGGAAATGTTCTACCAGTCCATAGTAGCCAGTGTGTTGTTCTAAGCTGCAGTCTTCCAGGGAAGCCAACTGAGCTCAAAAGAACTACAATGCCTGAATAAACTTATCAGGAACTTCTTCATCCCAAGGCGAACACTGGTCACACCGGAAAATGATGTCGAAAAAGAGGATGATGGTAAAATTGGATGCCATCTTGAAAAGTACCCTCCATCCCCTCCAGGAGGCGCTTTCTTGGAGATCTTTTAGCCCCAGGCTCATTCCACCACAGTGTGCTAAGAAGTTCCTCTGGGTGTCTTTTCTGCCCATTGCTGTCATACAATTCAATACTTCCTCCCAATATACTTGTTAAATGTATTTTGATATAACATTTTGAAGTCTCTACACAATATTTATTGATTTTTACTAATGAATTGATTAATTGATGGCTTGGTTGTACTGTTTGCCTGTCATATATGTGAAGGGGTGTCTGCCAGGCTAAGGACACAACCTGACTTTGCCCACTGCCTACAGCCTGCCTCTGGGAAAAAGGGAGACCTACAGTGGATTTAGAAATTATTTACACCCCTTTACTTTGTGCACACTTTATTAAATTGTAGTCTTAATTTTAAATGGATGCATTTGCCATTTTATCCACTCATTATTAACCCACAATGACAAAGTGAAAACATGTTCTCAGAAACGTTACTTCCATATTAGTAAATTGTATAATGTCATACACACGGGACTCAGAAGCTTCGTACACATAATCATTTCAAGATGGGTCTACCAGATGGGTGGGACAGCTTTCCTCAAAATATGAGATTCCCTTCTTACAGTGGAAGAAAACCAGACAAAAGACTCCTGATGTCATATCCTCCCCGAGCCTCACCTCTTCCGCTTGACCAGAATAAAAAGAGCGATGATCCTAAGCAGGATGTCATTTCATCCAAAGTACCTGGAGAGACAACTTGCTCTTTCACTTCTCAATACTCCCAGAAGTGGATACCATCGCTCTACTCATTACTTTAATAGAACACAAAGTTCTGTCAGGTTATTTTCTGTGCTTCAACTCTTACATTTTTGTCATTTCTCACATTAAATATGGTACTGTCAGACAAAACCCCAAACCTTCATCTGCTTATCCTATTTTTTTATCCACAATATGCAATGATTTTGGCTGTTTAGCGTTCATCGGGCAAGCGTCCTGGTCATACGCGACACACTACACAGCATATAATGTGCTAAACATAACATCTAATGTCACAGTTTCAAGAAATCTTGTATTTCAGTGACGGTAGGTATACAGTTTATTTTAAACTGTCAAACTTACTAATATAAGAATGCTCAAATGAATTAATTTTCCATTCAGGCTTTTTTCTCCTTGAAGCTCCTGCCCTGAAGTGCCTCCCTTTTAAGATATTTTCCTAAACCTGAGTAAATAAGTAAAACTGTTTTTTGCTGGTCCTACCATTCTATTCTAACACTCTGCCTCTACTTGGGCCTTCAAACAAAATCTCCCCATTTTGCAGGGCGATCCTTCCACGGCTGCCTTTTGTCCATATCCTCCCTTCATCTCCTTCTGACGAACACCTAACCTACACAAACTTCTCATCTGCAGCTCACTTCATACAGGAGAGCCACATGCCTTACCGGGCACTTGGAGCTGTAACAGTGGGTTGCTGTATCATTTCTAAATACATCACCAAAATACTCTCGTGTCTGGCTCCTCTAGTAAATTCAATATTAAACCATAGACCTCTTTCCTGTCTGAAACTCAAATTTATTGCACTTGACGTAGGAAACGTCCAGACATCTTCGAAGGTGAAACAGGGTGACGGCGAGCAGACCGTTTCTGGGAACGCATTTGAGCCATTAAAATGAAAGAACTTACAAGACCTATTGCAGTCACCGTCACATCCCTTGGTCACGGCCACTCTGAACTCCCTGTCTGTGTTCTTTCACAGAGCTTCAGAGACACTTTTCAAAGAAAAAACGGACACGCTAAGCTCATTCTCACCCCGGGTTCACACATTTCTCCAAGTCTTAAAGGGCAATTAACTTTTTAATTTCTCCCATCATCTTCTCTAATGACATCTACTTTCACCTTTTCTCATTTCAACTAGCCTGGCTTTATTTCCTCCTAACAATCTTTTTACCTTCTTTTTTATTCTGTTCCATGCCTGATGAAGGCCATAGAGCCAAAATGTTGTGTCTTTAACCTCCTTTCCTTTTCAGAATGGACTAACTTTTAACCCTTTTCCTTTACTTATCCAAAATCGTTACCTATTTCTATGATTTATTTAGTCGCTACTCCTGATGTTGTTTTGATTCATTTACATAAACCATGTTTTTACCTTACTCCAAATTTCACATTGAAAAGGATAACAAGACTCACTGATGTCGCCAATTGAGACTAACCAATGAACCTATCATGTGCATCTTCGGGATGAAGGAGGACCACCAGAGCATCCACACAGTCATTGAAAGAACCTGCTAGCTCCACACAGAGGATTAGGTGTGTGAGCCAAACCCTGAAAGCCAGACTTGTGACACAGCAGTGCTCAATCTGTTTTAGTGTTACAGGTGGTTATGAAAGGCAGAAACATTACGGGGTCTGCTTACACACTCACTCACACCAGGACTTATTAATCAAACTAAGTGGCATGTCTTTGTGGATACTAATACACTTCTTAATGAAGAATAATTTATGAAAGATGCTGATTCGGCTCTACTTCAGTGTTTTTATATTACAAGCAAGCAATACAAAAAAATGTGTGAATATTTGTTTTATACATTTAGTGGAAAATTTACATACCAAAAAGATTTGAAGGAGAAGCAACTTCCTGCCATTCTGAAAAATAGTGCTTCACCATACAAGTGAATGATGCTCCAGTCTTCCAATCCTCTTCAGTGATGCTGATCCTACTGACCATTGAAAAGACGTTTCCGTTCAGGACAGGACAATCATTGATAAACTGTGTACTGGAAACATCTTTTTGGTTCTTCAACCATTTGACGCTAATATCGCTGGGGAAAAAATTTGTGATTATGCAGATCAAATCAGCATGATCAGTCAGATCATATTCAGGAGGCCTCATTATTTTCAGTATTGGTGCACTTATGTTGGATACTGTACAAAGAAAATGAAAGGAGCTTGTTAATATTTGTCTAATTCCACAAAGGTTTAAAATTTATTAAGTAAACTAAAAGATACCTTTTTTAATTTTCTTGCTTTCTTGCAAACCACACGCATCTTCCACTTGACACATAATTTCATTGCCCTGCTTCCAGTGCTCTGAAATATCCAATTTGCTCCGAACAGTTTGTGTGCCATTACCATTATCTTTTGGTTTCTCAGTTTGTGGGGTGGGATTAGGAGAACCCACCGTCCATGAAATGACTACATCATCTAAGTTGGGACCGACTACTAAACAGGTTGCAGTTAACTTGTTTGGTGGTTCCTCAAAGTTTGGACCATTAAGGTATATCACTGGCTTCACCTTTTGTCTGGTGTCATCTGAAAGTGAACATGAAAATCAGTCAGCTTTTGTGTTTTATAGCATCTTTCAGGGAATACGTCATTACAGGATAGCTTATGCAGCAGCCCCCAAATATAATGAGTTGTTTATCCAGTTTGTCCAGTTAAGGATGGAAGTTCAGTAAAGCTAAAAACAACATTAAGTGAGGTAAGAGGATCTGAAAATTATGTTAGTTTTTTTAAATTCAAGTATTATGGCATGTATAAACAGACAAAGAGTACAAAGACATATAACTTGCACATATCCCCATACAAACAAAAAGACTCAGACACAAAACTATCTATCTATCTATCTATCTATCTATCTATCTATCTATCTATCTA
>JANRMT010062852.1:32521754-32539899 GCA_026402145.1 Polypterus bichir lapradei | reverse complement strand
GATAGATAGATAGATAGATAGATAGATAGATAGATAGATAGATAGATGGGAACATTTGGAGAATGCTATAAGGAAATTCTCTGCTACTTTTTATAACTACAAGGAGTTAACCGCAATGAATACTGTAGGTTTCATTTAATTTCATGCTGCATAAGACAGAAAACTTGTGTTTCTTGATAATCGTCATCTTTTTTACAATTAATTTTTCCAGTGGGTCTTTCCAAAATGTATAGAATAAATTTAATAACTATGACCCATGAACTGCTAATGCCAGAAAAAAGTCATCCATTCACATATTTGAATTTAGATATACAACATGAATGTAATATCTGTTTATTTAAATGCTTGTTATTGTATGGTGTTTATGGTGAAAACTGCAGTCTTTTTATTCTCATGGTTATATTAAGAGAATTCATTGTATGATCATATAAACTGAATTATCCTCTTCTGACACTTGTGACATGAATGATGCTTAATGTATTCATTCATCTATCTTCCAATTTTCAAACTTTGTTCATTTAAGACTCACAGGAGGCAGGAGTCTTTTGGTCACATTGGGTGCCGGGACTGTAGATGTTTTATTATAGTAAAATGATAAGATCTTATTTAATGTGTACATTAAGTTACTTTTGAGCATAACTACTTAAGACGATGTTATTACCTGTACATCATGTGCTGCACATCCTAACAAACTGTACAATTAAAAATATATTGATGTCTAATTATTAGTGATAACATACTTTAATAGGAAATATATTGTTTGTACATGCACAAAAATAATTTAGATATGTAGATGAAAGTGAAACAGAATTAGCTGTGGTTAGTCTTTGCTCTTGAGATTTTTGCATAGCCTTGTATCACAGTGATTATTATACTAGTGGTGGTTACTGGTCACAGTGGTATACTCTGTTACTAAAACCTGACAGTCACAATTTTGTGGGATTTAGGATTTTGGTTTGATGAAGTTTTAGCCAACTGTTCATTTCGTTAACTGTATACAGTATACTTTAATATGAAGTTGTATTACCTTGTCCTTGCTCTTATTATTTAATGAATTGATTTATTAATATTTTTAAATGTATACAATCACTTAAGTGTATTCCAAAAGTAGTCATCAAAGGAAATCTTTAATAAAATGGAAGCAGGCCTGCCTTATACGATTGATTACATTTGATAGCCAGGAAAGTGAATCAAGTGAAGTAGCTTACTCAAGATAACAAGAAATCCAATGACCCACTCATTTTTAATCCACTTAATTTGAGTCAGGCCTGTCGGAAACAACGCTCACCTCAGCAGTTCCGGGTTCAAGCCAGAAATACTCTCCATAGAAAGACAGCCCAGTGTGCATGGATGGATAGATGGAAAATTGCAATATCTTTTTTTGTAACATTTGTTTCATTGTTGTATAATGTTTATGGTGAAGACTCCAGTTTTTTTATCATTACATTTTAATCTTGTTCTCCATTGTTTTAAAAGAATTCATTATATTCATTGAATTATCCCTTACATACTGTGACCAATAGGGAGCACTGTAGCACCCCGAACCCCAGACTCAACCACAATGACTCAAGTCCTAGGTTCAAATGAAAGGTTTATAATGAGAAAGCGCCTCTACAACAGACTTCATCATAAAAATAAACACTAAAGCAACTCTTCTTTTGTAATTTTCTCCTTCTTACACTCCTCCAGGTGAGCTTTGTTCTTCCCTGGATGAAGTTGAGTGGTTTCTTTTATCTATGCCTAGAAGTGCTTACTTATTTATAGCCCATTGGAAGTATTTCCAGATTGAATGGAAGTCCCAGAAAGCAGGGATAACATATCTCCACAGCACACTCTGTCACTTGTGGGTGTCCAGAGATGCTGCCACCTTACATGTCAGGGTAGCATGCAACCCTGACAGGTTGTCTCCTCCAGTACTTCCATCACACTGGCCTCCCGGCCGGGTACTGTTCCTCAATAATACTCTACCTGGACACTAGCATGCTCACTTCTGCACTGACATCTTCTGCCGCCCTCCTGGCTAAGTCAGGGAATAACCTGCCTTTCTTTCTGTCCATTTGCCACCAGGGCATTCCTTCCAGGTAAGGAAAGGGTGGGAATGTCTGCTCCTGCATGCCACCCATTACAATATACAGTACATATGCACCAGAACAATTTTTAACTTAGCCATCCATCCATTGATCAATTTTCAAACATTGTTCATTTCAGACTCACAGGGGTCAGAGCCTTTAGGTCATATTGGGTGAATGGATCAAAGATATTTTATTTTTGTAAAATGATAACATTTTATTTGATGTGTGTCTTATATTATTTCTGAATTTACAAATGTTTTAAGATATTATTATAAGGAACCTGTAAACCATGTGCATCTTAACAAATTGTGGAAATGAAAAAAGATATTGATATCTAATTATTATTGATAATATATTTCATTTAATAAGAAACATACTGATTGTACAATTAAAAAATAATTTAGACATAAGGCTGAACCTGACATGGAAACTGTGATTAGTCTGAATCCTTTCACTTGAGATTTTTGTAGAGGCTTGTGTCACGGTGATGCCTATGCTAACTACGGGTCACAGTGCTTTATTCTGTTACAAAAACCTGAGAAGCACAATTTTCTGGGATTTAGGATTTTCATTTGATGAATTTTTTGCCAAACTATTCTTTCAGTTAATTGCATATACTGTAATTTGAAGTTGTATAACCTTGTGTTTGCACCCATTAATTTATTAATTTTCTGATTTGTTAATATTTTTAGATGGGCACAATTGCAAAAGTGTATTGTGAAAGTATGGCAGTTTCAAAGCAAATCTTTAACAAATGTAAGTACAGTAGGGCTTAACTAGATGATTGGCTACATTTCAAGTGAGTCAAGTGAAATGACTTACTCATCTAAAGAACAAAAGTAGAAATCCAATAAGCTGTATATTTTTAAACCACTTAATTCAAATCAGGTTTGTGGTGGCGCAAGCCAGAAATGAACTCTAGAAAAAGTGCTGGTGCTCTTCGTGACAAACTTGTGCAAACACCCATACTGGATCAGATTTCAGCAGCAAATTAACTGGGTCTGTATGTCTTTGGGATGTAGAAAGAAAAGTGGAGTAGGGAAGAATATGCACACTCCACACAGTAATGAGAAATAATAGGATTTAAATTAAATTCTGTTTTATTAAGCTTGACTTGAGTGAATAGAATGTTTTTATCTTCATATAAAATCAATAACATTGAAAAAATAAAATAAAAACCGGGAATACATGGCAAAAGCTCACACCACTGCACAATCATACTAAAGGGAATCAGTGAACATATTCTGAAAAATAAAATCTTTCAGTAGATCAAAGTAACTGGAAAAAATCACAAATGTCCATGCTTCAGAATACAATTTTGTTTATCTAATTATATCACTCTAAAGCCGGGGTGTCAAACTTCAGGGGCATCATGTATAAAAGGTGCGTATGCATAAAAATGTTGTGTAAGCCTGTTTCCACACTTACGTTGCGATGTATAAAACCTAAACTTGGCGTAAAGCCACGGATATTTTCACGCCAGCTAAATGCTTGGCATATGCGAGTCATCCACTTGAGTTTGCAAACTGGCAGCACCCAGCGTCAAAGCAGTGTTTTTGTTCCAGTGTGGTTTCCCTTTCTTTTTTAGATCCACATCCCTGATGCAGCTTTATCAAATACACTGAAATTAACCGCATATTTTTTATTAGTTTAAGGCATCTGATTGTAATTAACCTGTAACAATATAATGGTCCATGGAATGGCCAAACAATTCTAAATACCATAGCTGCTTTAGCGTTGTTACTCTCAAGTATTTATTCCACTGTATCTGAGTGTGGAATCACAGCTCTACAGCAGCTGATCAGAAAGAGAATTATCGGTATACAGCATCAAGCACATGCTGCCTCAGCCATGCTGCCCTATTTGAACTGCTCCCAATACGGCAAACTCTTCAGAGCCTTTTCTGTACTGACCTCGCGGTTCAGAAACAGTTTCATCCCAAGAACTATAAACGCACTTAATCAGTCCATCAAGTGGTCCTTTGTAGAACTGTTTGTACTTATTAGTACAATTACCTCACAGTAAACTTGAGATACAGTTATAATATTGCACAACCTGAGCCACTTTATAAAGCGAGTATTTACATATGATGACGATATCATTTTTAAGATGAAAAGCAGCAAAATATGTTTATTACATTATACAGATAAAATTTTAACATCATTTAAATAATCTATATTGTTAATAATTAAACATGTGAGGATACAGTGCTGCAGCGCTAACTAGTTCAGGGATTGTTCCTGCCTCGCGCTGGTTTCTGGGGCTGGCGTGACACTGGAAGGATAGATGGATAGAATAATTAAACATGTACTACGAAGATATTTCAATGTTCCTTAAAAGTTTTGAAGAATCTGTGTTCTAAGCTTACAGATGGCTTAACGTCTATTACAGAGCTGATTGTGTGGCGATTGGTTACTTGTAGAATGAAAAGGAAGGAAATGAATTGGGGTTGGTACGTTTGAAAGAGACAGTGCTGCTGCAAAAATTATTTCATCGAAGGTCACGCACGGCGCAGCAAGCATCTTGTGGGAGGCAGGAACAATCTCTGGATGGGGTGCCAGCTCATCACTATCACTGTGGCACCGTGCTCCCATGTTTAATACATGCTTTAATTGATATTATATGAATACTGAAATTATATCAAGTATAAATCTCAGTATTTAAATTATTCTATCATTACAATTAGCTGTAATATCACTAATGTAATGGATTCTGTGTCCTGTCGGAGGATGAAAAAGCCCGTTTAAGAAGCACGTAGTGATTCACACACATAAAGGATATAGAAGATCAAATACAAAACAAAGCATTTAATGTGCTACTTTAGTTATGGTGGTATTTGATAAACTAGTAAATTAAATGATTTAAAGATGAAGTTTATGATGTTCTACTTTAATGACAAAATAAACTATGTGATTAAAGTGGAAAGTTTGAGATTAAAGTTAACATTTTGAGCTTTTTCCCATTGTGTGCCTATTTTTTTCTTTTTTCTCTGTACCCTAATAAGCTTTCATATGACTCTCAGATGATGGGCTATGATTCACCTTTTCACACCGACTTTTATATCTGACAACTACTTTTTTATTTCCGGCACTGTGCGACTTTGTGAACTTGAGTTTTCGAGTTTCTCTGACAATCTATGTCACTCCATCATCTTTCTTTTGTTGTCTATACCACTGTTTAAACCAACAAATAGTACGTTTTTCTTTGCCTCCTTTTGGTATTCGCTTAAATTCTTCTGTTTTCCCCTGTGCTTTTTCACAGACCGCTGAGCTTATGGGCTATTTATATTGATTTCTATATTCAAAGAGACGTAATTCTGGGAGGAGTTTGGGAGTGGCGACAGGCGCATGCACATGCGTTACTTTTCACGCTGAACGGGATTTATGGAGCAGAAGAACGTGGAAGTTGGCGAATGCACAGATTTATGCATCTGCATTTTTTTGTGCGTACACACATTTCCACTTTTGTCTATATGTCACATTTTAGTGTGAATTCTACGCACTGTGTTATGCATGAGGCCCCAAGCCTGGAGGAGCGCAGTGGCTGCAGGTTTTCATTTTAACCCTTTTCCTAATCATTGACCAGTTTTCAATGCTATTTAATTTATTTTCCCTTCATTTTAGTAACCCTGTTTCTAAGGATTCAGTCCTTTGAATTCCTGTCTTCATTAAATGACAGCCAAATAGTAGTAAGATATGAAACAAGCCTACAGATGTCAAGCTAAATTGGGGCTTCGAACTCCTACCAGTTTCCTTCCGACCAGTTTCTTAATGAGAAGCCAGTTCTTGCTGTTAATTAAATCCGTTATTTAATTCCATGGCCTGTTGCTGCTCTCATTCTGCCACAGCACACATTTCCAAAACTGTTAATTTTTCTGTTTTTTCTAAGAACACCATCAAGATGTTTTGGTGTCCTGAGAGTTGAACATTACTGAGACTTTCACTTTTCTTCATTTTCAGATATTGTGTGATGGGCACAATGTGGTGGCTTGTTTTGTGTCTCATTATTTGTTTGGTTGCTAATTAAAGAAAAAGAAACATCTAAGGGGCCTGAGTCAAGTTAATTAAAACTACAGACAAAGAAGTTAATTAGCAGCAAAAGCTTGTCACAAATGAAGAAGATGGCTAGAATGAAAACCTGCAGCCGCTGCGGACCTCCGGAGTCTGACATCCCTGCTCTACAGAGTTAATATGGGTGTGTGAGCGATTGGACCCTGCTAGAGTCCTGCCCAGCACTGTTTCCAATCTTATACCTAATGCTGCGAGGATAAGCTCCAGGCCCTGCAAATGGAATTGGGCTGAACAGGTTTAAAAATTATGTGTTTTCAAGTAAACCTCATAATAGGTCTTCTAATAATGAGTTTGCGCTAAGAAAAATGTGTTAATGCAGAACACAGTGGTGCAGCAGTTAGTGTTATTGCCTCACAACTCCAGGAGTTTGGTTTCATAACTTGGACTCTTCACTTCCTCTTGTAAGTTTACACATTCTCTTTCTTTCTCTCTTTCAGTCCGTCATAATTTCTTTCTTATGTCTCAAGTTATGTGAACTACATATACCTAACATTTTGAAATCCGCTTAATCCAGTTTAAGGTTACAGCAGACCAGAAGTTATTCTGGCAGCACTGGGGTGTAAAGCAGGAAGAGCCCTGGAAACAGCACCCTTAACTGTTCCAAATTTTTAAATGAACCCTGTATGTAGAGCAGCATGTTGGTGCAGATGCAGAGTTTGCATGTTCTTCTCATGCCTGTGTAATTTTACTCTAGATTCTCCAGTTCTGTCACACAATCCAAAGACATGAAGTTTATGTGAACTGGCGACACTAAATTGGCCCTCCTGTGTGTTTGTTGAATGTGTGTTCAGCCTGTGAGGGACTGACGTCCTGTCCTGGTTTTGTTCCTGCCTTGTGCCTTATGGTAGTGGGGATAGGCTCCAGGAACCTGGTCTGGATTAAGCAGATTAGAAAATGACTTGACATGACCCTGTGTGTGTTTCCTGCATTAGGTCGAAGCTGCCGGAGTTGGCTAACATATTGGACTAATCGGATTAGAAAAAAACATGGATGGCTGTGTTCTCAAGTAGTAAAAAGTAATAACCTACTCAGTTGTACATTTAACTAGACAAATCAGAGCCATCTTCAGTATAATAAATACAGAAAAGCAAAGTACTTATTTTGTCAAAGAATGGGTTACATTACCTTACTGCATTATTTTTAGTTTCTGATTTAAATAATATCAAGTCATTGTTTGAACTTGACGCTCACATCTCTACATCAAACAGTATTGTTGATGGCGTTTAAGGGTCCATCCTGTGACTCAGCTTTCAACTAGGGGATTTTTTGCAGATGTGTATCATAGTGTAGCTGGAGTAGCTACCACAGTGATGAATAGCAGAACAGAAACAGCACAATGCCTGTGATATATTAAAGAGACCTCCTCATTGTCTGTGTTATATTCCTAGATGCTGAATTTGCAAAATTGTATAGACATTTACTGAAGATGGTTTATTTTCAGAAGCATTATGTTATTCCTATTTCAAAAAGACTTCAGACTGAACGATCTTAGCTATTCAAGAATTATTACTACTTGTGATTTTATCTTTATATGGATTGACTGAAAATGACTCATTTTATCAAGCTTCGTGTCATCCCTAACTGCAATCTGACTTCAAATGAACAGTTCTCTCTGCACAAAGATATTCAATGAATTTCTGGCCTACTTGGATTACAGAACTGGGAATAAACAAATGAGGAACATTTTTGAGAAAAAGAGGCAAAGAAATGACTAGACTTAACAAACAGAACTTCTCTCAGAAGGTTTTAATACTCAATTATATCACTGTGACGGATGGCTGGAGCACAATGATATGGTTTATCACAAAAACCTCAATGGCTTTCCAGCAGTGTAAGACTTTGCTATATACTTAATTATTCACACTGATGTATATCTTAATATATATTTTTAAATGCTAAATGATTGTAATGGTTTTAGTACTGATGAAACTAAACTGGTGAGTAGAAGCTGCTTTAATACTGTTTCAGTTCAATGTTAACTTGCATGTATTTGAAATGAGTCCAATTGCCATTTTTTCACAGATGTCTTCCTACAGGTGACATGTTTTTTAATGATCTAAAAATGTTATGTAGTATGCAGTTCCAAAATGAAAACAGTCCACTTTTGACTTTTTATACTACACATATAAACCCTTTAATAAGAGATGCTTTAAAGCCTTCATAATTTGTGCTGTGTCTGTCCATCTCACAAGGAAAACAAGGGAGAGAAAGCATCTTAAAGTCCAAAAGGTTTGAGCTCATCTGAGTGGAAGGGAGAAAAGACAGTAAGAGTAGTGGAGGAGGGCATTATAATCCTGGTCCATAATGCACTGCAGTACAAAGAATTGCGTGTACACAGCGTAACAAATTAATGTTACACTTTTTGTCAATTGTAAACAATCAAAAAACAAAGATAAAGAAAGGTCAAGAGTCACCAGACAGAGACTGCATTTTTTTTTTCTTTATTTAGGAGCTTATTTGAGATCATTTGGTGATCATATTATGCTTTGAGTTAATAATATTACTGTGATTAATTTAAAAATAAGAAAAACTGTTACTAATGATTCATTAAGACAGTAAAATTTGAAGAAAAACAAACCTTTCATCTGACTTTCTTTTATTCACGGATATTCCTATTTTTTCCTTTCTTTTAAGCATTTTGATATCATCTTAGTTAACAATAAAGCTGAATTACACCACCTACATTGTATACAGTTCTGTGTATTTTGTGTCTTGCTGTCATATTTCTGCATTAACAGAAACAGTGGGGCAGAGCTCTTCACGGTTTTGTAGAAGTCAGTATAAGATTTCCTCAGTAATTTAATTTATTATTAAAATGCTCATAGCATCCCTTAAAGTTCAACAACTTTACAGTGTTCCATCATATGCTCAAAGTAATTTATATCAAGAAAAATATTGTTTTTGTAATCAATAAAGTTATCTTTGTGATAGTTGCTGCAAGCTTGGGGCTGGAACAATTGGCCCTGCATTGTTCTTGTTTTACATTTAGGTGTGTGTTTGTGTGTATCTGTAGCATGTGTGTGTGTCCAACCTGAACTTTCCAGTGTAGTGCTTAGGGGCTTAAAGTTTTCATCCATAGCCAGTTATTCCTGGCATTATAATCATGACCGCATTTTTTATTTTTAGTACAAGTTTTCACTTCTGGTTCAAGCTTCTCCCAGTGATGTTTATACAGTATTAGCCAGTGATGAGGTGCAAAAAGTTCAGTAATATTTGCTCCTTTGAAGGTAGCCACTGAAATTTGAGAAAGAAAGAAAGAAATTCAATGTCAGGATAAAATACTTCTTTCATACTTTATAAAATAGCCCTGCGACGGACCAGCATCCTGTCCAGGGTTTGTTCCTTGCCTTGCATCCTATCGTGCTAAGATGGGATCTAGCAGACCTCCGCTACTGTGTTCAGGACTAAGCGAGTTAGAAAATGACAGGATGTTATATCATAATATATTATATTATATTATATTATATTATATTATATTATATTATATTAAAACTTGTAGGAAAATTTTCTTTCAGCTTCCTGAATTTTAATAGAAGTAACTTGGTCTTAAATCAAATGCAATGACAACAGAGGCCTACATTTCAATAGTTGGCAGGAGACCATGACACGGCACTCAGTCCTCTTCCTGATAAAAGAAATGTATAAATCATTTAAAAAAAAACCCAGAGCTAATCCTTCTAGATTTCAATGGCATATTTCTGGAAGACTTCAATATTCAATAGTCATCTTTAGATTAAAATGAAATGTAAACATTTTAGTTTAAATTTCAATAAGAAACCATGTGGAATCATTAATGTTCAGTTGACAAATTCATTTTTCACCTTTATGGACAAATCACTGGTATTAACATTTCTATCTAGAGTCATCTTGGGGTAAATTGTTCATCAGATAATCACAAATAAGAATAATGATGACATTCATACAGAATGTCTGTGTATGAGATTGCATATGCCCTGTGATGTGATTTTGCTCCTGGCTTGCACCGGAGGTCTTAAATTCAAAAATGAAACACACAAGTTCAGAAAATCGATTTGCTGGATCCAGGCAAATGTCTTTTTAATTGAGTAGACATTGTTATAAGGGTTACTAGACTTCCTTCATAACTCCAGCAATGTGGGTTTGAATTCTAAGCTCAGCCATTCCTGTTTAGAATTTTCATGTCCTTCCTCCTGGCCTTTGTATTGTATTAAACCCCTTCTTTTTGACACCCACGGCACACATATTGTATTGTATGTATAATTTGTATGTGACAAATAAAATTGTATTTGATTTAATTTGATTTGCATAATGTCATCTGCAAATAGCATGCATGTACCATGGTCCCTGATCTACTATTTCCCTAGCAATAACATTTATAACTACAGTAAAAATATATGGGCCCAGTGATGATCTTAGATATACTCAAACTTAAGCACAACTCCATCTGTTATTACAACACTATTCCTCACTTATGTGTAGCCACCCTCACACATATCCTTAACTATCCTCACCTACTTCATCAATACTCACTTTGCTCTTATATATCTTTAAATTTCTTGCTGGAAAAAATGGAAGCATGCATGTGACAGAATAGTACTGATATAGCCTATAAAGGTAGTAATTCATCTTGCTTTGACCCTAGGTATTCAGAGCACAATGAGCAGAACCCGCATTGTCACAGGTAGTCTTAGTTAGAGTGTAAGCATGACATCATATACATTGCCGATTGTGTAACTAGCATCCACATGGGTAGGTGTGTAGTGTGTGGATAATGCACTTTTCAAGTTTCATAGCGGTTCTCAAAGTTTTTTTATTTGAGATGAAAAAAAAGTGATCAGAAAAAAAGAGAAGACCAAGTTAAAGATTAGGAGTTGGGACATGAACAAAAAAAAAATAGAAGCACATTTGTATTTCTATTAAAAAAGTTACATCCAATGTCTCATTTTCATTCTGTGTTCACACCACTGTTTCTATTAAAAAATGTTATATTTGACGTCCCATTTTCATTCTGTATTCATAAAAAAGTCACATCTAACATCTCGTTTTCATTCTGTATTTTCATACCTGTATTTCCATTAAAAAAAGTTGCATCTAAAGTCTCATTTTGAAATAATTTTTTTTTGCTATTTAAGAAGCACTTTTATTATATAGGTATTGTCAAGCTTGGATCACAGATTTGGATGAGAGACAGGAATGTGAGTCCAGGTTTCCAAGGAAAATACAATTACTTTGTTACTGTATAGAGAAGGCAGGTACAGTTTCAAGACTTCATTCAGAATAGGAGCTGTTAGGAGCCATGAGATTGGCAGATGTCCTGCTTAAAAGAACTTAAAAGAACTTCAGTGGCTCAGAATTACCGCTGTGGTAGACACGGTCTGGAGAAGAGAGATCAGGAGACGGTGAGTAGCAGCAGATCAATGTTCTAAAAATCATGTGACAAGTATGTTACACAGTAAACCTGATTCTGCACTGGACAACAAATTACTTTGCTTTTGGTTTACTGTTTACTAGAGGCAGCAGAGCAGCTATGGAATTGTCCTTGTGCCGCTGACGTTAGAGATGGCAAATCGCAGGCAATCCAGGTCACAGTAGTATATATATTTTTCCCATATTTATTATAACAAATTTCCGTTATAACAAAATATTTTTATGGTCTCATGAGTTTCATTATAATGGGATTCCACCTGTATTTAAAATGTTGCACTTAAGGTTTCTTGTTTTATGTATTCATTGCCCTCACTTATCTTACTACTGTCATTACTCTACAGGAGATGTGTGAGTAAGAATCCCATTGTGTTGTGTATGCATGCAAATAAACCAGGACATAAAATTTCTGTGTTAAAGGGTGAATTAGATGTTAATGTAAATGAAAAAACAATACCTTTAGCACAGTAGTGTTTTGCCATATCGTAAAATGTAAATCATGCTTACAATAATACATCCGGTATAATTATTACTCATGGTGTAATCACTCATCATGCCAGAGAGACAAGATGCTTCACACGCCTACCCGGATAGGCCGCCTCAAACTGGGATTTGAGTGCTGCTGTTCAGCGGGTGACACTTCAGCACCACACCAGTTTCAATAGATGGAATGGGAAAGCATAGGGGGGTCATGAGCTCACTTTAAACGGGTGTGTGGCGTTCCTGACATCTATACAAAAGGACGAAGGTCCAAGTCTTTAAACCCCACGTGCTTACTGTCTTGTTACATGGTGGTGAGACATGGCTGCTACCCAGTGACCTGAGATGAAGACTGGATACCTTTGGTATCGTGTCTCTTCAGAGAATCCTTGGGTACTACTGGTTTGACTATTTGTTGAATGAGCGGTTGCTTACAGAGTCCCAAATGAGGCACATTACATGCATTGTGAGGGAGCGTCAGTTACGGTACTACGGCCATGTGGTGGGATTCACCGAGGGTGATCCAGCTTGCAGGATCCTCATTGTTGAGAACCCAAGTGGCTGGACCAAGCCAAGGGGGCGCTCACGTAACAAAACTGGATTTGAAGCTGGATAGCCAGCAGAAGACAAAGAGTACAGATGAGAAGAGAATGCTACATGTGCGTTGAGGTTATCAGTGAAGTCCCTCAGGGGCCTTTCCTTGGTCCATTACTTTTTCTGATTTATATTAATGACATTGATTCTTGTATAGTTATTAAACTTGTGAAATTTGCAGATGACGCTAAAATTGGAAGGATGGCAAACACAGAAGAGGCAGCAAAAACATTCAAAACGACGTGGACAGGCTTCAGAATTGTACAACACTTGGATAAGACAGGTCCAAGGTTTTATTCCAACTGCTATTTTTCTTCTAAAAACATCAACTAAAATAAACATCCACAAGCGTAAATCATAGGATGAACAATTGTCATTTGCATCAATCATCAGTCAAGTCAAAAAGTTGGTTTAATTTTTATGTATAATATGTTTAATCTAATCTTTTCCAGTGTTATACTCATTGCTAAATTTTATTTATTTGTACTAAGTTTATATTTGTTGTCTGTGTTCTTTTTGACATCTTTTTCAGGTCACATCAAGGTCTCTCTGTAAAACCTTCTGAAAAACTGAATTTCTCTCTTGGTACAATAAAAATGAAATGGAATGCAGAGAAGTGCAAAGTGCTACACATTACAAAAAGGAACATCAATTATAAATATAAGACGGGAGACACTGGCCTACAGGAAGCAACCTCTGAAAAGGATTTAGGAGTTTATGTTGACGCAATATTCTCATTATCTAAACAATGTGCAGAAGCTATTGAAAATAAAATAAAATGTTAGGTTATATCATAAATACTCTTAAGTAGAAATTGAGGGTTGTTATGCTCAATCTATACAATGCACTAGAAAGACAATCTTTGAAGTGCTGTGTGCAGTCCTGGTCACCACTCTACAAGAAAGACATAGCAGCACATGAAGGTGTGCAGAGGAGAACAACAGGGTGCATCCTGACATCTAAGGACAGGATTTAAACCTGCTTACTCTTGAGCAGAAGAGACTGTGGTTGGAGCTAATCCAAGTCTTCAACAACCTTAAAGGCATTAATAAAGTATATCCACCAGAATTCTTTCAGCATAAATATGAATCATGTACTCTTGGACGCCAATGGAAATTAAGGTGAAATAAATTTATGACTGAAGCCAGGAAGCACGTCTTTACTCAAAGAGTTGTAGGAATCTGGAACACACTACCAAGACATGAAGTTGAAGGAGAAATCTTGACAACCTTTAAGAAAAATCTGGATGAGATATTGAGACAGCTTATCTATCACAGAAAACAAATGAGCTTGATGGACTGATTGGTCTGCTCTTGTTTGACAAAATTTATGTTCTTATATTCCTTAGCGCTGGGTGGTCCTGAAATATTAGCAGGGCATCTTTTCCAAAGGTTGCTTGTGACACAAATAATAAATTAAATATTAAGTGTTTTGTCTGCAATGTCTTGTTGCTGTTTTGGCCTTCTCTGTTTCAGACCAAATCTATTGTTTACTCAAATGACCTATTAAATAGAAATATAATGGCCACCCTTAAAAATGTAGAATGTACAATTTGGCATTATGATCAACTAAGAGAGACAGAAAAATGAATTAGCATTATATATACTTTGAAATTTGTAGTGAGCAAGGCATGGGGTGCCTTGTGTTCTTACTTGGACATCTAGAAGTTTTTCAGTTCCAGAAACCCAAGTGATTGTTATCAGTCTTCAAATCTATTAAATGAATTAATATTTAGGAATAATTTGTTTGAAGAGTCTGCTTTTCTAGTAACTGATTGATGAGGGGGTAGAAGGTTATAGTAACACCAACAACTTTCAAGCAGAATCCAAATCTGGCCTGAAATTCCACTTAAAAAAGACACACTCATGATAACCCAAGACTATCTAATCCAACAGAAATTACTTTTAAATTTTTATCTTTAAAATAGAAAATCCCTCCCCAGAGTGAAGCAGGAACAAAAGTGAAACTCCACAAAGATCTTAATCCAGTTAGCAAACAAATTTTAGTAATAATGCTGTTAAGTACTAACTCTACCTTCTTATGACTGAAATCCTTAAATTAGTTAAAATATAGAAAATTTTGAGTGGCTATCAGTCAGCCATATTTTAAAAATATAATAAATAATTTTATTTTAAATTGGCAAACAAAGCATTTTACATCAGTTGTCTACCATTACCCCCAATACACCACATTTTGTGAAAAAGTGCACCATTTTCAGTTTGAGCAAACAGCATTTTGCAGATGTTTGTTTATTTATTTATTTATTGAAGGGTATAGCTTAATGTGTAACATGAGTTTTTTCTATCTATCTATCTATCTATCTATCTATCTATCTATCTATCTATTTGCCTTTCTGGTGATCTAATAAAAGAGAATGAACCTCCAGTGTGGGGGATACTGATTAAATTAAATAGTAAGATGTCAGGTCTAAAAAGTAAAAATTTTAATATTAATCACATGGATGGTGTTTTATTTCACTTTATTTAGAAGAAAATATTCACAGTATGACTTACGTTTAAAAGTGATTCAGTTCATTCATATGAAGGAAATGCCAGACACACACTGAAGGAATATTGAAGTCACAGAAATCATCTACTTGCAGTGGAGGATTCTGCATGTTGCAGTTGTCACTAATTCTATCTTGAAAACTATCACGGGTGTGTGGGCCTTCCCATCAGTTTATCCCTACTTTCTAGAGGGAGATCTCTGACTTATTTACCTCATTGTAACCCTGGAAAAATATACAGGTGTCTTCTTTAAAAAGGGTAATATATATATATATATATATAAGTGAACTTGACCTGGACACAGACAGACGGACATCTTTGTTCACCAAACACACGTTTATTTACACTGTATTTACAGTTCAGTTCAGTGCACATCCCAGTGCCTCCAGTACCGATCCCCCAAAGTCCAGGCCTCACAATCCAATTGCCTTTCTCCTGGCCACCTCCAGTCCTCTCTCCAGCTCCGTCCTTTTTCCACCCGACTTCCGCTACTGAATGAAGGGAGGCGGCCCCTTATATCACACCCCGGATGGGCTCCAGCTGCTTCCCGGAATTCCTCCACAGACACACCCCAGTGTGGCAGAAGTGCCGGCTGCGCACCCGGAAGCCCTCCGGGTGTCCCCTGTCTTCTTCCCCCCACCACTTCCTGGTGTGGCGGAAGTGCTGGGCTCCAGGCTTCTACAGGCACCGGGGCGCCGCCTGGCGGTGGCCACGGGTCCCTACAGGGTTGGGCTTCCAAGCCCTCTACCCGTGGCCCCCAACACAACCAGGGCAGTCGCCCCCTCGTGGTCTGGAGGAGGTACAAGCCCTCCTCCGGTCCTCCTGGGCGTCCCGGCTGGGCTCCACCCCCAGCCGGATGCCACAGTGCCCCACTGCCAGCAAAGACATGTCGGTCCGAGCGGCACATCCCGAGAGGGCAGCACGTCCCCGGAGTGGGTCCTACTACGTACCCAGGGTCTATCACGCCACCCTGAAATGCACCACTTCGGCACCTCCTTCGAGGCCGACGCGTCCCTCCGGTCTGCACCGCTCTTGCCTCCACGGTCCCCACCACCAGCCGGGGCACCATCTGGTCATCAGTGGAGAGTCCTCCCGCGGAGCAGCCCGTTCCAGGAGGGCAGGTTCCCAACGGGGTAGGTCCTACAGCTCGTCAGGGCTTCGGTCCTGCAAAAAGACAAAAGGGAGGGCCAGAAGCACTGCCTGGACACCCGCACTGAGCGTCCCACCGCCCAGCCGGATGCCACTATATATATATATATATATATATATATATATATATATATATACTAATTAAAGGCAAAGCCCTCACTGACTCACTCATTCACTCACTCACTCACTCACTCACTCACTCACTCATCACTAATTCTCCAACTTCCCGTGTAGGTAGAAGGCTGAAATTTGGCAGGCTTATTCCTTACAGCTCACTTACAAAAGTTAAGCAGGTTTCATTTCGAAATTCTACACATAACGGTCATAACGGTCGATAATGGTCGACAACGTCCGCCATGTTGAACTTTCTTATTTATTGCACCATCTTCAGGAAATTTGGTAGGCGGCTTCCCTGCACTAACCAAAACCGATGTATGTACTTATTTCGATGGTATGACGCCACTGTCGGCCGCCATATTGAACTTTCCAACGTCACTAATTTTCCAACTTCCCGTGTAGGTAGAAGGCTGACCCCATCTTCACGAAATTTGGTAGGGGGCTTCCCTGCGCTAACCAAAATCGATGTACGTACTTATTTCGGTGATATGACGCCACTGTCGGCCGCCATATTGAATTTTCCAAACATCACTAATTCTCCAACTTCCCGTGTAGGTAGAAGGCTGAAATTTGGCAGGCTCATTCCTTACAGCTTACTTTCAAAAGTTAAGCAGGTTTCATTTCGAAATTCTATGCGTAACGGTCATAACGGTCAACAATGTTCGCCATGTTGAACTTTCTTATTCATGGCCCCATCTTCACGAAATTTGGTAGGCGGCTTCCCTGCGCTAACCGAAACCAATGTACATACTTATTTCGGTGGTATGACGCCACTGTCAGCCGCCATATTGAACTTTCCAACGTCACTAATTCTCCAACTTCCCGTGTAGGTAGAAGGCTGAAATTTGGCAGGCTCATTCCTTACAGCTTACTTACAAAAGTTAAGCAGGTTTCATTTCGAAATTCTACACGTAAAAGTCATAACGGTCGATAACGGTCGACAACGTCCGCCATGTTAAACTTTCTTATTTATGGCCCCATCTTCACGAAATTTGGTAGGCGGATTCCCTGCGCTAACAGAAACCGATGTATGTACTTATTTCGATGGTATGACACCACTGTCAGCCGCAATATTGAACTTTCCAACGTCACTAATTTTCACAATGTCCGCCATGTTGAACTTTCTTATTTATGGCCCCATCTTCACGAAATTTGGTAGGCGGACTCCCTGCACTAACCGAAACTGATGTATGTACTTTTTTCGATGGTATGACGCCACTGTTGGCCGCCATATTGAACTTTCCAACATCACTAATTTTCCAGCTTCCCGTGTAGGTAGAAGGCTGATCCCATCTTCACAAAATTTGGTAGGTGGCTTCCCTACGCTAACCGAAACCGATGTACATACTTATTTCGGTGGTATGACGCCACTGTTGGCCGCCATATTGAATTTTCCAAACATCACTAATTCTCCAACTTCCCGTGTAGGTAGAAGGCTGAAATTTGTCAGGCTCATTCCTTACAGCTTACTTACAAAAGTTAAGCAGGTTTCATTTCGAAATTCTACGCGTAACGGTCATAACGTCAACAATGTCCGCCATATTGAACTTTCTTATTCATGGCCCCATCTTCACGAAATTTGGTAGGCGGTTTCCCTGCGCTAACCGAAACCAATGTACATACTTATTTCGGTGGTATGACGCCACTGTCAGCCGCCATATAGAACTTTCCAACGTCACTAATTCTCCAACTTCCCGTGTAGGTAAAAGGCTGAAATTTGGCAGGCTCATTCCTTACAGCTTACTTACAAAAG
>JANRMT010062852.1:32442871-32520815 GCA_026402145.1 Polypterus bichir lapradei | reverse complement strand
GTCTCTACATTCCCTTCCTTGCTTCGCCACGGTATTCACGTCTCCCTGCTGATAACTACAGCCTTTTTATTTAATCCACGGCTTCTCCGCTGTTTTATTGTTCATTTATTACGATTATAGTTATTGTATAGGTATTTTAGACTTACTTTACATTGTTCAGGTACCCATTTCCTTTATCATTCCAACCGTACCCCCATTAACATGTCTATCGAGGTGATCAACATCGATCAAAGAACTGTCACTTACCAAGTGGTTTCCATGCCCGGAGATGGCACCTGCCTTTTCCATTCTCTTTGTTACATATTGCACGGCCATATCAGGCTCACTATTGATATCCGGAGGAACATTGTGTCTTATGTATTGAATGACTGGGACAGGTTCAAGGTGTGGACTGATGACAGTACAGGAGATAATTATACTACACAGGAGCACTAGAAGAGTGAAATGCTTAAGTGTACTGAAATGGCCAAATATTTTACGCCTTTGGACAATCGCCAATGCCTCTTAAACATCTTAGATTCACAGGTGACGATTTCAGTAATGGACACTTTGATGTTTAGAAATGTTTAAACTCTCAAAAGCTGGATGTGAAGTTATCAATGAAACTGGTTGTATACTTACAACGCTTGACAGATGCCGAATGTCTCTTCAACACAAGTCCTACAAATACTGTCGTAATTGAAACAAACCATGAAACTCAAACCGATTATGACAGCAGCAATCCAAGCTGTGAGATTTGAAACAAGATTACTGTTCACATGGCCAACTGTACGTTGCATGCTCAAGAGTAAGCTCAGTGCACAGCTACAGCTTGGTCATATTGCAACTGGAGGGCCGAACTGACAACGTGGCATACAAAGAGATCCTTAACAAATAATTGTTGGCATATTTTCCCTCAGTTTAAAAAGGTTTAATTTTCTTCTTAATAAAAATTTTAAGGCAGTACTTCACCGCTGTGAAGCGCGGGTATTTTGCTAGTATATATATATATTGTAAAAGATCATTATATACTAAACACAAATTCCATAGCACAAAAACCTAAAGCCACATATGGTCTCAAGGACTGAGCTTGAGGACCACCACACTAAAACAATTCAGATGAGAACAGGCCAAACAAGATTTATTAGTCCCAGTCACCTAATTTCTCCAGAAATAACACCGAATCAAAAAGGTCCAAAAAGTCCAATTGTCTATCACACTACTAATAAGTCAATTATTCCATATGCTTCATGTTTTCTTTCCTTGTATTTATAGTTTGAAGGCATTCCCTTACCTCTCAAGAGACAAAACTGTCAGATACAGTACAAAGTACATGTTAGTAATTTACATTTATGGAAATTAAAATGTATACCTTTGATATCTGTTATCTTCCTTACATTATAGCTCTTGGCAAAATACAGAATAAGTAAAATTGATTACTTTGTTTAATGAAATATTAATGTAACAAAAAATAATAATGTCCACATTAGGCCTACAGTATGAATCAATTAACTTTTGTTAGAACATTTGTTTCTTATATTTTATCAATATCTCTTTATCTGTGACATTTTATCTCATATTTTAACAGCTCTTTCCTTTAATTATTTGTAGCCCATTATGTTACATTACAGCATTTGCTATATCTGAGAATATTACACTGTATTAATATAAGACATTTGATAATATCTGTAAATTAAATAAGTACTAATAATGTAAAATTTAAAAGGCAAAAGTAATATATAATATAATACTGAAATCTTTGTTTTTAGTGAAATTAAGGAGATGTATATACCGTGTTTCCCCGAAAATAAGGCAGAGTCTTATATTCATTTTTGCTCCAAAAGATGCACTAGGGCTTATTTTCGGGTGATATCTTATATTTATTCATGTACAACAATATACATTTATTCAATTACCGTCATGTCATCTTCTTCTGAAATATCATCATAACTCTTTACATTCAAACCCTGAATTTCAGCCTGAATTTCTTGCTCCTCCAGCCGCTTTTAGGTTCCTCCAGGGTTGAGGTGCGTACTTCGATGTTTGATGAATGGTTCCATGTGGTGAAGCAAAATGCCGACACAGAAATGCATTCATGGTGCTTTGATAATCAAGCGTTGCATATTCCCGATTGTAATGACACGATACATTTTAAAAGTCTCACATACCATCATCTTCTGTGCCGTCTTTTTTTCTTTTTTTTTTTTTTTTTTGCACCTTTACAATAGCATCAGAATGTATGGCGGCGTATTTGAGCCACAGAGAAAAAAAATGAGGACATAATAAAAATGTCTATTTTGTGATTAAAGCGGAAATTTTGGCTTTAACCTCGAAATGGCCACTTTAACCTCGTAGTTTACTTTATCATTACAGTAGACCATCGTAAAACCGACCCAGTCGTTGACAACAGCGGCAAGCAGCATCGCCACACAGAACACATTACATTTATAATATTCCAGCTGTCTGCACATTTAGAATTCTTAGATTTATAATTGATATCACTTTCATGATGAAATGCATTAAAAATATGTATTTTACATTTTACAGATAAATCATTAGCTTTGTTTAAATAATGAATCCTGCTAATAGTTACACATATGGGGTGGCACGGTGGCAGAGCGGTAGCGCTGCTGTCTCGGAGGGAGTCACGTCCCTTGTGAACCCTGCCTGTAATTTGCATGTTTTTCTGGTGGGTTTCCACAGTGTGCTCAGTTTTCCATCCAAAGACATGAAGGTTTGGGGATTTGGTGAAGCTACAATGATACCAGTGTGTGTGTGTGCACTTATATTCACCTTGTGATGAGCTGATGCCCCGTCCAGAGATTTTGTTTCTGTCTTGCGCCAATGCTGCTGGAATGGGCGCATCCCCGCATTGATGGATATATGCATTAAACATCCTTTTCAGTGATATTGTGGCAGGGCGTCCTCCGAATTTAACGGATGTTGCGGACACACGTGTCGCATCGCATGGAGTATATACCTGTCCTTAGGCGCCTTACTTTTCAGTTGACAATCATGACTAGGGCTTATTTTTGGAGTAGGGCTTATATTACAGAGCAGCCTGAAAATCATTCTAGGGCTTATTTTCGGAGTAGGTCCTATTTTTGGGGAAACATGGTACCTATATAAAGGTAATATATTGAGTTGTAATCCAGATATGAAGTCTGATTAATATGAGTTTGTGTATTTTAGATTTTGCCTAAGCCTGAAGCACTGTGTTAACTACATACAGTATTTTTACAGGTAGCTTGTCACAGTGATGTACTCCGCTACTAAAACATCATGAAGACACTCGGGGCTCTCTGCTGTTTACATTTTTGTTGTATAGATAAGTCAAAAATATACCTGAAAGAATCATGAGATCAAATTTGTGATCATAAGTCATTTAATGTTTATTTCCTGGATTTGCTTTTTACTATATAAACCCTTTCAAATGTAAACGGTTATATAATATAGTCCTAAAAGAAAATGCCTACAAATCTTCAAGAAGTTTCCTCAAAGATTAAGACAAGAGTTTTAAATAATGCTGATTAAAGCCTGTAAATATTTTAATTTTGTGACTAAAACAGTATAATAAACAGAACAGTTCACATAGGTGGAGCAACTCTCAGACCTACAATAGGTGTATCTGTGTTTGTTCAATTTAAAAGGCAGAAATCTAGAATTCATGGTTTCAGTTCAGGCACTTAAAAAGTCACTCAGACACAAAATGAAGAATTGCATTTGTGCATCCATATTCCCTTTCTTACCTCTTTTAATGATTCTTGTCTTTGTATCATAAGTTAGTGCCAAACGATTGAATGACTTGTCAGTAAAGCACTGCAGTACATGATTCTTTGGATAAAAAATGAACTGTAATTTTTTTCACCCTCTGCATGTAAAAAACACACCCCCACTTTTTATATTATTAAACTGAAGAAAACTGACCTTGGATACTGTAAAAATGTGAAAATTCAGGGTTATGTCTGTAGCCGCGGATATATAAGGCGAAGTCAGGCACGGGTAAGACGGGTGTCAAAGAAATCTCACAGTCCAAAAGTTCGTTTTAAAATATTTAGTGAATGTTAAAAGCAAATAATCCAAACAAGAAAAAGAAAAATAGTTACACACATAGAATAAAGGCAAAAAAAAGGAAAAAATGTATCTTCTATTTTGTGCAGATGCGACGTATCTCCATTGCGAGGGTTGAGTGTGCTCTCTTATCACTGCGATTCTGTTGGCATCAAAGGTTTTGTAGCGTGCACTTTCATTTGCGATGTACCTTAGTACTGTGGTGCTGTCAGTCCAAAAGATTGACTCTTGCAGGGGAATCTGCAGTTCTCGTTTTAACATTTTGTCCATTTTGACTGCAACCACTGCTGCTGTAAGTTCCAATCTTGGTATAGTGACAGATTTTAGTGGTGCCACTCTTAATTTCCCCATTAGAAATGAACAATGTCTCTCATTTTCTTTGTTAGTCAAAAGTAGGTAGGAAACAGTGCCATACCCGTTTTCTGAAGCATCTCCAAAATGATGCATTTGTGTGGTCATTATTTGACGAAATCCAGGTGGTTTAAAGCACCTGTCTACATTGAAATCCACAAGTAGCTGCAAATCATCCATCCATTTTTTCCATTGCCGAACGTACTTAGCTTCCACTTCTTGATCCCAAGCATATTTTTCTTTACACAGTTCTCTTAGAATAAGCTTGGCAGGCAATATGACTGGCGCTAAAAATCCAAGTGGGTTATATATTGAACTGACCACTGACAGAATGCCACGTCTTGTAGCAGGTTTATCTTGCAGCTTTACCTGGAACTTGAAACTGTCAGTCTGTGTGCACCATTGAACACCCAAGGCTCTTTCAACTGGTAAGAGATCATGGCTTAAGTCCAAGTCTTTTTGATCTATTGCCCTGTCTTCTTCAGGGATTGACAGCAAAACTGCTCTGCTGTTACTTATCCATTTTGTAAGATAAAATCCTCCCTTTAAGCACAGGGCTTTAAGATCTTTGGCCAATTTTATGGCTTGTTCTTCTGTAGCAACTGACTTTAAACAGTCATCAACATAGAAATTATTTAACACAGTGTTAACTGCTTCCTCTGGAGCTGTGTCCCTGCATCCTCTGCTGTTCTTCTTAAAGCATAAGAGGCACAACTGGGCGATGAAGTAGCACCTAAAAGATGCACTGTCATTTTGTATTCCTCAAGTTCATTGTTTAGATTACCTTCGGGCCACCCTCTGAATGTTTTCACAGCATAAAATCTTTCATCTTCACTATGTGTGATTTGCCATGGCTCCATGACTTTGTGGGCATTTGTACTTAACAACAACAATATTAATAATAGAATTGTAATTACAATATTATTGCTTTGGTCAGCATTTATCTGGGGTAGATGCACATCTTTTAGACAAGACAATTTCTTCACATCTTTTTCTTTAGGGATGTTCTCCCTTTTCACTTGTACCGAGTTCAGTGTGTACACTTCTGGTGTATCAAAAAATGTATTTTCTTCTATCCCACAGACTTGTAACTTTGTTAGGTCTGTACACTTTACTAATTTCTGACTATTTACTGTGTCTCTTTCTACAGTGCTGATGTAGATGTGAGACTTTCTTCTAGAAAGTTTTAACTGCTTTTGCAGACTTTCAGTGCAAAATGTAGCTGAGCTGTCAGAGTCTTTTAGAGCATATGTTTCTATACATTTTTTACTCGTTTCAGACTTAACTTGAACTAGAGTCACAGCTAAGACACACTCTTTACCGGCCCCGGTATCAGAACAAGTCTCTAGCGGTTCAACAGAAATATGGGCAGAAGAAATGTCATTCTTTTCCGAAATAACGTTCTTCTCTTTAGGAGGTGTGGCTTTATTGTCGGTGCCTTTTTTCTTATTCATATGCAGAATTACTGGATGTAACTGAGGGCATATTTGGCATTTAAATTTTTCTTCTTTACTAAAATGTCCTCGTTTAAGGCACTTAAAGCATAAATCTTTAGATTTCAAAAAGTCAATTTTACCTTCATAAGTTAATTTCTGAATTGCGTTGCAGTCATTAAGATCATGCTTTTTATCACAGAAAAAACAGTGCTTACCGTGTATACGCTCAGTTGTCTCCTTTTTATTTCCCTTTTCAACAGTAGCAGCAAAATTTGAGACAAAGTTGTCCTTTCTCATTCCGCCTTTCGCAGGATATTTTTCATGATCAGTCTTTTCTTTTTCCCTTTTGAAGGTATAGCTTGGATAGGAAGCACCATACATTGGATCCAGGGAAGCTATGAGTTGTTCTTCTAAGAAACTATATAAATCAGCGAGACCTGGTCTTCTTCTTTCTTTACTTTCGATCTTTGTTGCTTTATTTTGCCAGAGCTCTCATAGTTCTTGGGGAAGCTTTGATGACATAATGCGGATATTTAAATTGTTTTCGAATTCGTGTCCGTCCTTTAAGCCCGACATATCACTTTTACAATTACCAATGAAGAGCGTGTATGTCTTTAAGCTAACTACATCTCCTGATTTCAATTGTGGCCACTTCCTGATTTTCTTCATGTAAGCATCTCCTATTTGAACATGGTTTCCATAAAATTTTTCCAACATTCTTCTGGTATTTCTATATCCCTCTTCTGGTGCCAAGTATGCGTTATTCTGAGCAATGTTTCTAGGTTCGCCTTTAGTGAATTGTACCAAATACTCTAGTTTGTTACCAGGATCACTCACTTCTTGGTCAATGATTCGATCAAATGCTCTTATAAAGTTTACATAAGTCAATGGATCGCCTTCAAATACTGGTACTTTTATATGGGGCGCTTGTGCTTTGTTTTGTTGCTGTTTCTGTTGATTGTAACGTTGTTCATGATGCAATTGTTGAAAAAGCGCTTCATTTTGTTGCTGATAAAACGGTTGCTGGGGTTTATTTTTACTTTCATTCGTATTTGTAAAGTTGTAACTGTTCGCATCTGACGACTTTTCAAATTTCACATCTGGTTTCTGACTCAGTCTATTTGGACTGCGATTGCGCCCTTTAAGTGCTTTTAATTTTGCGTCGGATTCTGCAATAGCTGCCTCCCATTTTAATTGATCTCTTTTAATTTTCAATCGAGCTTCTTCAGCTTCTCTTTTAGCTTTTATCTACATTTCTTCCATATCTAGAGCCTGTTGCTTTCTTTGATTCTCCGCTTTAGCCAACAGCACGGTGTGTGCTGCCTCTTGAGATCTGATGGCGCTAATAGAAGTCCCGGCTGAACTTGCACTATGTTTAGATTTTGCGGAGATTTGGGAGGCTTTGGCTGAATTTGCCGCCGAACTTATATGACTTTTACTTTGAATGGAAATCTGTGAGATACTATCTTCTGGAGAGACGTCAGGAATATCATTCGTCATTCTGTAATCCTTGAATTGGTTAACCGAAAAGTCGGGCTGCTGGTTGAAGCTTATATTTTGACGTACTTCAAAAACTCATTCCATCGTATTTTCCGAAAAATGTGCGAAAATTTTCCATTTTAGCATCAAAGTCCTTTTGTAGCATTTTCCATGTATCTTCATTGCTCTGCAGGGATAAGAGTTTGTCACTTGACCTTTTATACTCCATTCTCAGGTTAAAGAACGAGTTCTCGATGATCGATTTTATAGATTCACAATTAAATTCATTTTTGTTTTAAATCCTTCACAGTCTTCATCACATTAGATAATTGTTTGTATTTGTAGTCCATTTCGGATTGAAATTTAGTTGTTAATGAATTGGACGGCTTTATGTCATCATCAAGATGATCCTCCATTGAAACATCATGATCGTCGTGACTTCCGCTCACACCACTGTTACTTTCAATGGGGGTTCGAAATGTTCTCTGGCTCCCGGACTCAGATGCCATGGCGATCTCATAAGGTACTGCGCTTAAAATCTTTATAATTTATACAGATTTATGAAGAGCACTAGCAATTCTCAAATATGTCCAATTCCGATCAAAGACAAAGAATAAAAGTATCTGTTGAGTCTTTTCTAAGTCGTCGTTTTCTTTCGTTGCAGTCGATCTCAGGCCTTGAAAATGCTGACTTGCTTTCTTTTATAATCCAAGGCAATTTTAAACTTTCAGTCTTAAGCAGGTTCAGATCTTAAGCAGGTTTCAAAACTTCAGGCAGGTTTTTTAACTTTAGTGTAGCCGCCGATGTATAAGGCGAAGTCAGGCATGGGTAAGACGCGTGTCAAAGAAATCTCACAGTCCAAAAGTTCGTTTTAAAATATTTAGTGAAAGTTAAAAGCAAATAATCCAAACAAGAATAAAAAGAAAAACAGTTACACACATAGAATAAAGGCAAAAAAAAGGAAAAAATGTAACTTCTATAGACTTAGTTTTTCTTAAGAAGCTTTGGTTATTTCTGTACTTAAAGGTTCTTAATTTCTTCTTCTGTATGCCTTAAACATACGGTTCAACACTTAAATCTTTTATTTTACGAGTTACTTCACACTCAAAAGGCCCGTAGGCCGTTGGCACATAGACATGCACCCAGGCACGGTCACGTGCGCAAGCACGAACGTGAGCACAAACAAGGACACGGTTAAATAACCGTATGCCTCTGTACCTTACACAAGGCGAGGCTAAACACTAACTGGAGAACATTGTTTGCTCAAAACTGTTAGAAAATGACAGGAAAATACCAACTCGATTCTATTCACGGGGGTTATAGGAAACTCACATATTTTATGCATTATCATCTAGTAAATATTCATACATTTTATAGAACTAGGAAAATGGCTCTTACAATGTCAGTACCAAACATAATGCCGTATGATACAGTATGAAGGGTGTTGTTCACATTCATTGATAAGAACAAAAACAAACTCAACTATTCAAGTTGGAAAATTTGATAACTTGCAAATCGTCTACAGTACCTACAAGCAACACACATTGAAATAACCAATTTTGTAAGAATTTGGACTCAATATGTTGATCATTCAAAAAAGACATTAATCCAGATGCTTATATACATTCTTTAACACAAAGGAAGACGCTTTAAATTGTATGGAGGTAAATTTCCACAAAAGATAAACAGGAAAAAAAATCTGAAAGTTCAAATGATTTTAGACAACAACATATATTTTCTTAAGTGCTTCAACTTAAAGAGTGTAAAGAATGTAAAAATACTCCTGGAAGGAGATCACTATAGTGGTTGAATGCAGGAATTTTGCCAAAGCTCAAGAAAAATCTGGTCTGGCCTTAAATTTGACACAACAAGATTAGCAATAAAGAGGCAAAAAAAAAGATAGCATTTTAATGAAGGAGGTCATACTGTACACAAGTGGAAAACCTTCATCCTTAGTATTATCCTTATTCGGTAACTTAAAATGTTTAAAAGCCAGGAAGCATTTCTTCTCATAATGGGTTACTGGAATCAGGAACGAATTACCAAGTCAGTTAGATGGAGTCAAAGTCTTGACAGCTTTTGAAATTTATCTGGAAAAGATATTGGGATAATATTATTACATCACCAAGCAAGCTTAATGGGCTAAATGGTCTCTTTTTACCTGTGAGACTTCTGATGAAGAAGAGGCATTCAATTATTTGTTCATTTCTGTCTATAAAGTTGAAATCTATCCACCAGCTCTAGTCTGATGCAAACAAGGGATCCTTTTTAATGGAAAAGGAAAGCAAACATTTAAATATGTTTAATCAAGAAACAAAATTTGCATTTATTTTTAAAGGTTAACTCTGTACTTTATTCCATCTTTTGTATGTCAGCCAATGTTGTGGATGTTTCCCAAACATGCTCAATCATAGTGAATAACAAACAAGATAGCAAACACATATAAAGAACAATTGAGGTTTTGTGAAAGTTTATTTTCTAGCCTGGAGACCAAAACTGCATGCAGTACACCAGGTGAGGTCTAACCAGTGCATTATAAAGCTTTAGCATAGCATCCTTGGACTTGTATTCTACACATTGTGCTATATAACCTAACGTTCTGTGAGCCATCTTAATGGCTTCTGAACACTGTCTGGTTCTTGATAGTAATGAGTCCACTACGACTACTACAGTAAATCCTTCTTATAAGGTGCACTTTCAGTTTTCAGACATCTTGTTATAAATTCAAATCTAACATTAGCAGGAGTTAGCACATATTCACACAGAAGATATCTATTGCCACCCAGTAACCAGCCACCAGCAAACTCCTTGCCATCTGACACACTCCAGGTTTGGGCTAGATATTAGCATTATGTGCATTCCCAGGTTACTTAGCCACAACATTTGTAAAAAATCCCTGATAATTGCATATCACCTGGACATTTAGCACCGTGTACCCTTTCAGATGAGCATGAATGGGGTACAAGAGCATGGGAGTGTGAAAAGGAATGGGCGCTCAATCCATGGCACCCTCAATGCCATATATGCATACAATGGCATTAAAAACAATTTTAATATCATATAAAGCCTCCCCTCCTGCTGAAAATTATATGTAGTATGTGCAAGATGCCATAGTTATCTGATCACTTCATGTACAGATTTGAACACAGCAACTTTGCTAAGGCCATGTGCATCACCGATCCACTGCTGGCAAAGAAACAGAAAGATTTAAGAAGCTGCACAGTGGGACTGAGGGCAAAACCTCTGGTGGGCTCCTCTTTCCAATTTTCCCTGAACCAAACTAAGGCGGATCACCCCTGGGCAGCCCGTATTTCACTGTTAATTGTTGATTACTGAGATAGCCCAGAAGGTTTCATATTAGCCAACAAAACAGTATTTAGACCAATGACGTGGCTTCTTGTATGGTGTTGTCTCAAATGGCATGTCCTTTCAAGCTCCACAATTCTTTGGATAGCTGGCATTATTGTTATTAGGGCTAAGGGGTCATTCACCCTCCCACATTAAAGGATCTGACTGATTACATAGTGAGTTTGATTAGTTAACTTATCATGTACTAAAAGGAGTTTGCATGTTCTCCCCGTGTCTGCGTGGGTTTCCTCCGGGTACTCCGGTTTCCTCCCACAGTCCAAAGACATGCAGATTAGGTGCAATGGCGATTCTAAATTGTCCCTGGAGTGTGCGCTTGGTTTGTGTGTTTGTGTGCCCTGTGGTGGGCTGGCATCCTGCCTGGAGTTTGTTTCCTGCCTTGCGCCCTGTGTTGGCTGAGATTGGCTCCAGCAGACCCCTGTGACCCTATGTAGTTAGGATATAGCGGGTTGGATAATGGATGGATGGATTTACTGAAATTTTTTAAAAGTGTTAACTTTTCAAAAGTTGCTAACTAACAAATGATATTAAGTATGAGATAACAAAGTACTTAGTATTATGAAGCTTTCAGGAACTATCACCTTGGTTTTGTGATTCCCTATGTGCAAAACTATAGAAAAAATAAATACAAAGGCAATTCAAAAAGTATCTGCAAAAATGTTTTTACTGTTTTGTGGTGCTGCAGCAGCAGTGGTTGTGCGTAAGTTTTGTTCTGTGTTGCTGGTCTGGTTAATTGTTACCATGTTGTACCAATGTTGACATGGACATTCCTTTATTGTATGCAACCAAAAACAGCAGTATGCGATCATCTAATTTTTGTAGGTTGATGGTGTATCAGGAGCACAGGTCCATTGCTAACTTTTAAAACAGTATGAAAAGTAAAATGTCTACAAATTGAAATGTTCAAGAATGTCTGTACGAATGGCACAGCTGAAGAACAGGTTATTGTTCCACATCCACTATTGCTGTCAGCAGTGAACATGTCCTTCAGGTTTCAGACTATTACACAAAATGTGTGTTAATAACCCAGGATGTGATGTTGAAAAATAATGCTCAAGTAAACTCTGAATTATGTATGTGTCTATTTTTGTAAAAAATATTTTACATTCTTTGTATTTGCCCATGTAGTTATAAAATTTAATTTGTATGACAGAGCTTCTTTGTTTATGGCCAGTAATGCAATTGCATTGTGTCTAGGATTGGTTTCTGATCCATCTATACTAATAAAAGGCAAAGCCCTCACTCACTCACTCACTCACTCACTCACTCACTCACTCACTCACTCACTCACTCACTCACTCACTGACTGACTGACTCATCACTAATTCTCCAACTTCCCATGTAGGTAGAAGGCTGAAATTTGGCAGGCTCATTCCTTACAGCTTACTTACAAAAGTTGGGCAGGTTTCATTTCGAAATTCTACGCGTAATGGTCATAACTGGAACCTATTTTTCTCCATATACTGTAATGGACATTAGATCGATGGGCGTGGGGGGGCGGAGCTGCGTGTGACATCATCACGCCTCCCACGTAATCACGTGTACTTTATTCGCAAGATACAAGCTTAATGAGAAGACACGAGGTATAAACGAGACTTTGGATCACTTTGTAACGGAGTTAAAATTGCTGTAGCGAGAAACTTTTAAGTGTCGGGTCTTAGCTAACATTAAATAAAGCCGTGGACATCGCAACATCACACAAGAGAGCAGCTCACGTGAACTAACTGAACGCAGTACGAGTGATCACTTCCATGCATCAAACCTGTTCAAAAAATGCATTACGCAATTGACAAGGTAGGAAAAGAATATGTACCGAGTTGAGCGCCACAGCTAACACAGTCTTGAGGAAGCAACTTCGTCACGCTGCCACCAAATACTCACAGAAAAATTCACAAGTTAATACACACGCTGTTTCTAGAGTTTCTCCACACTCAATGTATTCCTCGCATCCCCGTTACACCCTCTGATCTCCCATTTCAATTCAGATGCCTCCAATTTCCAGTAAGGCTCTGCTTCGCGATAAGAAGTAAGAAGTCTCAGGGACAGACCCAACAAAAGGATGCCATTGATTTCAGGCAAGATTGCTTTTCTCCTGGACAACTATATGTTGCATTCTCAAGAGTGAGCTCGCGCAGCTTTGTCATATTACAACCAGAGTGCTGAACTGACAACGTGATATATAAAGAGAACTATAATAATCGTAATAAACGAACAATAAAACAGCGGAGAACCCGTGGATTAAATAAAAAGGCAGCTTCCTTGGCAAAGCAAGGAAAGAGGATGGCTTTATATGTCGTTCGTTTATAAAACAGCGGAGAAGCTGTGTAAAGGCTGCTTCACAAAAAACCAGCGGAGCGCCTTATATGAGCAGGCAGTCAGCTAAAGAAGGGAATCAATAAATATCTATAATCGTAATAAATGAACAAAAAATAGCGTACAAGCCGCGGATTAAATAAAGGAAATGGGTACCTGAACAGTACAGCAAGTCTCGAATAGCTACACAATAACTATAAGAATCGTAATAAACGAACAATAAAACAGTACAGAACCGCGAAGCAAGGAGAAATGACGGCCTTATATGGCGTTCGTTTATAAAGCAGCGGAGAAGCTGTGTGAAGGCAGCTACGCAAAAAAACACCAGAGCGCCACACTCTGAATGTATTCCTTGCATCACTGTTATACCCTATGATCTCCCATTTCAATTCAAATGCCTCAAATTTCCAGTAAGGCTCTGCTTCGCGATGACAATTAATAAGTCTCAGGGACAGACCCTACAAAAGGTTGCCATTCATTTGAGGCAACATTGCTTTTCTCCTGGACAAAACTATACGTTGCATTCTCAAAAGTAATCTCAGTGCACGGCTTGGTCATTTTACAACCGAAATGCTGAACTGACAACGTGGTGTACAAAGAGATCCTTAACAGATAGTTATTGGTATATTTTCCCTCAGTTTAAAAAGGTTTTCTTTTCTTCTTAATAAAAATTTAAAAGCAGTTCTTCGTCGCTGCGAAGCGCAGGGATTTTGCTATATACAGTATATATATATATATATATATATATATGTAGATATATTTGTATGTATTTGTATATATATATATGTAGATATGTATATATATGAGTATATATATATGTGGATATGTATGTATATATGTGTGTATATATGTAGATATATGTAGATCTGTATATATATGTATATATGTGTCTGTGTGTATATATATGTGTGTGTATGTATGTATGTATGTATGTGTATATATATGTATGTATGTATATGTGTGTATATATATATGTTTATTTATCTGTATGTATGTATGTATATATGTATATGTGTGTGTGTATGTATGTATGTATATGTATGTGTATATATATGTTGATATGTGTATATATGTGGATGTGTGTATATATATTTATATATATATATATATATATATATAGATATGTGTATATGCAGATAGGTTTATATGTATATGTATATATGTTTATATGTGTGTGTATCTGTATGTGTATATATATATACTGTATATGACAGCAGCACTTATAACAGTTACAAAACAATTACATTGACAATCATGTTACGTTATTTTTAAAATGTTTTCTTTTCTTTTTCATAACTTCTTTAACACACTACTTCTCCACTGCGAAGCGCGGGTATTCTGCTAGTTAATAATAAATACAGGTTTACAAAACATTATTTAAACATTAGGTAGTTTGTGCAACTCAAAGACTGTGTTTCTGATATGGATGTGTGCAACATTGAAGCACCACAAGTAACAGGCCTGTCTCCTTTTCTCTTCACTTTGTACACTTCTGACTCTTAATATAACTACAGGTCAGATCACTTGCAAAAGTGTGTCAGGAAACTCTACTGGAGCTCCTTTCTACCAACAGCAATACTCCTGCATAATGTCTTACTAGAACTGAGATTGCCAAGTGAGATATTTCCTTTCTTTTTAAAATTTTATTGTTTTTTGTCATTGTGATTTGTGAATAGACCAAAGTGTTTGTGCATATTTATTTATCTATGTAATTCTGTATTTGTTTAAAGAGTTTCTGTAAAAAGCCAAATTTCCCCCTGGGAATAAAATTCTATCTATATGTGGATGTACGTAAGATGACAAGAGAATTTTTTTTATACTTCTCTTTCACAATTCCATGTCCGTGCAGTTATGGATTTCCTTAATTCATTATACCAGTGAGAAGAGTCTCACTGGCTTTTAGTAAGCTCGTTTCATAAGCTATCATGACTGAAAAATGGTGTGTCTTTTCACTGTGTCCTTTTTGTCAGTTGCATGATTGTGCTTATACATTGTGATGGATGGCCAGGGTGGAAGGACTGAGGGAGAGAGCATGTTTGGGGCATTACCTTCCCCTGGATGCTAGAGGGCAGCCCCCTCTGGGTTGCTGCAGCATCATTGATCCCTGCAGGGCACGCCAGGAGTTGGAGTTTGGGGCAGCCCTGTTGGTTTCCATGGGTGCTGCTGTGGGGCATGTTGCAGTAACTGCTGAGCCCTTCGCGGCACCGCTGCCACCACACCCTGTAGTGCTGCCAGAAGAAGGTCAACCTGGTGGTCCACAACAGCTATCATCAAGTCAAGTCAAGTGGCTTTATTGTCGTACTCTCCATACACCATATTGCAGCATACACTGGCACAAAATAATGTTCCCCTAGACTTCAGTGCAAAATATACATAAATACAAGACAAGTGCAAGACTGGTAAATAACTTGTATGCTATACTATAATTGATACATCAACAGTTAAATATAAATATTAAAATACAAATAAATAATTAAAAATAAATATTAGGTAAGTGAATAGATAATGATAATTTGAGATAAATAGTAATAGATACATAATTAATAAATAATAACTGTAAAGCTAATAATAAAAAAAAAACAACAGTAGTGATAAGTGTAACAAATGTACAGCTCATTCAGTTTGTGCCTTAGGACCCAACTACTCCTGGGTAGTGATGAGTGAAATGATTCATACAAAAAGGAACTTTAAGTGAAACTCACAAAATTTACAAAATAAATTGTGTTTCACTTCCAGCAAAATTTGTGCCATTCACATAAGAAGAAAATCATTTCATTCCTCTTCCTTATCATTTAGTTTTTCAATAAAGATCTCTAGTGAAAAAAAAAAAAAAAATCCCTGAAGATGTGCAGATCCTCAACTAGGATAACGCTGTTGCTTGGTAACAGTGGAGGGGGCGGGGTTTGGCTGTGACAGCTTTCTGCGTACTGAGATTGAGTGTGGATGAAACACAGTAATGTACATGATGGTGTGGTTAGTGTATAAAAATTGTGCAGGGTGTCATTAAGAAACATAAGGCTCTCTCTAGTGTACTCGTATGATCAAGAGGCGCAAGTAGTGTGGTACATTATGCAGCTGCAGAAAATAACACAGTTAAACATGTAAGACTGAACATGGCTTTAGACAGTAGTTTTCCTTGATTCATATTCCAGAAATAAACCCTTACATCCCCCAAAGACTCTTTAATGAGTTTCTCAATTCATAATTACAAAATTACCTGCAAAACAAATTTTACTGTCAGATACAAATTGCATGTGAATTGACCATTGCCTGTTTCCCTCATCACTACTCCTGTGATATGCTTTGGCTTCCACAAACCGAAACTGAATGACAGTCAGATAACAAGTAAGAAAATCTGTCCAGGTCAGAAGATACCAGCTGCAAGCAGGACTCCAGTGAAACACATAAGATATTTATACACAATTTAAGTCAGTTTGCAGCCATTAATTAACTTGCCTGCATGGATTTAAACTTTATGGAATTGAAGACCTTGGAAGGAAGCCATAGTAATGTATAAAAATAAAGCAAAAAGGAAGACTATTCTGAAATCTAAATAATGTTCCTTAACAAACTATAATTAATCAGATAAAATTTTCCATTCATGTTTTTTAATTAATGTGTTAACATATTTTGCTGTTTCTTTGGTTTATGAAATTAAATAAATAATAAGTAAAGCTTGCACTCACCTGAAGCCCAAATTTTATTCACAATGTATTATAAGAATAAATGATCACATAAAAATATCATTGCTGAAAACAAATTTGCAGTCATGTTTTTAATTTTATGTTGCCGTACAAAATAATTCAAAATGTAATAAATGTTTTTTGACAGTGGGATTTGTCGATATAGAATACCAATACCATGCTAAATCATGCATTTTAAACTATAAATATACTATTTGAATTATACAAATGAATTTTCCTTTCTTTTTATATCTGAAATACAGTACCGCATAAAATGTTTTTAATTACAATAGACTCCGACATTACGGCATATTTTATTTGCTTAATTACCAATTAATTACTTTTTTCTCATGGTTACAACCATTAGCTTGTATCCACATCATGCAAATCCCAATTGTGCAGTAGGATTGTTTCCATGTCTTTACAATTTTAAATAACTTTGTCAGGATTAAATTGTGAGGCACCAAAGGAGCTTTCGGGGATTTCCACACTCATCCTCTTTAGCTGTTAGATAACAGTGAATAAATTAGATAAGAACTGATCGATTGGTATCCAATATGTTCTTAATATTATTTTTTGAAATGCACTTCTTAAAAGACCTAAAAGACTTAAAAGACCCCTTAATCGCATAGTAACTTATGCTTATATCTTTGCTTGATCTGCGGAATTTGTTTCAGCATTTAGCAACTGCAGCTTATATTGATATTATTTTAATTTAAATTTCGTGGAAAGTGTTATTTTCTTTTCCTTTAGAAGTAAAGATGCACGAAAGTGCAACATCTATCTTGAACTAACTACATCTTATTTGACATATCTAAAAATGTGACCCGTTACACACGTTACAAAGATTATGTCACCCTTCTGCCTTCAATATTGCGAATAAAGAAAAACCTTTGGGCTGAGCCTGAAATATAAAAGACAATGGGAGCTGAAAGAACTGCGACGTCCAGACAACCCCATAGATGAACGAGGAGCGCAGTTTCGATTTAGGGAGCCTTTACTCCAAACAATACTTGAACGAGTCTTCTTCTCAAATGTTATAAAATTAAATCTCTTCGGACTGATAGTAGCAGGCGGTGACGTCTGTAGGCTGAGATTCTTAGTCGACCTCACAGTTCGTTGTGAAAAAATTAGCATCTCATGTAAAGCGAACTGTTTCAGGAGTGGGCGCTTAAAACAGATTTGGATCGCCGGAGGATTCATTTATTAATTCCGTTAAATTTAGGTTATTTTTGTATAGCGCTGTTCACTGAGTGCAGAGAAATGACAGAGTGACAGGAATGTTGGAAGTAAAGCTGAAATAAGTCAAGTATTGACAGCGTGATTGTCTTGATAACTGCATCACCGAGCAACTCGCCTCAGTTTATCTCTGCTTTACAATCAGAGTTGGACGGCAAGGTTGCCGAACGTTTGTTACATCACCTTTCCCTCCATTAATCAAGTCGCATTATCTTAGTTCTGGCAAAAGTGAATGCCTGCTTGTTCATTTTTGTGCCCTGCCAGGAACAAACAACTCACCCAGGATTTTTTTTTTTTTTTGTGGGAGAAGTGCACTTCGACTTTGTCCTCTGTATCTGTTTAGTGTATTAAACATAGATGGATGGAAGGATGGCTGAACAGGTCACTGGATGGATATACTACAGGATCTTATTTCTGTAAGAAAGAGGTAAAACATAATGTATTTCTTTTTAATAAGCCTCTACAATGAAGTAAAATCAAAGGTTACATCTACAGAAAAGGTATAGAATTGTACACGCAAGTGCTTTAAGTTTAATATTTCTGTGATATTTGCTGTCATGGACATATTTGCTGTCTTCTTTGCAATTAATTTAAGTAGTGATCTTCAAAATATATAACAAAAAAAGTTAACATGCTTGCCTAATAAACTGTAAATGTTGCAAAAAGACAACCATTCATATTGTTAAAATAAGATACAATGTGACTGTCATCTATTTGTTGTAATATATAAATGTTCATTATATTTTTTTTGTCAGTAAAGAGCCCATTGTAGTTCTTTATATCATATTTTGAAGTCTCTTTCCTTAACTATTTTAAGAGGATGCATAACTGTGAATATATTAAACACACACACACACATCAACCTCATTCCCTATCCATTGTCCATTTTTGAACTTACTTCATCCAATTCAGGCACATGGGGGCCACAGTCAGTCTGTGCTCAATTGGGGACAAAGTATTAACCAAACCTGTGTAAGGGGCACACATCAATCACAGCACATCATGCTTATTTTATTATTGTAAAATGGTGCAGTCTTATTTGACATGTATATTATGTTACTTTTGATTCAATATGCCTTTACTGTAAATAATGTAAGCCCTAAAACTGAAGAAATTGAAACGAAAAGATAATGCTAATGTAGTAATGAAACTTGCCAGTAGTAATAATGAAGTTTATAATGAAATCCACATGTTTGTACGAGTATACAAATAATTAAAATTTCAAGCTAAAATTGAAATGGATCATAACTTATGATTAATCTGAATGCTTGCACTTGAGGTTTTTGTACAGACTTGTATTACGGTGATTGGACTGGGTACGGGTCACAGTGAAATGTTCTGTTACTAAAACCATATTGATATTCGTGTGATTGTCTGCTGTTTACATTTCTGCTTTGCAGAGCAGACTGTCTTTATTTAGATAATTGTATGAAATGTACTGTACTGTATTGTATTACCATGCTATCTATCTATCTATCTATCTATCTATCTATCTATCTATCTATCTATCTATCTATCTATCTATCTAACTGCAACATAGAAAAGACAGGTCAGTACTCTTAAAACTACTGGTTCTTTGTTGGCACTTAATGGTTCATTACTGGATTGTGTGGTTCCTCATAGCTCCATTGCTTGACGAAGCACCATATCATTCTGTGAAGGGTTCTTTACATATGAAGTTGTTTCTTTTTGCTTTAAAACACTTCCTAACACGTAGAAAAAAACCCTAAAACTTTAATATATGGTAGGTTACCCAGCAGAACACTAACAGATTAGGAAACCAGAACTTAGCCTGTGTAAGTGTATGCAGCAAGAGTCCTTTTAAAATCATGAACCATTTGTATTTCATAAATCTGTTGTCTTCTATTCATGGTTATTTACTGTATGGAGTCTGTTACAGATCAAAATAAATAAAGTTCCTTTACAGAACCATCATGTGGATGGGTATTTTGGGAACCAAAAATGGTTCCTCTATTACATGTCTCTGAAGAACCACTCCAGCCCCTTTATTTATTAGAGTATGGGATGCCAGCCAGGCCATAAAAGGCCACATCCTATGAAAAACCTAAAATGGGCAAAAGTTTGGAATCATCCAGAAATGCATCGTCCAATATCTGAATTCTTTCCCCAGTTTTTAGAAGCCAGCTGAGAACCTGTAAGGCGTCTGTTTCTCAAACTATACATGCTGATATTCTTTTCCTCTTTGGGGATTTCCATCTTGCCCTCTAAAGACAGTAAAAACACATTATTTATAAAATCTTTAGTTTTTTTTTTTTTTTAGCAATCTGTCATATTAAGTTCCACCATTCCCCAGAACAACACTAGAAGGACTTGGTTCTAAATAGAACTTTTTTGTTTTGTCCCTTTTGAATCCAGAACTGAATTTTAGAAATTCCACTACCTTGCAATCCAAGGAAAGACAACTTACTTGTTTGATTAAACAGAATAACAGATTACATCTAAGCTAACATAATTAGAACATTTTGTCAAATAACCAAATAGGATTTAAATATAACTAATTAAGGATAAGCTAGGAGAGCCCACACATATAGGACACTGTAGTAATGGCTGCTGAAAATGGGGCATTGCAGTCATATGTGAATAAAACGTTATAAATCTGTCATTTCAAGTAGCAATAGGAATTTGCAACATTAGAAAATTCCTACCTATATTTTAAAATAAATTAATAAAAAACTAGCACTTTCAATCAAAAAACTTAAGCAATTGCTGGTGATTTTAAACATTTCAGTGCTAGTGTATCATTTTATTTCATAATGATTTTAAATATAAGTAATTAGATAACCTTTTTTCTGAAATTGCTTATCAGTATAAACCTTCCATAAAATTTAGCTTATGTATCTCTAAATTAGATGACTAGCTGAAGGGGCAAAGCAAAGAGAAACAGTAATCCATCCACCTTGATCCACAAAGGATTGCAGATGCCCAGGTCTTACTCCAGGAGCATCAGATGTAAGGGAGAACCTAATGGGGCACAAAGGAACGCCCGGTGTTGGGATAGCCTGCAGCTGCTTGCTATATCCTTTAATGAAAAACACAAGTTCAGGAAGTTCTTTATAATATTCCTTATATAAATACATGATTCAGGGAGCTTAGTTCAAACTCCTGCTGTACAGTGTTATCCTTGTTCATTTGACTTCATTTTTTGTGAATTAATCTTCACCTAATGCAGGCTCATAGCTCTGTAATGAGCTTATTGCTATAATAACATATTAGACAATATACAGCCATAAAAATATACCTCCATAAAAATTAGGTTAATATAAAAATAAAAATCCAATTACACAATCAGGTTCACCTTCAAATCCTAAATTGTCATTATTACAAGATGCTGTCTGATTTGGTTCCTCAGAAAGAAGTTGATATTCAACTCAGAAAACAGAAGTAGTTTTTATGGAAGTTGTAACAGTCCAGGAGTGCACAGGAGCTGAAGTCAGGACAGAGTCACACACTGAAGCTATCTGATCCACTGAGCAGGAGAACATCTCCTTAAGTTCCCAAAGATAAGACATCTATGTGCTAACTCAAAGGGCTGCATTATATTTACAATATTGCCAATTATCCACAATATGACTAATGGTGATCCTGGTCTAGGAAAATGGCCTAATAGCTCCAGGGGACTGATCCATTGCTTACTGTCTAATGCTTTCCTATTCTTTTTCTCTCTGCATGGTTTCCAACTTAATTGCCCACATAATATTCAAAAACCTGCTTAATCCAAATCAAGCTTGCAGGGTGCCAGGGCCTATATAAGCAACACTGGGCACAAGGCAGGAAGCCAACCTACACAAGGGTAATTGGAGATTTTAAACTGGAGCTTGTGTGAGTAAGAGTGTGACTTCGGTTAAGTGGATCAGTTCTACCAAAAATCACCAAAAGGTTCCTGTGACTCTTAATTCAGATTATCAGGTCTGAAAACAAATAAGTCACGGTCTTCTTAATAAATCAATAATAATCTGGGCATGGATTGATTTTAGATTTGTTAAGTTTGACTCGATTGTATGTAATGTTACTTTACTTTCTTTGTTGATAATAGTACTAGGGTGTTGTACCGAGTTAGCCATTATCAAAGTAGTGAAAAGTTAAGCGAAATGACACCTTTTATTGGCTAACTAAAAAGATTACAATATGCAAGCTTTCGAGGCAATTCAGGCCCCTTCTTCATGCAAGATGTAATACAGAAACTGCTAGTACATCTTGCCTGAAGCAGGGGCCTGAATTGCTTTGAAAGCTTGCATATTGTAATCTTTTTTGTTGTTAATGTAAGTCTTGATTGTATAATGTTAATTTCTTTAAATAAAACTAAAATAAATAAATAAAAATTAACCAGTTATTCAGCTGCAAACAGAGTAACACATATTAACACACATTAGCTAGTCAGTCATTTTCTAATCTGCTTAGTCCTGAACAGGGTCACAGGGGGTGCTGGAGCCTATCCCAGCTAGCAGAGGGCGCAAGGTATGAAAAAACCCTGGACAAGGTGCCAGTCCATCACAGGGTGAACACACACACACCCCACAGCCAATTTAGCATTACCAATTCACCTTACTTGCATGTCTTTGGACTGTGGGAAGAAACCCACACAGACACGGGGAGAATGTGCAAACTCCACACAGTAAGGACCCGGGACATGAATGCTGGTCTTATTACTGCAAGGCAGCACCACTACCGCTGCAGCTCCAGGCCACCCAACACACATTTCATTTTATCTACATCATGATATTGTATATACAGAAAAGCAAGATACTCTGGGTTCATTTTCTCACTAATTAAGTTACATTGCATTATTTTTTTTGTATGCCAAAATCCAAGAGTTTCAGCCAGTCCTAGGTGATGCAGCTTTTGACTGAGAGGTTTTTTGCAGCTGTTTATCATCGTGTGAAGTACGGGATACTACCACAGTGATAAAAAGCAGAACATTAAGTTAAACACAAAAACTGGGTTATGTTTTATAAATTTAACTAAACTATTATCACCTCATTGTCTTTGTTTTATTACTGGATATGGAAGTTTCATCTTTACACCAAGATGGCTTATTTTGGCAAACATTACTTTATTCCAATTTCGTTATGCAGTCCAGCTTCAGACTGAATGATTCCAGCACATAAAGACACTGATTACATATTTGGACAACTTGGATTACAGAATTTGTAGTAAGTGTGAAAGGTGAATATCAATGAGAATGAGATTTTTGGAAACTCTTAAAAAAGTGAAATAAACTAAACATATTTAAGACAATAAATATAAGTCACGTAAGGTTTTATTCCTCAGTCACAGCACTGTGGTAACTGGTTGGGGCACAGTGATACAAGTTATAACAAAAACACTACTGGCTTTCCAATACTGATGGACTTTTCTCTGTATTTAATTATGCAAGCTGATATAGGTCTAGGTGTTCTTTTCATTTTAGGGAAAAAAAAACTTTTAAATTAAGTGGGGAAAAATATAAGCTGCTTTTATTTCCTTTAAAATTACATTTTGATCATTAATTTGTGTATGAATGTCATTTGAGGAAAAGGCTATGTTTTTCACAGTTGCCTGTAACTAAATATTATGTGGCATGTAATGCAATTCTAGAATGACTAACAGTCTGCTTTTGACTTTTTGCTTGATTTTATTGTGTTACTTAATGTAAATATAACACTAACACCATCAATAAAAGATGCTTCAAAGCATTCATGCTTTAAACTGAACGTATTTTATGTCCAGTTTTTGCCAAATAAACCTTGTAGTCCAAAAGATCAGAGATTATTTCAGTGGACAGGTGCAAAGCCAGAAAATTAAATAACAGTACAGTGATCCCTCGATATATGGCGCTTCGATTTTCGCGGCTTCACTCCATCGCGGATTTTAAATGTAAGCATATCTAAATATATATCACGGATTTTTCGCTGGTTCGCGGATTTCTGCGGACAATGGGTCTTTTAATTTATGGTACATGCTTCCTCAGTTGGTTTGCCCAGTTGATTTCATGCAAGGGATGCTATTGGCAGATGGCTGAGAAGTTACCCAATCAGAGCACATATTACATATTAAATAAAACTCCTCAATGATATACGATATGCTTCCCGTGTGGTGCTTCGCATACTTGAATGCCTGAACAGCACCTATTGATTTTTGATCGTTTGCTTTTCTCTCTCACTCTCTCTGACATTCTCTGCTCCTGACGGAGGGGATGTGAGCAGAGGGGCTGTTCGCACACTGGCCTAGAGGATACGGACGCTCCTCTAAAAAATGCTAAAAGATTACCTTCACATTGCTGTCTTCCTTGCAGCTGCTTTTCATACAAAGGACGCTATTGGGAGATGGCTGAGAAGCTACCCAATCAGAGCACGTATTACATATTAAATAAAACTCCTCAATGATATACGATATGCTTCCCGTGCGGTGCTTCTAATACTTAAAAGCCCGAACAGCCCTATTGATTTTTGATTGTTTGCTTTTCTCGCTCTCTTTATCTCTCTCTCTGACATTTTCTGCTCCTGACCAGCACTCCTTTGAAGAGGAAGATATGTTTGCATTCTTTTAATTGTGAGATGGAACTGTCATCTCTGTCTTGTCATGGAGCACAGTTTAAACTTTTGACAAAAGGGTGTTATTTCATGTCTAGAGGGCTCTAATAATGTTAAATAATGTATTTAGAAGGTCGTAAACAGGTTTTCTATTCTCTTAACTGCAAAAATATTCGATTTATAAATAAAGAATCCTACTTCGCGGAAATTAATTTATCGTGGCAGAGTCTGGAACGGATTAACCACGATAAACAAGGGTTTACTGTATTGTAATAGCAGCCCACACTGTGCTATATTTACAGTGTAACAAATTAATGGCACACAGTTTGTAACATAAAATATTAAAAAGGTCAAATGTCAAAATTATTAAAAAATAGCTAATATAAGATAATATAAAGAACATATTTGGTGAACTACAAGATAAAGGAAGGGCAAGAGTCCTGAAGCAGAGATAGCATTAATGTCTTCAATCCATCCATCCATTCTCCAACCTGCTGAATCTGAACACAGGGTAACGGGGATCTGCTGGAGCCAATCCCAGCCAACACAGGACGCAAGGCAGGAACCAATACCTGGCAGGGCGCCAGCCCTCCGCAGGACACACACACACACCAAGCACACACTAGGGCCAATTTAGGATCGCCAATGCACCTAACCTGTATGTCTTTGGACTGTGGGAGGAAACCCACACAGACACGGGGAGAACATGCAAATTCCATTCAGGGAGGACCCGGGAAGCAAACCCAGGTCTTCTAACTGCGAGGCAGCATCACTACCACTGCGCCACCATGCCGCCCGCGTTAATGTCATGTCAATTTCTAACCCCCTTAATCCATTGCTTGGCAAGCACACACACACACATGCACACAAACACACTTAGGAACCAAATATGCACTATACTAAAGAAAGCAAGCTATAACTAATCTATCCTTATAATCCTTATAATTATAACTTCCAATGTAACAATAGGCTGATTGGCAATTACTTGTGGGAAAATTGGAAATTAAGGTAAAATCTGTTTCACTCCCAGTTGACATCAAAAATTCAGAATCAATGTCTCCATGATGGGACTGTTAATTTTGTTAGATGGAATGTTAAAGGCCTGAATCACGAATTAAAGAGAAAGAAAGTGTTCTCTCACATAACAAATCTAAATGCTAAAATAGTATTTTTACAAGAGACCCACTTATTAAGCAAGGATCAGTTCCAGCTGCAAAAAGACTAGACTGGCCAAATGTTCCATTCCAGCTTTACAAAGAAAATTAGAGGTGTGGAAATCCTCATACATAGAACAGTCTCATTTGCAGCATCAGATGTAGTATCTGATCCTGAAGGGAGATATGTGATTGTGATGGGCAGTTTATTTAACTGTAAAGTGATTTTGATAAATGTTTATGCACTCAATGTCGATGATAGGGAATTCATGCAAAATTTATTTGCATCCATTCCCAATGTGAGCACTCATAAAATTATAATGGCTGGGGACTTTAATTGTGTTTTAAATCCACTCTTAGATAGGACTCCTGTCACAGGTGGGATGACATCTAACACTGCAAAGACAATTACACAGTTTGTAACTGACCACAACTTATCAGACCCCTGGAGGTTTCTAAACCCAAACTCAAGAGCATATTCCTTCTACTCACCAGTGCATCACTGCTACTCAAGAATTGATTATTTCTTTATAGATAATAATTTCTTGCCTACGATTAAATCTTGCAAGTACGAGGCTATTGTTATTTCTGACCATGCCCCTCTGATCTTGGAGCTGAAATCATTGTGCCCCACATACTCATCTCACAGATGGCATCTTAACCCACTTCTATTAGCAGACGAGAACTGTACAGAATTCATATCCAAACAAATCAGTTTCTTCCTAGAGACAAATACATCCTCAGAGGTTTCTGCAGGAATACACTGGGAAACTCTGAAGGCCTTCTTAAGAGGACAGATTATTTCATATCTTTCCCACAGAAATAAATTAGAAAACCAAGAAGCTATCAAAGCTAAGAATCGAAATTACTAGAATAGATGAAGAACATGCCAGGTGTCCAAGTGAGGCTCTTCAAAGGAGAAGGCAGTCTCTGCATTCAGAACTCAACCTCTTAACAACCAAAGAAACTAAACAACTAATTTTTAAAACAAGACAACAGAACAAATATGCAAGGCCAATTTATCATCACCATTTCACCTAACCTGCATGTCTTTGGACTGTGGGAGGAAACAGGAGCACAAGAGGAACCCCATGAGGGCACGGGGAGAACATGCAAACACTGGCCTTCTTACTATGTCACCATCCCACCCAGATAGCACTAATATTTGAAAATGCAAGATCAAGTGATAGTCATTTAATGTATAGATCTAATGACATTGTAATTAGTTTAAAATTGAGAGAAATTATTATTAATGAATTGTTTACGAAGGCAAGCTCATTTATGAGACACACTCTCAGTCAATAACTAACATGGCCTCAAACGTTAGTAAGAATGAATCTTAGCAGCCACCATTTGTTTTGGACGCTGGAAGTGTCTTTAATTTGAGACAGTGTTTTGAGGTGTCCTCTCTTGAGTTGTTTTTTGTTTCTATATCATACCATACACCATAAAGATCTGTTATTTCTTTAATGAGCATACAGGTACATGGTACACTCCAACTAACCTTGCAGTCATTCTGCGCACGAGATCTGAACAGCTGTTTCTTTTTCAGTTTAATGATGTTTTGGATGAATTAGGTGTAAGCTTTCTGTGTGCTGCCTTTTCTTCTCTGAACAGACCTCGTTTTAAATGTCAATCCTAATGAGACTGTGCCGGCCATCCTGGCTTTATTCCTTGGTTTGGTAATATCACAGATTAGCCATCTGACATGATGAAGAAACTGATTTATATGAATTTTGTGATAAATTTATGTTTAACTGTTTTTTTAAATATATCATGCCATGGAGAAAAGCATTCCACGTCAGCATGGATAAAATAACAGTGTGAAGAGCTTTTTATAAACTTCCTTTGCTAAAGCAACTTGATGACTTCTAGTGGAGAGTTGTTCATGCTGCTCTTGAAACGTTTTGGCAGTTATTTCTGCTGGAGCCTCAGATTCCTGTCCATTTTTGTCAGTAGATAGAAACGGTTTTCGTTTCTCTCTGCACTGTGACTGCTCTTTGATTTCCTTAGTGTTCCTTCTAATGAGGCTAAGTTGTTACTTTCAACTGTTTCTTTTATTATTTCACTTTCAAAAAATTTATAATTGTTCATTTTTATCTGGGCCAAGCAATACTTGCAGTTCTTGAAATTGGAAAGAATAAGGTAAAAAATAAAAAAATGAATATCAATATTCTACTTGTGTTCCAGGATGGCAATATAAATGGAGTGTGCATGTTATAATCTCTGTGAAAACATTGAGACTTCTGTGGCAAGTGGAGATTTGAACTGGGGGGCTTTGTGTTTGTGTTAAGGGGTGAATTGATCAGAAACTAATGACAGGGGTATTCCTTTCAGGATCCCGGTGCATCTTTTAGGAAAACTAACACTCCTTTTCCTATAATGTTTTCTGTGTGTGTTGTGGAGTTTTAAATGTACTGTATGTGATTCTGTTTCCTTGCATTAATTTATTTCTGTTGATGATTTGTTTTTATTTATGTGCTAATAAAGATCATTTTAAAAATAACAATGTCTATATATGTTTTACAGTGAAGTATGTATACTTTATCCATTTGTTTTGGAGTTGTTAAATTAAACTTATTTGTAATTACTGATAATCTCTTCATTATCTGTATAAAACATACAAAAATTGGAAACTTAAATTCACATGAACAGCAAATGAACAACATGTTACTTTTTATGGTGATACTTTGAATAAAAATAGTCCCTAATATGCTTACAAATTATATTTCAATTTTATTTCAGGCAAATATGTTTTATTAAAATGGATGGTTGCTTAGTCTTAACTCATGCAGCTTACGTTTTTGCCTAAGAATGCATCACTGTGATACCTACAGTAGTAACTCACAGTGATAAACTCTAAACACAAAACCCTTTAAAGATGCATACTGCAAGAATATCAAGAATATTTATTTTGAACAGCATGAATGTAAGTATTCTATTATACAGTATGCTTAAAACATTGTGTACAGTTTTATTTTGGCTTATTATTAAAGGTGGTCTTTTACTCTTAAATAAACTGGGATAACAGCTATTCACAGTGATACATTCTGGTCATATAAATATTTTGAAGACATACTGCATACTTTAGGAATATCTGCGCCTGTTAATTTAATTAAGTTCAGCTAAAAGTTATAGATTTTGTGTTATATTATTATATTATGTTACAACTTTATTATAAGTTCACAGTACAGTATATTTAGGATATAAATTTTACTATATATAAATATTGTATAATATATAATGTATAAATACACTATATAAATGCAAAGAATTAATATAATTTGAATTTCATTTGACCATTATTATTATTAACCTTAGATCTTCTAATAGTAGTCTGCTTATTATTCTAAGATCCAAGATTAAAAGAAATGGTGAGGCAGACTTTTACATTATGCACCAAAAATCTGGAATATATTACCAATAGAAATATAAGTAGCTATCACGGTGGATAATTTAGGATAAAACTCCTAAAAACTCACTATTTTAATTTGACTTCTCATAGCTACATTTTAGTCATACAGTTAATAAAGTAGATATGCATAGAATTATTCTCTTCAAATAATCTGTAACCTTTATTAGTCTTTACTTTCTCTGTTTTTTCTTTTTCTGTGGTGACGTTCCACCTGATCAAAGTTCTGTGCAGCTGCCTGTGACGTTGGAATGAAAGCGGACATCCCAACTGCATCAAATCCTCTAAGATGAAGCCTATGAAATACAACTACTAAAGAACATTTAAGTTAGTCTGAACGCCCTGTGGGGACTGGGTGGTCTTTTGGCAAACCCTACAGATTTCTTAGTTTTATTTTTTTTTCTGTCCATCCAGACCACCTGACTGTATCATCAGACTAACAGTTAAAGACTTAAAAAAATAATAATTCTATATTTAAGGACTCTACTTGTCTTAATTATATAACTTTTATTTATATATATCATATGTAAGTGTGCATTATTTATTTTTTGCATATTATTTTTTCATTATTATTCTTATGTAATTTTAATTTAGTTTTTATTTTAACATTTTCATTGACATCTTGTAAAGCAGTTTGACCTACATTGTTTATATGAAAATATGCTATATAAATAAATGTTATTTTATGTGTCATGAGGAGGCTCCAAGGGTGAGTTTCTCGCTGCCGTATTGTAGTTGTTTGATGTCTGTCTGTAGAACTGACTCTCGAGTTGTTTCGACAAGAGGTTGTTGATTCTTTTTATCAATTTGTGAAGCTTTCATCCTGCTAATGATGACCTTGAGACTAGATACTGTTGTCTGCGGAAAGGTATCGGTTTTGAATTATTATCATTTGGTATTGTTTCTTTATAATTAGAAAGGTGTTTTTGATTTCAAGTTGGATTACTCTTCATGTGAAGCCTGCATGCACTTCTTTATCAGTATTAGTTTTCTCAGTGTACTTCAGTTTCCATCCACATTCCACTTTAGGGAAGAGTTTAGAAAATAAAATATGTTTGTAGTATTTGAGACTGTCATTACTTACTGAACATCCAATAATACTCCAGTACTCTTACTCTACACTGCAGAACATGTTTTCAGTTAAATTCCTTCAACTTTTGCAGGTTTGTGTTACTTTGCTAACACTTTAATTTCTTCCTATTGCTGTCTTGCTGCTTAAATGCAGTACATATCTATGCAAACATGACAATTAATCTGAGGCAATGGGAAGCTTTTAAATAGTAAATATTAGTATCTCATTGTACAAAGACTATAAGTTTAATATGTCACTATGTTCTGTGCAAATATATCTGCCTTTTTCTACTCACATGCACAGTTGACACAGACTCAGATTTAGCACAGGGGTTCACCGTATAGAACTGCTAGGTAAGCAGTATGACATGAGACAGATTGGAACAAGTGGAGAAGCGTGCAGTCCGACTGAGGACTGTTGTATACTATTTTTTGTCTGTCAAAGTCAGCATGAACCTGTATCCTCTTTTGCCTTGTTTGAAATTGCATGATTCACCTAAGTGGGGGTCTGAACATGAAGAAAGAGTATAAAGCCTTGGAACATTGCCCGGCACACATTTGAAGCCGACGGACGGATGGAAGATAACATTAGCTGATCCTGAAAATCCTTCCACTGCAACAGCAAAATTTGGCAGACTCTACACATCAAGCCCCCACTCCTGAACTGGGTTTTTGCCATTGGCTCCGTCGTCTGTTATGCATCGTAAGCTGTCAATAAACAAAGTTAAATTATTTCTCCTATTCGATTTCTTACCGCTGTATTACTAAGGGAGGGGTATCACCCTTTAATATTATATCTAAATAGTTTTGGGTTATGTAACACGTCGCAATTACAAAAGAATCTATTCCAAGAGAGCTAATGCTCTCTGTTGGATACACTCATTAAGTGTTGTTATTTTGCATTTCTTAATTGTGTTTGGCAGTTATACATCTTGTAAGATGGCAAAGGTTCAAGCTAGAGTATAACGTGTAACACAAAAAAAATTCCACAGTCCTGATATCTTCATTTTAAACTTTTCACTAATGCCTTTTACAGTTCTCACGTCACAAGTTTGTTTAATGTACACTTCTACTTTTTGTTTTCTTTTAAATGGGTGCTTCCTATTTATTTATAGTAAGAGCACTCCTTGCTAGATATATGACATGTGATGTCATCAAACTTCATTCATAAAAAATGTTGGCACCCACTAAATAATGATCTGAAATTTGACTGTCGGGGAAAATAAAGACATTAGACTTAGATCTACCCATAATGCATAACACATTGGGCAACAAATGTTCTCCAGCATTTATGGTCTTTGGTTGAGGTCTCAGCTTTGTCCTAACTGATGTTCAGCAGCTTCAGGTTTTGTACCAAATGTTCTTCTCCAAGTGTTCAATGGTAGTCCTTTTGATTGTTTGGTGTCAGGAGGTGCCCATGTCATTGTTGTCTTTGGGATATGATGGTTCTCAACTCAAAGGATGTGGACGGCCAGTTAAAGTCTTCTGCAAGTGACGGTGATATGGAGTTTGTATGAGGCACTTCTTCATTGAACCTCTTCATTGGTGATGTGATCATAGTATTGGATCTTGTGAATTCGGCGTAAGCACCTCTGCTGAAAGACGTCAAGCTTCTTCTTGATACTTGCTGATGCCTTCCAGGTTTCCAAATGTGACAAATTCCTGACCTTGAACTTTGTTTGATATTTTTGCTTTTGTTTTTTAACAAAAATAATTAATTTTGCTTAGCTATTGACTACTCTTTTGTTTGATCTAGATTTACACCTGAAAAAAAGTTAGTGAAACGCTACTATCATTCTGACAGTACACTCTTAAAAATCAAGGTGCCAAAATGGCTTTTCAGAGCAATGCCATTTTGACTCCCAAATGAACCATTCACATGAAGAATCCTGAAAGAAGCTTTAGTTATTTAGATCCACAGTTCCATAAATAGACATGAATAGATGATAACAGATATGTGAAACAGCATTAGAAAATTAGAAAAGCAGTGACGATTACAGGTCTTTCAAACCAATAAGCTGAATCTTAACAGATATTTGAAGGTCCCTACAGTTCTACTCCCCTTCACACTGTCTGTTAATTTAATCCTTTTGTCTATGGTTTTTTGTGTGAAGAAAAACTTTAAAACATTTGTGGAAAATCTGTCCATAACAAGTTTCCAATGGTGTCCCCTTTGTTCTTGATGTAAAAACTATTTTAAAGAAAAAACTGGGATCTACTCTACTAATTCCTTTCACAATTTTAAACACTTCAATCATGTGTTGTTTTGTCTACTTGCTTAAACTGATAAACTTCATTCCCTTCAATCCTTCCCCTTAACTCTTGTCACATAGTCCTAGAATCGCGCTAGTCACTTTCCTCTGGACTTTTTCCAGTGCTGCTTTGTATTTATTTGTAATATATAGAGAAGAACTGTACACAGTACTCCAGGTGAGTCCTCATTAATGTGTCATGTAATTTACGCATAACCTCTCTTGACTTGTTCTCCATATAGTGTGATAAATAACCAAATTTCCTATTAGTCTTTCCACTGCTTCTCTACACTGTCTTGTTTAGATAGTGATGAGTCCACTAAGACTCCCAATTCCTTCTCAAATTTCAAATGTATTCAAATTTAACATTTTCATTTCCTACATCTAGTACTTTGCATTTACTGTCACAAATCTGCCAAAGCCAGTATGATGTTCCAGTCTCTGCCAATTATCTGTCCTTATAATTATTGTGGTATCATCCACAGACTTAATTAGCATATTGATTATATATATTAAAAATAGAAGTGGTCCTAGCACTGATCTGTGTGGAACACCACTTCTAACATTACCTAATTCTGAAATAGTTCCCCTCACCATAATCCTTTGCTTCCTGTGTTTGAAGCCATTTCGTTCCCACCTACAGACTGTGCTCTGAATTCTCACTTCCTTTAGTTTAATCACAAACCTTTCATGTGGTATCTTATCAGAATCCTTTTGAAAATCAAGAAAAATAATATCATATGCCCCTATCTTATCATATGCTTTTGTTTCCTAAGAGATAATAATAGATAATAATGATTGCTTCCATTAATTTATCTGTAATGTTATGTTATGCTTACTGGCCTACAGTCACTTGGATCAGCTGGATTTACAATTGGATTATATTGGTCAACCTCCAGTCTTTAGGACTTTCCCCAGTGTGCATACATTTTTGAAAAATAAGTGACCAAAGGTTTATATATGTACTCACTAACCTCCTTAAGCACTCAAGGATAAATGTTATCTGGTCCTGGTGGGTTCGATTTTAAAAGAACTCTTAATGCATTTTGTAACATAGCCTGCCTTCCTCACCAGTTTGTCCAGGCGTGAGGTGTCCCTCTTCTTTATTCTGCCTCCCCAGCACACTACCGCGTAGAAGAGGGCACTCGCCACAACCGTCTGGTAGAACATCTGCAGCATCTTATTTCAGATGTTGAAGGACGCCAGCCTTCTAAGGAAATATAGTCAGCTCTGTCCTCTCTTGCACAGAGCATCAGTATTGGCAGTCCAGTCCAATTTATCATCCAGTTGCACTCCCAGGTATTTATAGGTCTGCACCTTCTGCACACAGTCACCTCTGATGATCACGGGGTCTGGGAGGGGCCTGGGCCTCTTAAAATTCACCACCAGCTCCTTGATTTTGCTGGTGTTCAGGTGTAGGTGGTTTTAGTATCACCATTTAACAAAGACCTTGATTAGGTTCCTATATCCTCCTCCTGCCTACTCCTGATGAAGCCCACAATAGCAGTGTCGTCAGCGAACTTTTGCATGTGGCAGGACTCCGAGTTGTTTTGGAAGTCTGATGTATATAGGCTGAACAGGACCAGAGAAAGTACAGTCCCCTGCGGTGCTCCTGTGTTGCTGACCACAATATCAGACCTGCAGTTCCCGAGACGCACATACTGAGGTCTGTCTTTAAGATAGTCCACAATCCATGCCACCAGGTATGAATCTACTCCCATCTCTGTTAGCTTGCCCCTAAGGAGCTGAGGTTGGATGGTGTTGAAGGCGCTAGAGAAGTCCAGAAACAAAATTTTTACTGCACCACTGCCTCTGTCCAAGTGGGAGAGGGATCGGTGTAGCAAATAGATGATTGCATCCTCCACTCCCACCTTCTCCTGATATGCGAACTGCAGAGGGTCGATGGCATGGTGGACCTGTAGCCTCAAGTGATGAAGCAGCATCTGCTCCATGGTCTTCATCACATGTGACGTCAAAGCTACAGGTTGGAAGTCATTCAACTCACTAGGACGTGATACCTTTGGGACTGGGGTGATGCAAGATGTTTTCCAAAGCCTCGGGACTCTCCCCTGTTCCAGGCTCAGGTTGAAGATGCGCGGTAGAGGACTCCCCAGCTCTAATGCACAGGCCTTCAACAGTCGTGGTGATATTCCATTTGGACCTACTGCTTTGCTGTCAAGAAGTCTCCTTAGCTCTCTGCTTACCTGGGCTGCTGTAATTGTGGGTAGGGGGAAACTCTCTCCTATGCTGGTATCAGCAGAAGGATGGGTGGAGGGTGCAGTACTCCGAGGTGAGAGTGGGTTAGGGTGGTCAAACCTGTTGAAGATGTTGTTCATCTGGTTTGCTCTATCCACGTCTCTCTCAATGGTGGCACCCCGCTTCGAGCTGCAGCCAGTGATGATCTTCATCCCATCCCACACTTCCTTCATGCTGTTATTCTGCAACTTCTGCTCCAGCTTTCTCCTGTGCTGCTCCTTCGCCGCCCTGAGCTGAACTCGGAGTTCCTTCTGCACACACTTGAGCTCATGCTGATCATCGCCTTTACAAGCCCTTTTTTTCTGGTTCAAAAGGCCCTTGATGTCACTTGTAATCCATGGCTTGTTGTTAGCATAGCAGCGTAGTGTTCTTACTGGAACTACGATGTCCATACAGAAGTTGATGTAATCAGTAGTGCAGTCAACAACCTCCTCAATGTTCTCACTATATAACCCCTGCAAGATATCCCAGTCTGTAGTTCCAAAGCAGTCTCTCAGAGCCTGCTCTGCCTCAGGGGACAATGTTGGTAAGTTTTGCCTCTAATCTAATCTTTCATTTTTATGATAGTAGCATGTTCTCATATTGTTAGTGATAGACTTATCGACTAGGTTCATTGGAATCTATTTGCTAGTCTTATTTGCACCAACGCAGTTATGACTTATTAGTTCTGAAAACCATAATTGACCAAATACTACCTTCAGCTCCAACTCTGTTGACTTATTCAAGTATATCATCATTTAACACTTTTAAGTATGGAAACATTCACAAAGCTCACCCCATTTCAAAAATGTTCACTTGTTCTGAGAATGATACAAACATGTTTTCATTCAAGAACCTTTGCCTTAAAATATTTGCTTATTTTAATTTTACTTTATGGGCAATCTAAGCCAGAAGAATTGTGCCCAAGACATTGACCAGCCCTAAAAAAATGTTTGTTATACAAAAATACAACCTTGCGCGTATTCATGCCAGGAGAATGAGAAAAATTTCACCAAAGTGCATTGCCTGAATTGACAGCAAGTCTTTGATTAGAAAAGGAAAATAAAACTGAGCTTGAGGTTCAAGTGCTATGAGGAGCCTAAATACATAATGCACTTCCACACCACCTGTGACCACAAGGAGGTGCCACTGAGACCCAAACCTCAGACACGATATCACCCAACACAGTCCCAGGTTCAAATAAAGAATTTTATTTCACCACTATAGCTCAACAAGTATGCAAAACAACCAAACCACAAATACAAACAAGTGAATATTTGTCTTCTCTTCTTCTGTTTCTCCTGTTGAGTGTCGCTGGGAAGTCAGAGTCAGGAGGTGGCGGGCCTCATTTAAGCTGAACCCAGAAATGCTTTCAGTGCCATAGTGTATCCTATTGGAAGCACTTCCAGGTCACATGGAAACCAGGGAGGTCCTCCACCGACAGTGCCATCTAACAGCACCCAAGGACCCCAACAAAGCTGCGCTTCTGGATTCCAACTCCTATGTAACCCTGCTGGTGTACAGACTGGGACTGAGAGGACCACTGTTATCTGTCATATGGGGGATGGAGCTGCCCCTGGCCTCTGGCTTCTGCTGGTCCTTCCATTATATTCCTCCAGCCACACAAGAAGTCATTTTCTTGTCGAGCCAGAATGCCCATCTGTCCTTCATGGTAGTTACACGCAATAAGCTGTGGCTTTACTTTTTAAATCAATACCAGGCTAGTACAATATCAAAGTTATACATGAACATAATTTAAAATTAATTTATTATTATGAAAGAACAGTGAAAACATGTTATAAGCTACCTGTAAACTTGTTTCTAGATTTATTGTTAGTCACTAACTGCTAAGATGTCATGATATTTTAAGATCTTAAAATTTTTTTTTTTAGAAGTACAGGAAATCCAGGAAATGACTGAGTGATTTTTATGTTGTGTAGAAGCAGGTGCATCCTTTTTAAAAGATTTAAACAAAATGTTTGTTGGGGGTAAAATAAAACATGTAAAGTAAAGAATCCCAACACCATTTAGTTCTTCTTGGTTAATATTACTTACTTTTGTGATATATTTTTTGAACCGCTGGTAAATGATAATTTGTAATTGTATCTCATCTAAGAATTAATGTTCACTCCCTCGTTTGAAATTATGTATCCCAAGATATTGCTTTTGTTCTGAATTAAATCACACCTTTTTACTTACTTGACTTTGTGAAATAACTTCCTAGTCTAGAAATTGTTGTTTCATCACAAAAGCTGTGCAGGGCAGAACAGTTAAGTGTATCCCAGGACATAAAGACATTTAGTACTTCGAACAGATTCAGTCTCAAGCAGAGGAGACTGTGTGGGGACCTAATTCTGGACTTCAAACTTCTCAAAAGCACTGATAAAGTAGATTTGGCCAAATTCTTTCAACTCAAGTGTGAATCACATACTGGAGGACACAGGGGGAAATTAATGGGCAGTGCACTTGAGTCAGGACCACCAATCCATGCAGTTGAAAAAGAAAGCTTGACAAACTTTAAAAAGTGCCTGAATGAGATATTGGGGTAGCTAAACAAACAAGCCTGATAGACTGAACGGTGTCCTCCTATTTGTCAATTTTTTTATGTTCATTGATGAAAAGACAATGGTGTCATCTGTATACACAGCATAAGTTTTTTTCTTTCAGGTTGCTTCTGTTTCATTCACTCTAAAAGTCATTCACAGCCTTTCAGGGGTGATGATAGGCATTTTCTGTTTGCCTCATTTTCTATGAAGATTCAAGGCAGTTGAAGTGCAAAGTTACCTGTCAGGATTTCTGATGAGAGGTGCCTTCAACCTTATTTGAATGGTCACATATTGTTATCTTCCTAGACCAATGACTAGTGATTAACTGAATGCTTAAATACAAGAAGTGTCTCTAAATAGTTCAAGAAATCCAACATTTCAAATTCTCTGGTTAATAAAATATAAGCTGTAGTTCAGTTCATTCCACTCTCAGTAGGTATCTTCATATTTATTGTACATCAAACAAAGTCTTCAAATATCAGATCTGTCTTTGAAAACAAAACAGCTTACCTTCAACCTGAAAAGAGCTGCTACAGCCAATTTCCTTAAGCCCTAATTACCTATTCTTCTACCTCAGGCTTAAAAGTCTCCTCTATAACATCCTGCTGCTATCCTAGTCAGTCAAACCAAGTCACCTCTCCATCAGGCAAGATGCCATCTTTAATACTAATCTAGTTCATCACATGGCTCATCATCTGAGGATTTCTGCAGGTGACATGACCTGGTGTTATAATTATAGTATGAGGTGTAAAAGGTGAAAACAAAAGCAGACAGAACTGTTCCTTGTGGTGCTCCAGTGTTGCTCACATTCATATTAGAAACACAATCCTTGAGTCTCAGAAACTGAGGTCTCCCTGACAGATAGTCCATTATCCAGGATATCATAGACTCATCCACCTCCATAAAGGCCAATACATTAAACATTAAAGGTCTGTGCTCCCACACTGAAATTTCAGCTTTTGTTGTTGAAAAGGCTATGATTAACAAAAGCAAATCAAACCTCTTGTTAGATTTACGGTCCTACAATATTAAAGTTAAAAATACAGTAAATGGATAATTTTCAGGAAAAACTTGTAAAAAAAAAAAACTGTGCCTTGCATGCATAAGTGTGTACTTGGAGTATAACTGTGTTCATATTCAACCATCAAATTTCAAACCATAAACAAAGGCATTTCTTCTTCTTTAACATCAGCTGAAGCGACCTTGACAGGCCCAGAATTAAATTGGTTGCTCCAGTTGAATTTCATTGATTCTTGGTTGCACAGTCCAGAGACAAATTGAATCCAGAAGGTGCCAAGAAATGATCTATACGATTGAAAAGTACATGTAAGAGCCATTTGTTAGTTAGGATATGTTAAATTAATAAAAGTATTGTTCTAGTTATGTTAAAATATTTGCCTATATATTAGTGCATTGTCAATGGAAGGTTCTATTATAACCCCTAAAAGAAAAATTGCAAATGGAAGATTCTAAACATATGAATAATGCTAGTGTGGACAGAGATTGTTATTATTTATTAAATGAAAATGTAGTAGTGTGGATGTATAGTAGCCTTAATCATTTTTCAACCGAACAGGAGAAAGCTATGGTGGCATCTCTATCTGTGATGTGGATTTTGTGCATTTGAAGGGACCACTGATAGACTCAGAGACTGTAAAAGACTGTAGTCTAGCAGTAGTTGGTCAGAACTGCATGTGATACTTGAAAAAATAGAGAAAGAAATGTCTGGATCATCTTTTAACAAATTGAGTTAATGTCCATAGCTATTGATTACTGAACTAACAGAAGTGATTTATGTGGAATTATTTGATATGCTGTTTTTGTACTAAACAACTTAGATTGATTCCATTAGAAGGACATTTGAAAAGTGAAGTAACTTACCAGGCACGTGTGTCCTTTTAAAAAACACATAATTTGGATTTACAAACAGTTTCTTTTTCAGTGGCTAATGGTACACTGGCTAAGATAAGGAGATATGAGGGGCATGTAGCAAGGCTAATCCCTTAAGCAAAAAAGTAGCAAATTGAAAGATACCCCAGGCTTTGTGAGAAATATTGTTATATATTGAAATATTGTTAATTTTAATCACACAGCATTAAATATCCAAAATCATATTGTTCTTGCTGAAATGTGTTCCAAATGTCCATGATCAACTTGTGTATAATGATGTTAAGGATGAAAAGGTTTAGGGATGCTTTGTTGAATTATGAGCAGAGATTTTCACCTTTCCTCTTGAATGCAAATACAAATCAGTCACCACTTTATTGCAGCGCGTTACATAAGGAATTCATCACAAGTCTATTTTTTTACTTATTATTTTTTACACTTGTAAGTTCGAAACATGGAACAGAAGAAGAGAAAAAAGACCTTTGCCAATTTGGTGGAGGAGCTGAAGATTAAACTTTCTATTTTCTCATTAACAAAGCTTGCCAACTTTTCCAAAGCTGTGTGGCTTTCTTAGAACACTACCAGTAGTAGACAACATCTTTATCAAGGCAGAGTTTCTTATAAAGTTGCTAAAAACTTTGTACAGTTATTTGATGGTTTCAGACTACCTATCAAAATGTACAGTTTGAACATGACCCTTTTTTAGTTACAGTAAATCTGTGGGAGACTTCTTCTCAAATGCAAAAAAAGTCACGACATCCATGGATAAAACTTCTTTATGATTTGAATTTGTTGATGTGCAGACATAATTTGCATTAAAGCGGCACCTTAAGATTAAAGGTGCAATTGATTTTTGTACTCATGTTAACAAACATTAGTAATTTATCACAAATAAACTAGTATTGTTCATACATCGCATATTTGTGTCAACACATGCAAAATTATTAACAACCTCTTTATGAAGAAAGTAACTTAACACCCTTTTTCATGTTACAAACCACAATGAAACATAGGCCACTTTAATGAACTCCTGATCAGCTTTGTTGTCATTCCAAATACACCTCGCTGTAGCCCTTCCTTGGAATCGGGTAGGGCTGAATGTTTGAGGTGGAGCTGGATGTCGATGATGAGCAGTTACCACAGTAAGCCTTTCATATGTTTCATTATATTCAGCATTATGGCTTAAAAATATCATAAAAGAGCAGGAAAGCCCAGAACAAGATTAAAATTGACATTCCTAAAAATGTGAAACCAAAAATGGTAAGTTTGTAAACCGCAATAGGTAAGCAGTATTTATTTGAAGTGAAATGGAAAGGTTAAACTTCTTCTTCTTCTTTTTCTTCTGTAGCTATTCCCATTTTTATATGTGGTTACCATGTTTGACTACACCTCCCCAATAAAAGCTTTGGTGTGATTTTTATGGCTGGATGCGTTTCCTGACACCAACCCTCCACATTTGGCTGGGTTTGGGACCAGGTCCCTGACTTTTGATGTATTTTGGTGTTAGAAGAGGTTATTTTTTTGGTCAGAGAATGCTTAAAATGTTTTATTTTGTTTCAAATTAAAGGCAATAAGTGTTAATGAGAAGGTGGCCTTTGCATAACAAGGTTAGAGTGTTCTGTACTTATGAGCCATGATTTTCTCAAATGAATACATTTAAAATTAACACATGTTGATCCATGAGTAATGGCAGACTTGGGCAGTGCCTCAGGATTGCCCTTACCACGTATTAACAAAACTATGTTAAAACTGCAATGTCAGAGCAGTTCAATTTCTTCCAATGAATAAAAATATATAGCATGAGAGAGAAACATTTATGTCAGCATCTGTTGTTACCATTGCAGCATTTTTCATTACAAAACTGGTTTATATGTTCCCACACTTCAATTTGCTTCTCATCACGGAAAATATGAAAAAACTTCCAGTAAAAGAAATAGAACACTAGAAAAACAGAGATTTAACTGAAATCTCTGTATTTTCTAGGCTACCCTATTTTTCCAGTCATTGGTGTTCATTTAAAATATTTTTCACTTAAGTAAGTATGACTTGTCCATTTTATCTGTTATGGCGAGCGGCTGGGGGTGGTACCCAGTCAGGACACCCAGAAGGACTAGAGGAGAGCTTACGCCTCCTCCCAACTGTGAGCTGGCGACCGCCCTGGTGGCTTGGGGACCACGGGTATGGAGCTTAGAAGCTCAACCCTGTAGGGGCCAGTGGTCACCGGCAGGGGGCGCCCGGATGCCTGAGGAGCCCTGGCCCTCTGCAATTCCGCCACACCCAGAAGTGCTGGGGGGAAAGAAGACCAGGGACACCCGGAGTGCTTCTGGGTGTGCGGCCGGTACTTCCGCCACACTGGGGAGTGACAGCAGAAGCTTATCGGGAGGCACATGGATCTCGTCCGGCTGTGAATAAAAGGGGCCGCCTCCCTCCGTTCATTGGCTGGAGTCGGGTGGAAGAGGACAGAGCTCGGAGGACAGGAGTGGAGGCAGTCAGAAGAAGAGAAAAGGCATTGTGAGAGGCCAGGACTTGAGGGGTGTTTGGTGCTGCAGCACTGGGTTTGTGCATGATCACTGTTGTAAATAACTGTAAATAAACGTGTGTGGTGCTTTAACATCATGTCTACCTGTTCCCCCCACTGTGTTAACTCTTGTATACATAGGACTTTCAACAATCACTATTACATACCTAGCTTATACAGTATAGAGACCCAACATAAATACCTTTATACATAAAAATCTACCCACAGCCATCACTGTTCAAAAATTTTTTCTAACCCCTTCCTTGAGCAATTTACTTGTTTTTATACCAATACTTAATTACTTTTAATTTTTAATATTTATATATAATTATACAATCATAGACTGCTACTCTGCACAGTAGACACAAATTACAGTTACATTTTTATGATCAAAATAACATAGCCCCAGCACACACCGCAGCAGTCAACAAGTTTTGAATTTCAGTGATATTGATCATGTGTCGCACCTTCTGTGTTTTTTGTCTACTTTTCTGCCACCGTTCCCCTTCAACCTTCTCTATCTCATGTGAGCTCTGCCCCCTCTACAATTTTCTGCCCACAACATTCCTGTTATGATTGCATCTGATGTCACTTTGCCCTGGCTTACCCTGTTGTTCATCGTTTGTTTCCATGCAGCATGCCACTCAGTGTCTCTCTGATTAATCATCTGCTATCAACATCGTGTGCTGTGGTCAGAGGTGTCACATCATATTTACTTTCTTATCTCTTAACTCTCTAAACTATAAATACATAAATAATAAGCAAGAAGAGAGAACCACAGCAGTAAATCCTAAAATCCTGAAAAATACATGTTCTGTTCAAGTGCTTGTGACACCCCGTACACTGGCACCTCTGCACACACTCAGGTTCTGGGCATCTGTAACGTAACCGAATGGATCAGTGGTATACGGCACACAAACAAAAATATTCAAAAGAAAACAAATCTTTATTAAAGTGCCAGTAAGAAAACAAACAAAAAAATCCAGCGTCATGAACTTTAATTAGATGCAGTCTCCTGCAATGATACTGTTTAAATATTTATAAAACAATAAACAAAAATAAATTAAAGTGGATATGTACAATATTTACATGACACAAAAATAAAGATGATGAAAAAGGTAAAATAACCAGAACACAAAATTAGACAACTTTTTTTCTTCCTGCTTCTCCCAGGACAAAAGTCAAGAGGACAGAAAAATAGTAATCAAGCCCATTGTTGTATTGGCAGTTACAATTGTGGGGATGAAAAAGATCAGAAATAGCTTGATCATTTTCTCTCCTCCCCAGCACAACAATAGGCTTCATAGCTATAACTCCTTGCAATGTTGGAAATTAAGGTTAAAACTATCATATGTAATAATGTACAACCTTAATTTAAGATTATAAAATGACAACAAAAGATCATAAGTAATGCCTCTATGACCAAACAGTAAACTTTGTGAGATTGACTGTCAAAGGTTTCAATCACAAACTAAACAGGAAGAAAGTATTCTCTCACCTAATAGGTCTAAATGCCAAGATAGTATTTTAACAGGAGACTCACTTAATCAACAAGGATCAGTTTTGGTTGCAAGGAGACTGGACTGGCCAAATATTCCACTCCAGCTATACAAACAAAACTAGATTTGTTTTGTGGGAATCTTAATGTGGGAATCTTAATTCACAGAACAATTTAATTTGTGGTATCAGATCCTGAAGGGCAATGGTTATGGGTAATTTATTTAATTGTAAAGTGATTCTGATGAAAATATCTATGCATCCAATGTGGATGATAGAGACTTCATCCAAAGCGTATCTGCATCCATTCTTAACTTGAATGCTCACAAAATTATAATGGCCGGAGACTTTACTTGTGTTTTAAATCAAGACCTGGATAGGTCTTCAGCTACAGGGGTGACAACATCTACCACTGCAAAAATAATCACACAGTTTTTAATTGATCATAACATATCAGACCCAAGGAGATTACTAAATCCATACTTAAGAGCATATTCCTTCTTCTCACCAGTACATCTTTGTTACTCAAGAATTGATTATTTCTTTATAGATAACAATATCTTCCCCATGATTACATCTTGCAAATAAAACGCTATTGTTATCTCTGACCATGCCCCTCTGATCATGGAGCTCACATCACTATGCCCCACATACTCATCTCGCAGCTTGCATCTTAACCCTCTGTCATTAGCTGACGAGAACTGTACAGAATTTATATCCAAGCAAATTGATTTTTTTTAAAGACAAATGTATCCTCTGAGGTTTCTGCAGAAATACTCTGGTAAACTCTGAAGCTATTTTTAAGAGGACAGAGTATCTCACGTCTTTCCCACAAAAATAAATTGAAAGCAAAGAAGGCCTCACAATTAATTAGTGAAATTACCAGAATAGATCATGAACACGGCAGGGGCCTCATGCATAAACGGTGCGTACGCACAGAAATGTTGCGTAAGAACGTTTCTAAGCTCAAATCACGATGTATAAAACCTACACTTGGCGTAAAGCCACGCACATTTCACGGTACCTCATACCCTGTCGTACGCAAGTTCTCCACTCGGTTTTGCAGACTGGAGGCACCCAGCGTCAAAGCAATGCTACTGTTCCTGTGTGGTTACTCTTTATTTTCCTGACGCAGCTTTATAAATACACTGAAAATAACCGCATATTGTTTATTAGTGTAATGCATCTGATTGTAATTAACTTCTAACAATATAATGGTCCAGGGAATAGCCATAGTATTCCAAATACCATAACTGCTTTAGCGTTGTTACTCTCACTGCACCTTTTTTTCTTCTTTCAGCTGCTCCTGTTAGGTGTTGCCACAGCGGATCATCTTTTTTCATATTACTCTCACTGCACCACTCAGAGTATTTTTATCACTGTATCTGAGTGGGGAATCACAGCAGCAGCTGATCAGAAAGAGAATTTTCGGGATACAGCATCAAGCACATGCTGCCTCAGCCACGGCAAAACGCTTCAGAGACTTTCCTGTACAGACCTCGCGGTTCAGAAACAGTTTCATCCCAAGAACTTTAAACAATCAATCAGTCCATCAAGTGCTCCTTGTAGGACTGTTTGTACTTATAAGTACAATCACCTCACTGTAAACTTGCACTACAGTTATAATATTGCACAACCTGCGCCACTTTATAAAGCGCGTATTTACATATGATGATGATATCATTTGTAAGATGAAATGCAGCAAAATATGTTGATTATATTATATAGATAAAACTTTAACTTAATTTAAATAATCTGTATTGTTAATAATTAAACATGTGAGGACACGGTGTCACAGCGCTAGCAAGTTCACGTATTGTTCCTGCCTTACGCGCTATATATTTGCTGAGGCTGGCGCGACACTGGAAGGATAGATTGATAGAATAATTAAACACGTATTATGAAGATATTTCGATGTTCCTTAAAAGTTTTGAAGAATCGTCGTTGTAAGCTTACAGATGGCTTAACGTCTATTACAGAGCTGATTGTGTGGCGATTGGGTATTTGGAGAAAGAAAAGTAAGCACAGGAATTGGAGGTTAGTACGTTTGAAAGAAACAGTACTGCTACAATAAATTACTTAATCGAAGGTCGCACACAATCACGCACCGTGTTCCCCTGTTTAATAACATGCTTTAACTCCTATCATCATGAAAAAGATATCACGTATACATCTTAGTAATTTAATTATTCAGAGAGCTGTAATATCACGAATGTAATGGATTCTGTGTCCAGTCGGAGAAAGAGAAAGCGGAAGCACATAGTGATTCACACACATATTGTAGAGCAAAAGATCAAATACAAAACAAAGCATTTAACGTGCTACTTTAGTTACGATGGGGTTTGAGAAACTAGTAAATTAAACTATTTTAAGATGAAATTTATGATGTTCTACTTTAATGACAAAATAAACTATATAATTAAAGTGGAAATTTTGAGATTGAAGTTAACATTTTGTGATTTTTTCCTACTGTGTGCCTTTTTTTTTCTCTGTACCCTAATAAGCTTTCATATGACACTCAGATGGTGGGCTACGGCAACTTTGATATGTGACAACTTCTTTTTCATGTCGGGCACTGTGCGACTTTGTCAACTTGAGCTTTCAAGTTTCTCCAACACGCTATACTTGATCAACTTCCTTTTGTTGATTATACCACTGTTTAAATCAACAAATAATAAGTTTTTCTTTGCCTCCACTTGGTATTCACTGAAATTCTTATATTTTCCCTCTTGCTTTTACCATTGCCTTTTCACAGAACGCTGAGCTTAAGGGATATTTATGTTGATCTGCATATTCAAAGAGGCATAATTCTGGGAGGAGACTGGGTGGGACAGAAGGCGCGTGCACGTGCGTTACTTTTCACGCTGATCAAGATTTATGGAGTGGAAGAACGCGGATGTGGGTGAACGTACAGATTTATGTATCTGGATTTTTCTGTGCATAAGCACATTTCGGCTTTTGTGCTTATGTCATGTTATAGTGCGAATTCTACGCACTGCGTTATGCATGAGGCCCCAGGCCTCCAAATGAGGCACTTTTTAGGAAAAGACAGGCTTTACAATCAGAACTCAACCTCTTCACAACAAAAGAAACAGAACAACACATTTTTAAATCATGACATCACACCTATGAACACAGAGAGAAGGCTAACAAGATCTTACCACAACAAATCCATAAGCAGGAAGTTCACAATGCAATATCAATAATCTCCAACACAGACGGAGATAAAATCATTGACCATAAAAATATAATACACACATTTAGAGACTACTACAAGTCCTTATATTCTACTCAGTTTAAAGAACACAAGACACAATTGAATGTGTTTTTACATTACAGATACCACAGCTAGATAATCTAAGCGCAGAGGAATTAGATAAACCTATGACACTACCAGAATTATTAGATGCTCTAAACTCATTTCAGAGTGGGAAAGCACAAGGTCCTGATTGCTACCCTGCTGAATTTTATAAAAAAAAATTTCAGTTAAGTTAGCTCTCATTTATAGAAGCCAGAAACAAAAAAAAAGTCTATCTCAAACTTTTCACCAAGCATTAATTACCATTTTTCCTAAGAAAATAAGGATTTATTACAATGTGCATCATATAGACCAATCTCACTTCTGAATAATGATGTTACGATACTCTCTAAAGCCCTAGCTAGAAGGATTGAGAAAGTGCTTTCTTCACTAATATCACAAGACCAAACTAGATTTATTAAAGGTAGACATAGACATAGATGTATTTAGACTAACACTCTGGAGATCATATTATCTTTGGATGCAAAAAAGGCATATGATATGGTTGAATCAGATTGCCTGTTCACCACCATAAATTTGGGTTTGGCCAGAACATATAGGCATGGATCAAACTACTGTATACCAGTCCAGAAGCTTCAGTTTTGCATTATTAAAATCACTTATTAAAGCTAATTTTATTCAACTTCCTTAACTTGACTTGATTATAATTTTTCTATGCTCTTTTGGCAAGATTGGCATACTTTTCACTGCCAACAGCATTATTTCAGACTACTTCAAACTAGAACACGGTACTAGAAAAGGATGCCCCTTGTCACCATTGCTATTTGCAATCACCATTGAGCCATTGGCTGTTCACTTTTAAAATGCATCAGAGATAAAAGGGATTTTCAGAGAGAAAGAATCATCAAAATCAAAAGTGAAAAAAACAGCAGAAGCACAAAATACAGAAAAATCAGTGAAAAAAATCAAATATTGCTCTATATACAGGAATGTTAGAAAATGATTACTGTATCACAATCGCTCAGCTACCTTCTCTCTCCTACACCAGCTGGTCAAAAGATGACCCCTGCTGGGTACTTCTCAGTTTTATCTGTTGAGCTGAACAACCTGGCCAATCATTAACTCCAGCCTGACACCAACCTGTCAGTGATGCGCTTGTAACCTTCCACCCCCTATAGCCTTGATCTAGGTGAACGTCTTCCTATATCTTGTTTGTACGTGCATTTGTGGCTGTTGGCACACATATTCTCACCTGCATGCACCTCCAACTTCAGGCAGCATTCATTTGCTTTCATTTTTTTTTTCTTCCTTCGGGACTTACAATTTTACTCTGCACGTCTGGCTTACGTGCCTCACTTTTCAGCCAGTTACTCTGCCATGTCTCCTACGACCACACGGATGTCCTTCCCTAGTATGTTATGAAGTAACACTTTGAAGTTGGCATGATGGCATTTGTGTATTAATGTGAATGACAGGCCTCCTCACCCACGACAAAACTGCCAACAACATTTTCACCCGTGGCATGCCTTAATGCCACCACCACAACTGTTTCCTCCTGAAGCCTTCTCACCTTCCCTGCAGGTAAGTGCTCTAAAAATCAAATAACTAATCTATTCAAAGATCACACTACTCTATGTAGTTATTAGTCTCCCAAAGTCCTGTGATACAGCATATCACAGTGCCATTTGTAGACCTTGAAATGTGTGTCAAAAATCCTAACACAACTGCATTCAGGGTCACTAGTGATATTATATATTTTAGTTGAATGAATGATTATAATGAAATAATTTGAAACTATTTTGGCCTTTGTTTGGTAGTAAAATGAGGCAGATAAAATGAATGAGGCATTCCTGGGGAGTTCAATCCACACTCTATCATATGACCCCAGTGAGAGCTGTAAACATGGCATCATGGGTCGCTAGCGACCCAAGGTATGTATACATGGATTAAATGCATACAGATTAATCGATATAAAATCCATCTCACTAGCAAGTCATTTACACAAAGGTATATTGATTACTATTAGTCCAGTGGTTCCTTGTGTTTTCTCAAATAGGACCTATCACCTTCCTATTCTTAGTGTGGATAGAAGCTCAAGTCAGGATAGAGGGGACAAGTAGTGACTTCAAATTTCCTGATACTTTGGTATAAAACCTGCTGTCCTCTTCCAGAAAACTGAGTTTAAACAGGAATTTTACATTTCAGCATGACCATGATCTAAACTGCTAAGGCAGCTCAATCAAAGACTAGGTTTAAAAAAGTAGATCAATACCCTGGAATGAACAAAGAGAGACCAAAACTTTATCCTATCGAAAATTCTGTGGAATCAGCTAAAGTGGATGCTGTGCACAGTTAAAAAAAGAGGATAAACATACAGGAATGGAACTCCTGACAAGAAGAATTGAGCTTATTTTAAGAACAAAAGGAAGACCTACCCATATTAATATAGTGTTCTTAAGAATTTGTTCCATGAGTGTATATATGTATGTAGTTAATAAAAATCTAATAACCAAAATATGTGTGTGTCACTTTGCCTGCAGGGTACTTAAATGGGCATGATGTGATAAACTCTGAGTGTGCATTGATCACTGAATGGTTGAGAGAAGTAGGGCAGCATTCTGGAGTGCCATTGGGACTGTGGTATTGATTACTGCTGTCTCACAGATTGAGGGATGTGTCTTTAACTCTTAGTTTGGTTACTGCTTTTTAGAAATATGCACAATCTCCTGGTGTTTGAGTGGGTTTTCTTTTCTTTTTTCCTTTGGTTTCCTCCTACATCTCACATCTCATCACAAGTTGACTAATGAGTTTAATCTGGACTGGTGTAAATGAACATGAATGGGTGCAGAACCTTGCTCTCCTATGGACTGACTCTCAATGCAGGACTTCTTTATCTCCTTACAATCATATGAAAGGACAATTTCAAGTAGAGAATGAATAAATTACACAACATAATATTTTCAAACCTGCAGATAACTGGAGCTAAATCTGGCAGTATAGGTTCATGTCAGGAACCAGCACTGGATAAAGCACCATTCTGTTGCAGGATCCCCTTGTGCACTCACTCACATACAGATTTTTTTTTTTTTTTATCATTTCCATTTATTTAATTAGCAGATGCTTTTATTCGCAGGGACTTTTAAAAGAGGTCAATGCAATCAAGTAAATATCAGTCTGGCTAATGTTTGGGAGCAAGTGCTACAGTACAAGACATGGTTACAAATTAATCATCACAAGTAAAGAGTTCAGAACAAAATAAAGGTGAGTTACAATTCCTAGGTTACAGGAACATAACAAACCCATCAATAGACAGAAAGTCACTGAACTTTGGAATCTACAAGCATTTCTTGAACATATTGAAGGAATTGGCAGTTCAAAGAAAGGAAGGCAGCTCCTTTCACCAGCTAGGAGCTACAATGAAAAGTCTGGATTAACATTTGATGCCACACATAGCATCATCAGATTGCTTACATCAGCAGATCTAAGTGGGCAAGAAGGAGCATAGGATCTCTTGTATAAAGGTACCAACCTGTTAACTACCCTGTCGGCAAGCATCTTGGATTTGAAATTAATACAAGCTGTTACAGAGAGCCAATGTAGCCATCTGAAAAGAGGAGTGACATGTGTCTGCCTTGGCTGGTTGAACAACAGATATTCCACCACCTTTTGAATCATCTACAGTGGTGTGGTGACACATGCCGATGTTCCTGCCAGCAGAGAGTTGTAGCAAGCCAAACGTGACAAGACTAAAGCATGGGCAAGGGGTTGTGGTGTCAGATACAGTCTAATTATGCAGATGTTATATATAATGGAACTGCCAAGACTGTAGCAACATCTTCCCTGAAGGATAGCTGATCATCCATTACTACCCCAAGGTTGCGGGTATTAGGGATAATGGGTCAAGCTAATCAACTGCCAAACTAACGCTAAAGATTTTGGGATGTGTGAGGACAACCCACTGCATGCCCAACCTACCTGGAAAGGGGTCTCTCTTTGAACTGCCTTTCCTGAGGTTTCTTCCATTTTTTCCCTACTGGGGTTTTTTCGGGAGTTTTTCCTTGTCTTCTTAGAGAGTCAAGGCTGGGGGCTGTTAGGAGGCAGGGCCTGTTAAAGCCCATTGTGGCACTCCTTGTGTAATTTTGGGCTATACAAAAATAAATTGTATTGTATTGTATTGCATTGTAAAACAGGAGCATCCAGGAAAAATCCTATGGAAAAGTGCACAATGTCCTTACAGATAACAACAGGATGCAGGATTCAGTCCTAGAATATCTGGTCTGTGTAACACTGTGGCACTATAATGGATAAACTGATACATTTACATTAAAAAGGGAAATAACAGGGTAGCTTATAGATGTTAATTTCAAAAACATTATTCAACAAGGGCACAGTGCAATGAAGAAGCATGCTTAAAAGTGAATGTCACACAGATATTATTGTTTTGATCTCATATGGAGCAAGTTATGGAATTGAGTGGTTGGGCAAACTATTTGAATGGAAATTGATGAGCCACTTTGGGTTCATATAGTTGACTCTACTATGGGATGACTTCTACTTGTTCTTTGTCATTTGGATTGTCTCTGCTGAGCCATGTTATTCTGTGCCCATTTAAATTTATTCCATTTCCCTTTGACTTAGCAGTGAAACGTATGCCAATCTTACCAAAAGAGCATAGAAAAATGATAATCAAATCAGGTTAAGGAAGTTGAATAAAATTAGCTTTAATAAATGATTTCAAATAAGATAAGTAGTAACTGTAACCTTACAAAATCACGCTTGAGTTCCTTTGACAGAAATTGTCTTGTACTTTAGGCCAAAAATAACTTTTAATATTGAAGAAATTCTGCACTGAGCAAATTTGTTTGTAGGTTATTGCAAATAAAGGAAGTACGAGACATTCATAGAGGAAACTAAAATGGAAAATCACTAAATAGGTACGGTGACCGCATTCAATGAAGGGAGAAAACTTAATGGAAGACTGACCTCATAGACATTGGAAGGAGAGAACTGCTGATCTGCTATTTATTTATTTATTTATCTATTTTCTTGTTCTGATGATTGATTACTGATTAAACATTAGCTATGCCTACTTCACCTGGACACACAAGACACTGGTTATAATGATGCAGTCATTTGCTGAAGTATTTGCTAAATAAACACAATTAAAAAAAAAAAAGTTTAGTTCCTTTTAAAATCTGTTATTTTTTAATTTCTCTCGTGCTGATAAACTATATGGACTATAATTAATTAATTAATTAATTAATTAATTAATTAAAATTGTATTAAACAACTTAAATGTTAGGTTTTTGTATGAAATGTTCCATGAAGTTAAATAACGTGACAACTGGTACTTTGACTACTGGGGACAAGGAACACTGGTGACAGTGACATCTGGTAAGTTTTTTTTATGCTTTCTGCCTTTTACATATTTTATCTGACTCCTAATTTTGTACAATTAACTCATTATTGTAGTTAACATGTAGTTTTACTTGTTCAATGTGAACAATTTATTTTTGTAATGTTAAGGGAATTTTCTCTCAAACTTTGCCCCAAACTTTCACACAGTTACAGTATAGTAATTTGTTTAATAATGGCAGCTATGTAGCAGAGCAAACTTTTCAAATAGCCCACTGTGAACAATCAATAAACAAATAAAGAGATGTGAACTTCCTTTGAGTATATGTATTATCCCCGGTTCACTTGTCTGAATTTGCTAAAATATTTACTAAAATTCTGCAAACGCAATAATGTCAGGTTTTTGTATGAAATGTTCCATGAGGTTAAATAATGTGACGATTACTTCGACTACTGGGGACAAGGAACACTGGTTACTGTGACATCTGGTAAGATTTTAAAAATATTTTGTAACTATTAAAGCCTGCATTTAGAGCACAGTTTTCTTCTACTGTGTGCTCGAAGTTTTAGCTTAGCAACAATTCTGTGATTGTAACTTGTGCATTTTAACTTTACTGGTTTTTATTTCTACTCCAAATCAAACAAACCCTGTATTACTGGGACTTGGGACAAGAAAGTAAAGGAATAGTTTAATGAATGTAGAAAATTAACCGTTTCGTCGCAGTTAATCTGGTGGAACTTTTCACCGCCCAGAGTCGCGTTTTAGTATGGAATAGTAGGTTAAGTAGTGCGCTGTGACTACTACAACTACTTCGACTACTGGGGGCAAGGGACGATGGTGACTGTAACATCAGGTAAGATTTTTTAAACTATTCTATAACTATAAAGCACAGTTTTCTTCTACAGTAAGCTCGACTTTTTAGCCGTATATTCAAAGCAACAACTCTTAAGACTGAAACTTGTGCAATTTAACTTTGTTGTTCATTTCTACTCCAAATTAACCCATTCAGTATTACTGGGGCTTGGGGCAAGAAAGTATAAGGAATATTTTATTGACGTGTCCATGTAGATAAAAAACGCTTTTGTCGCCGTTCATCTGGCGGAACTTTTGCTGCCTAGAAGTCACATTTTTGTATGGAATAGTAGGTTAAGTAGTGCGCTGTGACTACTACGGCTACTTCGATTACTGGGGACAAGGGACGATGGTGACTGTGACATCAGGTAAGTGAAAACTGATCCTGTTACGGTGACAAGTTAATTAAAATGTTTATCAACTATATTTTATTTCAAAAACAGAAAAATGTTGAGCAAGTGAACAGATTATTCAAAGCAACAAGTTATTCAGGCAACAATATAACGCTAATTAATGAATTCCAAATAGTTCAAGGTAGAACATCTATAATTCGGACAATCGGGACATTACAGTAGTTTAATTCATTAAAAAGAAAAAGTAACTCAAATGAGTCGTCCTCCGATACAGAACACTGCTCAGCGCCCTCCGATAGTATTTACAGCTACTTTTTCTGTTTGATTGATTACCCATCTTAACAGAACGATTATAATAAACAGCTTTTCGTTAGCTTTTTCTCAAATCTAAATAAATTACATTACTCCGGTGTGGAGAGACTGAAGTTCGTCTCTTCAGTGCGCTCCGGTGTTCAAGTTTTTTGCATTGTTCCTTTGGCTAACATTTCAATGTGACTACTACGCCTTCGGCTACTGGGGACAAGGCACCATGGTGACAGTCACATCAGGTAAGAAAAAAAAACTATTAAAGTTTTCAGATTATTATTGCATTTCAGCACATACGGAGTAGATAGCAAAAGCATAATATGCCTATAAGAGTCAACGGGCTATAATATCCACCTTTAACCAAATACACAAGATGCCCTATTTATTTTACAGTAATGTAATTAACATGGCATTTCACGAAATAAATATTGTGCATTGACGTTCCTTATACTGTCCAATAAATAGCCATTTAAAAAATCACTTATATTGCCCACAAGCAAGAGGTAATTCGAGTAGTTCCTTCTCAAATCTGCACACACGTTCATGTTAACTTACAGTTACAAGGTCGCTGTACAAATTACCTCAGACAGTATGTTCTTGTAATAGCAATCTGACAAATAATACACTGTGACTACGGTGCTTTTGATTACTGGGGACAAGGCACCATGGTGACAGTCACATCAGGTAAGAAAAATAGAATATCTTTGCAGCTCCGTTTATTTTTTGTTATCCAACATTTTCAGATCAGATGAGAATATCGCCATATTTTGCGAGCCGATCAAGGCGCATAGCCCGCTAGGTATTGGCATTTTCTGCTTTGCAGTTATTTCAGGGTAATTAAATAATTGTGAATTTATGCATGATTAAAGAGAGTTTTGCAAAGTAATATGTTCCATATGCTCACTAAACCGCTGCTTAAATGAGTAAAAATCACTTGCAAGACGAGTTACTCGCAAAGTAACGTGCTCAGCTATGTCCACACGTTTATGTTAACTTAAATGAAGAATTTCAGGATCGATGTTTTCTCGGTTGATACGTTATTGTATGAGCAATAAAACAAACAATACACCGTGACTACTACCCTTTCGATTACTGGGGACAAGGTACCATGGTGACAGTCACATCAGGTAAGGAAAAAGTATGAATGCTGTTCACGTTATTTTAAGGCATTTGTAGAGTATGAAAAGCTCAATAGTTGGCCGCAAACTGGGCACATTTTTAGAGATGCGTCCTGTCCACTTGCTGCTTTTCACTCCGCACACATGAGGTACCAACAGGATTAACTCAGTGTTTCATAAAATAAATAATTGAGTTCCTAAATGCATGCTTATTATACTGTGCTGTAAATGGCAATTTTGAAAAAGTAACTTATATGATTTACACGCGTTACCTAATTCGAGTGATTTCTGTTCAAATGTGCACACACATTGATGTTAACTTAAGCTAACAGTTTCGGATCGTTGTGCAAAATTCTTTTGTCAAAGTTATTGTAACAGAGATTTGGAAAACATTACACCGTGATTTTCTACGACTGGGGACAAGGCACCATGGTGACAGTCACATCAGGTAAGAAAAGTGTATTTGTGCAGCTCCGTTTATTTTTATGTTATTCAACCTTTACGGATCAGATAAGAAAAACGCCATATTTTGTTAGTCAATTAGCCCTCTAGGTATGATATCTGTTTTCTATTTTTAACACAGTACTTCGAGTTTCCCTGCTATTTTAGGGTAATTAAATAATCATGAAGGTATATATGACAGGGCCTTTCGCAAAATAATTACGTTAGTAATACATGTTCCTTACGATCGCAATAAACTACTGTTAAAAAAAAATAATCACTTGCATGACTTACAGTTTATTCGCAATGTAATTGAAGTGATTTGTGCTCAAATGTGTCCGTATGTTTCTGTTATCTTAAATGAACAATTTCAGGATCGCTGTGTATAATTTCTCAGTCGATACGTTATTGTATCGGCAATAAAACAAACATGACACCGTGACTACTACGGCTTCGATTACTGGGGACAAGGCACCATGGTGACAGTCACATCAGGTAAGAAAAAAGTAATATTAATGCTGTTCAAGTTGTTTTAAAGCATAATGGATTATGAAAAGCTCAAGTTCGCTGTCTTTTTGGCGTATTTACTGAACAGCGTCCTGTTCACTTGCTGCTTTTCACTCCGCTCACACGAGGCAGTGACACGATGAACGCAGGGTTTCATGAAATAAACAATGAAGTTTCTAAATGCATGCTGCTTATGCTGTGCTGTAAATGTGCGATTTTGAAAAAATAACTTATATGATTTACACGCGTTAACTAATTCGAGTGATTTCTGTTCAAACGTGCTCGTTGATGTTAACTTGAAGGAACAATTTTAGGATTGCTGAATTTTCAAAATTCTTAGTCAATGTTATTGTAATAGCAATTTGACAAACATGACACCGTGACTACAACGCTTTCGACTACTGGGGACAAGGCACCATGGTGACAGTCACATCAGGTAAGAAAATATATATATATTCACGCTGTTTAATGTATTTAGCTGTAATATTCAGTAGTTATGGGGTATGAAAAGCTCGCTATTTTGCTACCTATTAGTCAGAATGCAGGGTATGACATCCACTAGCGGCGTGTAATCCATGCAGTGCACGGCATTACCGTTTATTTTGCAGGTGTTTCATAAAATAAATGCGCAAGCTTGTAAATACATGCTTCTTATACTGAGCTAAACACGGAAATTTAAAAATAATGTGTATGATTTACACACGTAGATGTTAACTTAAATGAAGAATTTCAGGATCGCTGTACAAAATTCTTAAGTGTTATTGTAATAGCAATTTGGCAAACAATACACCGTGACTACGATGCTTCTGATTACTGGGGACAAGGCACCATGGTGACAGTCACATCAGGTAAGAAAAAAAAATAATATTCATGCTGTTCAGTAATTAAATTGTGCTGTTCTTCCTTTATGGAGCAGATAGGAAAAGAACCACATTTTGATTGTCATAAAGCGGTCTGATATCCGTTTGCTGCACCGCAGTTCCTAGTTATGTTACGGTAATTATAATTGCCAATTTATAATTAAAATGAGAGTTTACAAAAAAAAGTAATAATTAGGTTCGTAGTTTCCTTACGATCTTCATAAATCGATGTTTAAAATGCGCAGTGGAATGACTTTCAGGGAAAATTCAATTGCAGAGGTTTCTGCTTAATTGTATGTCAACTTATGTTAACTTAAGTGATCAATTTCAGAATGGCATGTGCCAAATTCCTCGACTGTCAAATTATTGTATGAGCCATTTGATAAACATCGCACCGTGACTTCGCTTACTGGGGACAAGGGACCCAAGTCACTGTAACCTCAGGTAAGAATTTATTGTAGATAATCTTCTTGGGTGAATATTGAAATAAAATGCTAACAATTCTGAATGATCAGATGAAAACTGAAGTAATGACCCTAGTCTACAATTAAACTATACGTGCGTTTGTCTGTTCTATAACTCTTTGTAGGATTTGCTTTTACAAAATATCGATGCACTTTGGCTGCTTCTGGCTACAAAGGTGTCTAATATTTAAGAAGAGACTTTAGAGAATATATAAAATGCGTGCTTAGTGATTAAATGAGCATAGTCGTAAATCGATATTTATTAAAGCTGTAATATTTCATTGACCTAACAGTAGAAATATACTTCAACATAATATCGTGCTAGGTAGGGTATAATTAATAAAGACATCACATTCCCAGTCTGGCCATTTGGCCACTCTGAGCTACAGTTACACACGATGGCCTGGTGTGCGGTGCGGCATTGACTTATTTGTACGACAGATGTTTAAAATTCGCTCGCCGTGACTACTTCGACTACTGGGGCCAAGGCACCATGGTCACAGTCACTTCTGGTAAGAAATATTTTATTTACGTTTGTAACTGCTAAATTATTTTCTTGTATTTGATGGTGTATCTGATGTATTCTTTCTTTGGCTGTGATAACAAGCATAGAAGGTGCTTCGATTTTTAAAAAAGTGAGCCCAGACTTCACGAGAGCCTTTGAGGAGAGCTCGGGCTGTTACGTGTGTCGTTTTTCTCTTAAATGCGTGAAATACGATGTTTTAATAAAAGCAAATTGAAAATGTGCAGCGGAATGTTTTAAAAGCATGATTTAGAGTTACTGCATATACTATAGCCTAAAACTTACAGCTTAGGTTGTCTGCACTAAAGCTTAACGGCTTTCAGCCATGAAATCCAATTTTTATACCATTTTATAGGTCTTATACTTTTCAGAGCATAGTAATTCAAATACAGATGTAAGGTTTGATATGAAAAATTCAGCTTTCAACTCAAAATAGTGTTGTTACTTAAAAGAAAAAAGTGTATAGCGTCTTTTTCAAATATGCAGAATACTAAGTGTTGAGTGTTTTGCGTTAAAATTATGTAAAACCCGATAGACACAAATCTAATATTATTAATAACACGTTATTTCTTTATAACGATGTTTTTGGTTTTTTTTATAAACTTCAAACCATCAAATTTTGCCGATTTGCTTTGCTGACGTTTAGCGGCTAACAGACGTTGTAACCGCTTCAGTTGCACAACGAACAATTCATTTTCGCAAAATAGCTACCCTCTCCCTTGTGTTGTTTTAACACATATATTCTTCCTAGATTAATAAAATAAAATATTATTTCACAAATGAAAGTTTTTAAACTGGTGAAATCAGTCCACCATAGCTTGTTTCCAAATCGTGAACTTTCAAGAGAAGAACACGCACAATGGACGATATTTTACTTGAGATAAAGCGAGGTTTGTACAGATCGCCGGCAAAGGTTTACAATGCTGTGTAAACTGGGCTATGGATTACTGGGGACAAGGGACGATGGTCACAGTGACTTCTGGTAAGTCGTTTTTAAATGTGCTTTTATATCTCAGAATGCTCTTCATTTTATTTTAAGGACCTTTGATGTTACTGTGATGAAATGTTGCCCATTGTTGGTTTAATGTGTAATTAATAGTAAAGCTGGTAAAATTCAAGCTTCTGAATCAGTGGGCTGTGTAGTGTAGTTAACAGATTATATCGGCCACGATAACTAAATGATTTAATTAAAGAATAAAATACGATAATCACAGCAATTTTAAATCGTGAAATGTTAAAAGATAACCACTCGCTGATCTGTCTTGTTTTCATAATGTCTTTAATCATGTACTTCGAAAAAGGATATTAAAATTGAACCAAACTAATATATTTTGTTTAAATTCATAATTCGGTTATGGTTTTAATTAAATTCTTAAACTCTTCATGGTCAAACATCAGTAAATTGTCTTTGTGTAATATTCACCAAAAAGATCACTAATCCTTGTTAAAATTACATTTTCATAATTCTTAATGTTGATGTAACATCATTCCGATTCTTTTGCTTGTGTTCTATGCCTTTAACATACCTCAACATGTTTTCGAACTATTATCTCTAACAATTCTTACTAAAACGCTCCCAATTTTCTCTATGATTGCTCATTTTTGCAGTCCATGAATAATAGTTTAAAATATGGTATATTGGTGTGCTTCATATAATGGATTGACAGTATTAAGTTTAACTAACCATCACACGCGATTTTAACCGTGTTGTTAAATTTAGCTTTTCTGAAGTAAACGAATTCTCGCAGTTTGGTGGACTGAATGCGGCTGACCAGAGGCATTGAGAACTTAGTAGAAGCCCACATTAATAAGTGTATATATTACAAGTATACTGTGTATACTGCAAGGCGCTTCTCTGCTTATTGTGTTTATTGTTAGGCGCCGGGTTTAAGTACGTTTAATAAGTATCAATTGAAATTAATCGAATTGAGTATTATAACACTTAATCAAAAGTCTGTTTAAACTACAACGTGTTTGCATGTAAAAGTAAAGACTTAACATATTAGATTCGTGCTCAAATCAAGTTCAGATATAATCGAAATGTTTGTTTATCTTCTAATTCAAACAATGAATCATATGCCTTTTTGTACTCTTATTGAAAGCAGTGTCGGCACTAGAGGGTAAAACCGAATGCTTCCCAAGTCTGAGTAAACTGAAAGGCTGTTTTTCTGTGTAGGACGAGCGGCTCAGTGGTTAACTCCACTGTTTCGCGACTCAAGGCAAGTGGCCTCGTTTCCCGATCCGTTCGTTGCCTGCTGGGTTTGCAGCTTCTTAAGAGCCTACCAGGCTCTCTTAAAATGTTTCGTCTTCTCTTGTATAATGTATTGTTAATTAGCAGTTCTTTACATCCCGAAGGCTTTAGACGGTCCTGCAGTGGGCTATGGTCTTGTCCAGGACCGGCTCTTGTCTTGTGGCCAATTAAACCAATAAAGACCGCACACCGCAATCAAAGAGAGATAGAGACAGACAGATTCGAAAAATGAATAGTTGTATAGTATTAATTATTCCCATATCTGTTCCGTTCGTTTTTCTATGTAATATCTACCAATACCCCAATTGATTAATTTCCCAGTCGCGATCGTTAGGTAAACCCAAACACACCATGAAACGAGTGCACAGAATATGCACATCTCAGAAAACGTCTATCAAATTAACAATCTGCACGATTTTGCCATAAACTGTAGAGACATGCCCGTATGGCCAAGTTACATTTAATTTTGAATTTTTAAACAATAGTGGCAGAATATTTCTTTGAAATGTTTTATTGCTAGATGGTATAAAATAAGAGCGCTGGGAAAGACATAAAATTACCATTTTTAAAATTTGTACTTATTTGTTTCTTTGTTTTTTTTTAATTTAATACGAAGTTACAGGCTGGTTTAAATGTTTTGAGTTAAAAGTAACGCAAGTCTTAAAAAGTTACTAAGTCAGTGAAGACAGCCAGCAGCTAACTAAGTTAGCTTCGATTAAAACTTAAACATTTTCTTAGCAGGAAACAATTATACAATTAAGCTTAATTTTGAAATAGATAAGAAAAATAAAATGATAATTTGTCACCTTCCATGGATGACAAACAAAAGTTTATATGTATATGTTAATATATAAAAATATACTGTATATATATATTGTGTATGTATATACTTATTGTTTATATACAGTAATATAAGTATATTAAAGTTTTGTAAATATAAGTTGTAAACACATATGCTAAGAACATCTGCATATGAATTAAATTGGCAGCTATCAGTTTTCATCTCATATAAGCTCAGTATAGGGTGGTCCAGATCTAATTATGCAATTTTCATTACGCTATAACTTATTAAGTTTATTACATCGGGGACCATCGGGAAGTGCGCGAACTGACGACATGACGAATTCTCATCGCACCGACCTGGAATCGTCCCCGCATAAAACAAAGTCATCCAGATGATCTGGATCTGCATAATTAGATCTGGACCACCCTGTATTACTTTTGTCTTTTTAAAAGTGTTTAGCGTTGCTATAGAATAAGTCGTAAATAATCTTCAGTTTCTTGCTTTCATTCTTGTCTGCAGGACAACTTGAATAACATGTAACTTATCCCTTAGCTTTCAGGCAGCAGACTTTGCAATGTTCTTACATTTAATTTGAAAAATATAAATATTTTTGAAGGTATAAAACAACATATAAAAAAAAAACGAAACAAAGTCTTTTTCATTAGTTTTAAAACTCTTGCAATTATGGATTCCAGTAAATAGGTTGTGACGTTTCGTGTGTTAAACACATTTCAAATTGAAATTGTCTTTTCAATTATGTCTTACTCTTTTATATGTTAGTCTATTTCTAAAACATTGCATACATCAAAACATAATGTTAACACAGTGTAAGAAGCTGTATATTTTTTCATAACTGATGGGTTTCAACAGCATTATTGGATGTACAAAATATTATATTATATATTATATTATATATTATTTTTATATTATATTATTATATATAAAAGAATTGGTAGTAAAATAGCATAAAATAGGATGTTAAAAATCACAAATTTGAGAAAGTTTTATATTTATTACAAAAGGAAAAATAATTATTCATTCGTTTAAGCTAACTTATTCCAATACAGGTTCAGGACATTCAATACTGGCAACAACAAAATTATTGATAAATCCATTCATTCACTCATTGGTTTTCAGAACCCGCTCAAAGAATTTCCACTCTGTCTCCTTTCCAGGCAGTTTAGATACAAGTTATATACAAGTAACAGCACAATCACAAGCTGTAACATTTTAGTGTGGATGCCTGCAGATAAACGTGGCAGATAAAAAAAAAAAAATACGATTAGCACAAAAGCAACAATGATTTGTGACTGCAGAACATCCTATTAATCAAACATCATGTGCATGTTACAGATTCTACACATCAAGAAACAGAATGCAGAGTAGACAGTGCTGTCGTTTCAGTTTGCACAGCATTTTTGATGCCTAATGGACTTCAACAGGTTAACGTACAGTTGTGATAGGCAGGCTTCATTCCAATAAGGGCACATCTGCTTATGTGAGTAGTAAAGGAAAGGAAAACATCAGAAGAGGGTCGTTCTGTAGAATCTACAGCCTTCTATCAGCAGTGAACTCTTCCAGTGCAGAATCTAAACTGTGATCTCACACTGATGTCAACATGTCAGCGAACAATGTTTAAAAACTGAAGGACATTAGGAAAAGTTTGACGAGAAATGGGACAATTAGCCCAAACTATAGCTCGCCAATCTTTCTTTATTTAAGTTAAAGCGTACAGTTTTTTATCGATTCCTTTAATCATATTTTAGAATTTCACTTTATTTCACCTAATCTAATCTAATCTAATATGTTTCTTGATACACAAAGCCCAAATATACATTTAGACAAATGGTTACCTATTCATATTTCTAATACATGTTTTACATTTGCAGTTTCCAGTACATTATTAAGTAGGCTGATCAACAGGTTGGTACAAAGGCAGACTATGTAACATTGTTGTACATATTCTAAGTAGCCCTGCTATGGACTGGCACACAGCCTGGCACCATTTGCAGCTTGAATGCTCTTTAGTCCTTGGCAACCCTGAATGGGATCAAGTAGATTTAAGAATGATTGCATACCATGAATAACTAATTAAGTGGTTAAATACACATACCTATTAAATAATCTATTCAATAATAAATATCTAGTTATAAATAATATATATACATTAATGTACTGTATGTTCTGGGTTGTAAAGTAATAATTCACTAATGATGTGACCTCCAACACAAGAAACATGCTGGCAATCTGAGGGTTTAAAAAAGGGATAAATGTATTAAAGCAAAAAGGATGGATGAAAAAGAAGTTTGCTAGCCATTGTGATCTTCAAATACTTTGTACCTCAGTTCTGTAAAATGAATTCAGAATTGCTTTATTTCTCTTTTGGGAAAGTAATGGACATTGTACAATCACTTTGAATATTTAAAGTGGTCTGTATATGGTCTATATATGTGTATTTATACAAAGAGAGGAGTGGGGAAAGAGAGCGTAATTTCAAGCATTTGAGTACTTCAAATAACAGGTAAGTTAAAAAATGGAAGTTTAAAGTATATTAAAAGCTCCAAGACAATAAAGTAAAAAACAGTAGAGTACTTGCAGTACATACTCTCCACCAACTAAAACATCCCAATAGCAGCATTCATTTATAATGTTTGTCGTTGTTCTTGACCATGAAATATACACATTTATTATTTTACTGTTGCTAAACCAAGACTTTCATAACAATGGTTTAAAGAATTCAATGTGGACATTGCAGCAGAGATAAGTGAACAGTACACTAACGTTAAGTGGATCGTCCAGTTTTCCTCCCACCTCCTCAAAGACATGCAGTTTAAGCTGCGGTGAGAGTTTGAGTCTTGGTGTGCACATGAATGGATCCTGTGATGATGTGCATCTTGCCAAGGTGTGGTTCCTGCTTTGCTTCAAGTGCACAGAGGTTTTGCTCTGAAGCAGGTTAAGTGAGTGTGAGAATGTTATATTTGTCCTTTTTGATTCACTATGAACAATTGACCCATGCAATACACCATTTATACATTTGTGGTGTATTTTTGATTATGAAATTGGTTTGTATTGCAAGATAGTCCTGAAGTAATACTTTATGTATAGAACAGTTAAAAGCACATAAATGTGTTTTCTAAAGTCATTGTTTTTAAAAATGCTTCTTTCAAAAATCTTTCTAAGATGCACACTGTCTCGTTATTCATTGGTCATTCGACTGATTATATTTATCACATTGCATCCTTACAGCTTCTCCAACTGCTCCCACTCTGTTTCCTCTGATTTCGACATGTGGATCTGTGGAGTCGAGCCCAATAAGCATTGGCTGTCTGGCAACTGGCTTCACTCCCAGTTCTCTGCAGTTTTCTTGGGCTGATGATAAGAAAGATTTGACCGATTTTCGCCAGTTCCCATCTGTCCGAGGAAATGGAGAAACATACATGATGAGCACCCAGCTCTCTGTCGCTACTGCAGATTGGAACCGTGGAGCAAATTTTACATGTAAGGCAAAACATTCAGCTGGTAACCGCGAAAAAACTCTCAGAAAACCAGGTAAGATGATTCAATTCAAAGTTGTTTGTTTTCAGTGATTACTGTCACTTACATATTTATGCTGCAAAGTTTGCAAAATTGTTCCTTACCTTGCTAGAAAAATACATTTTTTGTTGTTGTCTAAGCAAAACATTCATGCTAACTCTGTCTTATATCTCTTGGCTAAATAATTACAACGTAACATATTTTAGTATTCCTTTCAGTAATTTATTTTTTTTAAATCTCCCTAAATTGTAAAGCTAAGTCAAATAATGTTGGCACCTACATACTGTATCTATTATGGTAACAGTTTTCTATTGTATTTAAAGAGTAATACAATATATCATTTAGCTTGCAACATCAGAATGATAAAGAACAAGCAGGAATCAATACTAAAAGTGCAACAAAAATGTAAAGGTGTGTTGTCAGTCTTGTTTTGATGTTTAGTTAGGTGGCAAGAGAGTAGCAAGCAAAGGCCATGACCACGGTGAAGGAACATTCATGAGGTGGGAACTAAATAACTGATGTCATGTAGGAGGCTCAGGTCATCATAGGCTTTACTGATTTACCAGGATACACAGTGTATGTAACAAGATCATTTAAGATGGTTGGCTTTAGGAGCTTGTATGTCAGTGTCATGGTCTAGAAAGCTTTCACAAACCACAGAGTCCTTGTCACTGATGTTTTTTGATCAGGCAGGAAATCCACTGAAAGTAGTTAGAGATAAATGGAGGTGTGGACCACATGCCAGTTCCTCAAGAGCAGTGAAAAGGTTTTCATATTTGGAGAAGATGGAATGAAAAGGTGTCTATGAACTGACTGGACCAAGTGTTAGGGTTCAGTATGTTGTCTAGGCTTGTTAAACAACAGAAAGATATTAGTTAACATAATGTGAAAATCATGAAAATCAAGGTAATGAATAGTGCTTGACATTTGCTGATGATCACGTAGGGTTCTTCTGCACCTTTCTAATAGTTCTTAGTAGAAGTTTAGCAAATATATATTATTAATGATGGCAAAGAGATAAAGTAATGGTGTAATAATGCTGGAGATCACCCATTAATGATGTTTGTGTGTTACCAGAATGTTGATGTTGGTGCCTTGTGATTCAGTGGGACTATGTGAAAAAAATCAAAATGCACAAGTGAAAGATGATAATATGATAAAAAATAAATGATGGCAAAATGAATTACATTACATTAATAGAGAGAAACCTCATTTAATATTGTTTGAAAGCATGTAAAGTCCATTTCACAGATTAAATATGTGAATGCATATTTCATATAATGGAGATGAAGTCATTATTTCCAAAGCAACACTCAATAGACAGACAGACACATCTGTGGGAGCACATTATTTGACAGGTGTGGTTATACTAAGTAGAATTTCTCATTAATGTAATATTCTCTTTTTTTTTATATATAATTACCTTCTTCAAATGGTAATTGAAAACGAAGACATTTTAAAAACATTTTGTTATGAGACCTCAATACAAGAAGGCTGTGTGTGGTCAGTTTTTCCCTTCTTACTCTCTGTTCATTTTATCATTGTGTAGTTTTATGACATTTCCAAATAAAAAAAAAACAAAAAAACAAAACTTTAATGTATATGAGATTAAAATAATAAACAAAACTAATCACTAATGTACATCTAAGCACATTTTGATCAATAAATCAATCATCTTGTAAATGGCACATTTCCAAGTGTATAGTGTTACAAGGTGAGAAATATGCATTAATAAGAACTAAACAATGATGCTTTGATTGCATAGGATTTAATACTAAAAGAGCAGAACAAACTGTAAAGGGGCACTATATAATAGTTATTTGTAAAATTAATTGCAAAATGTAATTGTACATAAATTTAAGATTAGTGCTGCTTTTTCAACTGAAAGGCACAAGGACACAGTGGTCAGTGCTGCTACCTAACATCTCCTGCACTCTTAAAAATCACGGCTCAGTAACGGCCCTGTGTGGCTCCTTTTGGACCCATAGCTTGACAAAGGACCATTTCATTTTGGGAAGAGTCCTTTGGATATAAAATTGGCTCTTTGGCCTAACATGTGGACGAAACAGAAACCTTTAATGTACAGGAAGATAATAACAGATCAAAAAAATTGAAATTAGCCTGTGTTACAGTATTCAGCAAAAGGCCTTTTAAAATCAGGAACCCATTCGTATTTCAAAAATCTGTTATCATTTATTTAGGATTATTTATGAAACCTGTTACGGAGCTAAACAAATATAAAGATTCTTTCTGGAATCTTCATGTGGATGGTTCTTTTGGGAACAAAAAATTGTTCCCCAATAGCATTGCTCTGAAGAATCACTTTGGCATTTATATTTGTAACAGTGCAGGTTTCATTGCCAGCCCTTTCACTGTCTGTTGTATGCATGTTCTCCATTAATGGGCATTCTTCAATTGCACTGGTTTCTGTGCATCTGAAACACAGGTGAGTTAGTCTTTATGGTATTAAATGATCCTAGTGAATGTGGATGTTGGTGGGACTGAAACAGCACATTCAGAAAGGGATAGTTATTTTTTTATTGACACAGTTTTTAAAGTTTAACCTTCTGACTGAAAAAGTTTTTTTTTTTTGTTTTTTATATAATTTTGACTTGTGTTATAAAGATTAAAGTAGGTGGTGATATTCATCCAAGTTTAATAAAGATGGTGTCGACCACAGAATTAGTAAATTGCCTGAAACAGCACTTAATCAAATATTCAGACATCAATGGATTAAAAGTAATCCACCATCTAAATGTTCGATGCCAGGTGTTTCGTTTTTGTATATACATATGCCTTCCTTTTTCAGATCAAACGCCATCAATGCCACCCACACTGTTCATAGCATCACCTTCCAAAGATGAGATTCATATAAACAGAACCGCTACAATGGTGTGTGTGGCTAAGGGCTTTTACCCTAAAGCTCATACGTTTACATGGCTGAAGAATGACGTTCCCATAACAAGTGGCATAAATAATTGTCCTGAAGCTCTCACACCAAATTCTAAGTTATACCACGCAAGCAGCATGCTGACCGTTGAATCCAAGGAGTGGACTCAATATAACAACAACTTCACCTGTGTATTAGAAGTGAATCGTCATAGTTATTCAGCAAGCATCAGTAGTGATCCAGGTATGTACATTAATGTTCATTACGTCATCACAACTTCAGATTTTGCTATTAAAGATTCTTAATATTTTAATGGATTAACTTTATTATTGTGATGAACTAAACTAAACACATGGCATTCCACACTCTTCCCTTTTTTAAAATAGGTTGTGGCCCAGTACAGAGTGTATCTGTGGAAATAATCCCACCACCTGCTGAAGACATGTTTACCAATGGACGTGGAGACCTTACGTGCATTGCCTCAAACTTAAATCCTGAGGACAGCATCACTTTTATCTGGAGTGAAAATAATAATATATTGGTGGAGAATGACACTGTTGATCCAGAGCTAACAGATTCAATATACACAGCCAAATCTAAATACCGAATTAGTTTTACTGAATGGAGCAGTCACAAAAAGTTTGAATGTAAAGTTAAAGATCACAGTTATATTCCATTTCCAATATCAAGAACATATACAAGAGATAACGGTAAGTTTTTTGTTGATTTTGAATGATGATAATTACATAGAAATAAATGAATTCAGCACTGGAGTAATCTTGATTTAGTCTGTTAGAGTCTTGAGCATTAAGGTGTGTCTCATTTGTTTTAAGTTTTAATATTTTTAGCCACATTTTTCAGCAAGCAGGATAAAGTATTAGCAGAACTTATTTATATACCATTACTTACTTGTTTAATGTATGTATTTATATATTTATTTTCAGATAAAACACACCTGACTCCTAAAATAGCCATTTTTCCACCCCCTACATACGAGAATAGTGGCACCACTACTACAGTGACCTTGACCTGCTTTGTGAAAGATTTCTACCCTAAAGAAATTTTTGTGGCGTGGAATGACAATGACTCACTTGTGGACAAAAGAGATGTTGCCACCACTGACGTCATTAAGAATAACTCACAGGGCAACTCCTATTCTGTGTACAGTAAGCTGACTGTCAGTTCAGATCACTGGCATAATGGCCATTCTTTTTCATGCATTGTCCATCATGAAAGCATGGGAAGTCAGTCAAGCACGTTGGTCAGAACCATTGACGTTTCATCGGGTAAACCAACTCTAGTAAATGTCAACTTTGCACCTCCCAGCAAAGCTAACACTTGTTTTTAACTGCGTGTGTACTCTTTCTTGTCAAGCATCATTGTAATGTAAATGTAACCCATGCTGTTTTTACCTTCTAACCATGTGGTTGTCTTCTTGTTTCTTTATATGCAATAAATTCAGATTTTAACAAATGCATATGCTCTGCTGTCATGTCAACAAAAAAATGAAGTTGAATGTATCCAAAGATATTCTTTAAGCTGCATAGCTCAATGTGTCACATTTAGTATCAGCTCATGTGTCAGCCATCTTTAGATAAATGACAATAAAGCAAAAACCTTATAAATATGTAGCGCTCAAATACAGTGCCCACTTATGGCACCTACAGCCTTACATTAGTTGTATCGACAATCCTTACATGTTGGCTATTAAATTTAAATTGAAGTTCAGATTCAAAAGTGGTTTTAATCCTGACTGAATCCCTGTCAGTGTGAAGCTCAGATATATACCAACTGAAAATTCAGTTTTATACATTTTTACAAAATATTTTGTGCTTGTGAAACATTTTCAGTCTCTATGGTTTCAAAAATAAAAATATAATTCAATCCTTCATACAACCTTTCCAAAAAGGCGCTTTAAATCTGTTACTACAACATCAGTGTTCATTGAATTCTTACTTTTGGTGTTATCCTCATTATTTATAGCTAGTGGTTTTATTAAGTGGTGTGTGCTCAAGTACAGAGGGTAGGCCCAAAGTGGCCCAACCTTAAACAGAAAATGTTCGCTACACTTGATATGAAGAATAGAAATGAGAGTTTGATGTGGCACTCTGAACACTGAAACCAGTTATTACTTGAGAATTGTTTTCTGGACAAGAGCACATTTAAACATTTTTCAAAACTTTAAGCTTTACTACAACTTTAGTACTTACATATGGTAAATGTGCAAATATTTCATTTTAATTATTCTTAAAAATAAAAAAGCACAATCCAAAGTAAAATGCAAAATGGCAGCGCATTAATTGGACTGCTAAGTTGTAAATGGTGATTGAAGTTAAAGTGCAGTACATGAGTATGTTTACTTATTTGGCTGAAATCATTATCAAAAGTGACTTACAACATTAATGATACTATTCTGTATGGTTTTCTAGTTGGAGCACAGCCAGGTCAAGTGACTTGTTCAGTGTCACACAGTGTCACTAGCAGGATTTGAACCCACAACCTCAGGGTCTGAGGTCCAAAGCATTCATCACTACACCACACTGCCTGCATGAGTACAGACAGAATACACTTACAGATAAAACAAGTTCCCCTCTGGGCTTAAAGAATATCAAATCAAAAATCAAAAAATTACCTATCATATCAGTTTCAATTTTTTACTGCACTAAAATAAATTATTGATTTATCACAGCTTAACATTAGTAAAGTTAAAAAAAAATGTGACATAATATTATCTCTTAAGACTCTGGCAGATATTTAGTTATTGAAAAAAAAATCAATTGATAAAATCCACCATATTGCATTCACCTGTCACAAGAATAATAATATAACATAATAAAAATTAATCACATTGCTGTACTCTTGAAAAATCTTAGTGAAAGCATGAATGGTGAAATAAAATTGGATTAATGTCAGCTTATCTGATGTGAAGTTAATCTATGAAATTTGCATTGAAATTTTGACCTGGCCTGAGCAAGCTATGGATCAAAAATGAACAATAAAATGACTTAACACACTCCTTCTGGTCAAGTAACTGGTTTACTGAATTCAGTTGTCCAGCTTTATCTTTCATTTTCACAAATCCAGGATAACATAATACAAGCCTTAAGATTTTTTATCTTTGGATACATTTTCTTCATTTATACTCTTTAAAATTATGTCATGTGAATTATTTGTGCTTCTGCATTCTGCATTGACGGTGCCATTTCTTAACACAAGTTTAAGAAGAAAATCTTCAAAATAATTTTATGAAAACAGCTGCTACACATAGGTGTCTTCAAAATGTATACACAGCATACACATACAGTAAAAAGGGACAATCCAAAAATCCACAGTTTAATATCTGGAGTATATACAAGTAGTATTTTGGCACCCGTATGGTGTGCATTATTATGGCTATTCTGAGTGACCAACATTCATGTCTAAACACTATGAAAAATATTAAATAACTGATTGACAAACGTTCACCAAGGTGCCATAAGGTCTGGGTTTGTGGCACATGCTGACTGTCACTGATTCAAATTTGAGAAAGATTTTCTGCTAATTGCAAGACAACATTACATTCATACATTAATAGATATTAAAATGTGTATACATTTTTGAAATGCCCTGTAATTTTTCTTTTTGCACCTTTATGTCTGAGAAAGGTGTGCTTATAAAAAGTGAAAACGGCATGTTTTTACTTTACCTTTTTTCAACTTTTGCTGGTTCATTGTCTGGGTGTCTAGTGTCTATTTCTACTTGGGTATTTTCACATTTAAGGAGAAAAATAATGAGTGTAGTATACAGAGCTTATGGAATAGTCACAAAATATTTTGGCGTAGTAGGCATGATAATAAAAGTTTAGAAATGACTTAATTTCAAAATGTGTGCAAATTCACTACCTCAAAGAATGATTTCTTCATGTACTTTCTCTCAAATGGAGGATCAATTTTAATAATATAAACATAATTTACAATAATTAAAATATAATAATCCCGGGTCCTCCCTGCGTGGAGTTTGCATGTCCTCCCCGTGTCTCTGTGGGTTTCCTCCCACAGTCCAAAGACATGCAGGTTAGGTGCATTGGCAATCCTAAATTGTCCCCAGTGTGTGCTTGGTGTGTGGGTGTGTGCCCTGAGGTGGGCTGGCACCCTGCCTGGGGTTTATTTCCATTCCTTGCGCCTCTTGTTGGCTTTGAATGGCTCCAGCAGACCCCGTGACCCTGTAGTTAGGATATAGCGGGTTGGATACTGGATGGATGGATGGATAAAATATAATAATATAATAGTACACAGTGCTGAGGAAGCTGAAGAGAGCTGATATGGTACATAGTCTCCTCCAGTATATCATATACTATAACGGAAAAATATTTTAATTTTAGTAAAATAGGCAGCTAAAAACTACATTCAACTTTACTGTAACTGCTGTATTTTTATTTATAATTTTTTTGTGGAATTATTGCTCTATTTCACCGCTATTTGTTTTTATTCCCACTACGGTTTAGAATGATGAAGAATGCATTTATTTCAGCAGTTGTGTATACTGAAAGCTATTTGAATAGTTAAAAATAATTTTGCACCATCTTTTTCACCACATTCATGGACACCACTATTAGTTGGTTTGTCAGCTATAATCTGTCAGTGCTTGTGCATGACATCAATTATGTGACAAGAAAAAAGAGTTAACTTTCTGTCATGTCACTCTCCCAAATTGCACATACCCTAATAGATATTTTACTAGTTCACTTTCTGTTTAAAAAAATATTTTGTCTATGTTATTTTCAAATTGAATTTCTGTTTTTCATATTGACATTAGATGACAATACTTTAAATTCCCAGTTAGGATATTGGTTTGTTTATTGATGACGTTTCCTTTTCCAGTCCTTTATTCTTTTCCCCCATGCTGATTCATTATTCAGCATAACAGAAACTGAAAGGGGCACGTTATTTTAAATCTGCGCAGATTGACAAAACGATTAAAAAATAAAAAATTTTCACTCATGCCTTTATGAGACCAGACAAGCCCAAAAAAGAAGCTGTTGAGTTTTATATTCTAAAAATCAAAGGAAATTTCAGTTTGAAAAGTCTAGACGTTATAGGTTTAAGCAATTAGTGATTTGGACCGAGCAGAACAGAAACTTTTCCATACTACAAGAATTTCTGTCAGGTAGTTAGATTAACTCAAGCATCTCCTCTAAACACTCCAGAGTCAAACAAAAGAGGGTTTCCAATTATTGTGTACACAGGAAATAAAAGAAGAGATTGAACTCAGCAATCCCAGGAATGACTGAGCAATGCGACCTTACTGGCAGTGAAGGCAAATTCTTCATTTACCCTCACCTTTTCCCAGGCACACTCAGAAATGCTCCAGCAATAGTAAAATGGGAAAAAATAAGCTTTTATATACTATACTACCTTCAACATGTGCTTAATAAATATACCCAGTAATTAAGTGGAATGGAAATATGTTATGTATTATATTTTTAATTTTTAACAGAGAACTTCTACGATACAGTTGAAGGTCCTGAAGATGATTATGATAGCCTCTGGACAACTGCTTCCACTTTCATCATTCTTTTCTTCATTAGTCTGTTCTACAGCATTGGAGCCACTATTTTCAAGGTAATAAAAATTGTAATGTCAACTAGAAACATTTCTAAACATTATGTAAAAGATAATAATCAAATTTGTAATTGAATTAAGGTGCATTATATACAACACTGTAACATTTCTGAGAAGAGCTGCAGCTAAATGAAAAAAGAAATAATAACAGTTAACTTCAATATGAAATCTAAAAATATTTCCCACCTATCAAAAACTAAAAATTTTGAGATTTGTTGTGTTTTAGTAGTTCCTATCGTGTACCTCATTTCTTTTGAGATATGATTCAGTGAACATTTTGCTTTATAAGTAGGTTAGAACCCCTGCTGATTCATAGATGAAAGATCATGTACAGGCACATGAGATATTGCCTAGTTAGCCAGGATGTAAGTGTGCCCAGGATTAGATTGGCATCCCATAAAGAATTGCGTCTTGTCTTGGGTCCAGTGTAGCTAGAGAAGGTCCTGGCCTACCATAACCCTGAACTAGACGAGATGCATGTAATTACTTAGGGAATTACCTTTTGTCTGTTTTCACTCTTACAGCATTCACAGTGTATACACTCTTCCAAAATATGTTTGGATAAATATATACATATATATTCATTAAAGAACCTTAGCCTTGCTCCTGTATGAGTTGATGGTGTGTGTGTGAGTGTTTCTGCAGGTGCTCTGGTTTTCCTATCACATCCCAAAGACATGTTGACTTTAAACTGGCCCTGTCTAAATAGGTTGGGTCTGTGAGTGAGTTTGTTATGCACCAGACTAGAATGTTCTCCATCATTAATTCCCATCCCCTATGGTTCTATAATTGGATTAGCCATGTTTGACAATAAGAGAACAAATAGAAAGATGAATGAAATCTGTGTGAGTCTAGTTATTTACAGACAACCTAAGGAAAATCAGTTTTTGCATGTAGGTCCATCTCATGGCCCTGTGGCCCAAAATAATTCAAAATCACTGAAAAGTTAATTTAATTGTAAAAAAAAAATCAGAGAAATGATGATGACTGCCATTTTATTTAGTGCTTTTCTACGATGACAGGGCAGCTCAACTTGTAGCAGATTTGGTTAAAGGTTTCATGCCATGTCTACAGTAACCTATCAGTTTCTTATACATTGAGACATGCATTCATTTTATATTATTTTGATTGCCTGGAAGCATAATAACATCTTTTTCAATTTTTCATTGCCACCTCTACTGTATTCCATAATTTCATCCAATTACGTATAGTCTCTGAATCTGCTGGACTGTTCTTATTAGCTCATGTTTGACTTGTACCTGCACAGTTATTTTTGTTGGTGTTAAAATACATATAATTCATTAGTATGCTATAAATTTCTCTGTTCTTTTATGTACTTTAATTTCTGTATTTTCCATTTTATGAGTAAAACAAAATGGCATACTGAATTAAAGCCTTAATAACTACTAGCAATCTATAAACTATAATAACATAAAAGTATTATCTTCAGCTCAACAATTTATTATATCTCTTACAATGTGTTTAAATCATGAAAAGTAAAAACAAAGTAAATAAAGCCTAGTAGTTATAATAGAATAGTAGTTATATTTACGAGATAGATAGATAGATAGATAGATAGATAGATAGATAGATAGATAGATAGATAGATAGATAGATAGATAGATTAACCTTCTATTGTAATCTAATTCATCTTCCTTTCTGATTTTGCAGGTCAAATAAATGAACGCATAAGAAATTTTCAAGAAGATACGCTTATAAAACAAGTCATTTTTAAGCATTTTTTGCCTATTACTTTAAAAACATTTATTTCCATATTATGTTATTGTTGTTGTGTGATTAAGTCATATTTTTGTTCTTTTTGACTGTATTTGACGCTTTTGTAAATGTCTTTCTTATAATTTGTAAATATTTTTTTATCTTTACAATTTAAACATTTAATTAAATGTTTTTAAAGACAATTTACATTGTTAGTGTTATATGTGTGTAGTGTTTGTGTTGTCGTTGGTTTTGGCATTTGGTCATTTTTTTGGGTTCACGTCACTACTGGTTTCACCTTCAACATTCCATGAACTCCAGAAAATGAAAAAGACTACATGACATACAGTGACTCACACTATAGAAGCAATCGTACGTTTTCATAAGCAATACGGGTTAGGTAATTTAAAAAAAAATTCATCTACAAGACCAAATAACAAGTCAAATCGCCCATCAGGTGATAATTCATAATGCGGTTTCTCTTGCTAATGCTCTTCTGTCTATGAATGTGATAAAGAATCTGATCTTAAATTATGTTCAAATTATGTCAAGCCTCAATAATTAAACAATAGAAATAGTAAGCATCTTGCTTGGTGTTTCCATATTTGCCATTTATAAGTGACTGTGTGTTTGTGACTGGACTAGGTGATCAAGCAGTGCTCTGTCCAAGGTTGTCCCCTGCATTGTGCTTTGCATTGCTAGAATAAGCTCTGACTCCTGAAGATTTGAAATGTATGAATTGAGTTTAAGAAAGTAATGTTGTATAATAATTTATGTTTTATAGTGAATCACCATAAAAGGATTAGTTGTCCACAAGGTGGAAGTTTGAATTCAAAATAAGAAGGAGATGAAGAGCTTATCTTAGAGCAGCTGGTTTAGTGAAGGTCAGAAAAAAGCAGCAGTCCATAACCAGAAAGACAAACGTCTAAGACAAAACAAAACTAAAAAGCATAGTCAAAAATATCACCAAAAGTCAAATATACTAGACTTGAAAAATAATTACTGCAACCAGAAACCTGCTTTGAATTGCGAGAGGTTCTGAATTTTATCCTGAAGTTAGATTACTGGTCTTGCTGTGTCGCTGTTTTTTATACGTAGGTCTGACGGTGAAATACATCATATGACATTAGTGTCATGTGACTGGCAACTGTGAACAAAACAGATGCAGCCATGCAAAGACAATTACAAAATGGGAGCGAACATTCCAAAAGTAGTGTTACCAGAATAATGATAAAGATAAACAATAACTTAAATATGAAATAAATTTGTACAAGATTGATATTGAAAGTAACAGGGAAAAATGGGAATCATAACAGATAATGTGGAAGATCCCTCTTTCTTAGAAAGCAAAGGTATCAGTCTGAATGACTGTAAGCTTGTACTGAATCATGGTTTAAGGAGTGTTGCTGCCAAGGAGGTGAAGCATTAGGAAGGGACTGACTGAAACTCACATTGAGGCCATAGCATTACAGAGATAGATTATTTGAATGTCACTGGATTCCCACTTTTACAGATACAGTGGTGATCACCATGATCTACATAAATGAAACCAGGAGAGAGGTGCTAATCAGGAAAAATGTTCTTACATCTTCATCTTCACAACATACAGTACTAAAATGTGAAGAGAAATTAACATTGATAGACTGATCGGATAGGACAGTATAAAGAAAATAACCAATAATTGTGCTTTGAGATGGAAGGTGTGGGATTCCATTTATTAATTATTTATAAGGTTTAGTATGGATTTCAACATTGTGCCACACTTTCTACCTCTGACTTCCCACCTTCATGTTCACAGCTTTGCATGTGTTCCTTGTCCACTGGCCTAATTGTTAAACTAAGCCAGTGTAAAGTCTAACAGTGGTAGCATTAGAAGTAAGCTAGGCATCAAATATGGGCAAGGTAGGTCCATTCGAGGACACACACATACACATATGGCCAGCTTTGTGGTGACAATCATACTCTTCATTTCACATTTCTGGGGCTTTATCTGTTTTGACTAATTCAATATCATCTGATTCTATGACTTTTTTAGACACTGTAAAAAACGAGAGAACAGGACGAAGGTTTGGAGACCATCATGGTAATCCCTTTTAATGAAGCGAAAGCTCAAAAAAGTTAAAACAAAAAAAGTATTTGGTCTTTCAACATCTTTTCTTCAAGGTTCCCAATTCAGGAGTAGATTTTGAAAAGGATAATGTATTTTGACTTCCAGTTTGACAGTTCTTTAAATAGTCCATGGGGCAGAAGAGGCCAGCTGAGCCACTGTAAGCTCTGATTTCAGAGTTCCTTGTTCATAGCGTTGGAGAAGCTCTCTATGCATGTGCATATGACAAAACACAGAACTGGAACCTGCCCAGTTTAGACAGAAAACAAGGGTGAGATTCCAACAACAAACATTTGCTGTTGCTCTAATCCCATTTTAGAAAGTAGGCTTTTTTTGTCCCAGTACTCAAAAACAAGAATTGCTATACTCATATACAGCAATTTAAATTCCTTCAGAATCTTTAGCTTCATACCTACTTTAAACACAGTAAGATTACATGGTCCACAGTCTGTCTTTTTGATCTACGTTTACCTCCAATGACCCAAGCTTCCAGAGTTTGACACATTTATGGGACATATAAGACATATGACATACTGTGTGATCTCTGATGGTTGGTAAAGTCATAATGAACACTTCAATGAAAACTGATAAATGAGATGTTGGGCTGAATTTTAAAGATATCTATGTTTTAGAAAGGAGAAGTGAAGTATTAAAACTTTGGTGGAAAGAAGTAAAATGAGAAGATTAATGAGTAAGTCCTTAACCATTATGGCTACAAGAAATTAAACAAAAAACAAGACACATACCATGGCTTAGGACATTACAATCACAAATCACAGTCAATCTGGTGTTGCAGTATTAAAAATCTTTGTGGATGACTAGTATAGAGAATAATCACAGATTTTTAGATGGTTATTCAACTGTTTTACAAAGAACACAACCATCATATTACAAGTTAAATTAATGCTCAGACATTGAGAGAAAAATCTGAGAATATAAGCCAGGAATGGTGGGCAACCATAGTGAACACTGATAGAGATGGTCTAAAGGTACATGAGTATTCTACCTGAAGTTGATCCTAAAGTTGCGAAAGCTCATCTTGCTTCTTTATTGACAATATAATATTGATAACAGATGGATAATATTGATCTGAGGAAATGTCCACTTCTGTACTTAACCACAAGATGTGAGACGCATTAACTTAACATCTTAAGGGTTTTCAACACTAATCTGGGCCAAGTTTCCTGAAAATGATCAATCTTAATGAATAATGAATGAGATAACGAATAACGTAGGTAAAGACAAAGTGAGATTTACAAGAGTTTCCCGAAGTTCTTCGTCATTTAGCATTTAATGAACAAGTTTAAAGTACTTATTTGTTGGGCTCCTCCCCAGCATCCATGTCAGAAGCAGACTGGCGATAACAGGAACATCGATCCCACATACTTTAGTTGTCAAATACATATTATATTGCCACAAAAGATATGTGCAATTGTAAAAAAGAAAGTAAAAGGAAAATCAATCAACATGCAAAAAAAGTATTGAATAAATAAATTAAACAATACCTCACCTGAAGGGTCCTTCACACAAGCCATAAATAAGCTCAAGGCACTTGGGGCAGAGGTCTATGCTAATGCTGCACGGGATGAGCATGTGTGGGACTGGCTCCAGTTGAACCTAAGGACATGGGGAGCCATGCTGGTTGAAGTGGGGATTACCCTTGTGATTATACTGTTGTGCTTTGGACTGGTGTTCTGCTGCCTCCTGCCCCTTATTTTGATCATAGAATTGCCATCAGCCAGATGACTGTGTAACCTGTTGAGCCACAAACTCAATCACAAGGGCCTCATGCATAACGAAGGTCTGTAAAAGTCCCTGATGGTTGATTGCATATCATCTGGACATTTATAGGGGCTGGGAGTATGAATATGGAAGAACACTCTATCCATTGTACCTATAATTACAGGTATTCCTGCAATGGTGTTTAAAAACAATTTTAGTGCCATGCAAGATATTATATTATTATTATTATTATTATTATTATTATTATTATTATTATTATTA
>JANRMT010062852.1:32431137-32442861 GCA_026402145.1 Polypterus bichir lapradei | reverse complement strand
TTATTATTATTATTATTATTATTATTATTATTATTATTATTATTATTAATTAGTTAGTTAGTTAGTTAGTTAGCTAACACTTTTATCCAAGGCAAAGTACAACATTTGAGAGATACAGTTGGTTACATTTCTTTTGGTTTTCTAATTGGAGCACAGGCATATAAAGTGACTTGTTAATGTTCAGTAGTGGGATTTGAGCCCACAATTTCCACTTTTGTTGCAGTTTGGCACAATAGTAATCTGGTTCTCCACATGCACAGATTTGGACACAGCAGCCTTGCTCAGGCCTTCTGTATCACTTGATGCAGAAACAGAGATCTTTCAGTAGCTGCACAGCGGGACTAAAGGCATAATTCTGGTGTGCTCCTCTTTCCAATTCGTCCTACACCAGACCAATGAGAATGGATATTTCACTCCCAGACAGCCTGTATTTCTCAATTAGTAGTTGATTACTGAGGGGTGACTGTGGGACCCAAAGGGGTGTAATGTCTTCCCACAAAAGAGCATTTAGACCTGCGACTTGGCTTCTTGATTGTTGTAGCTGGTGGGGCGATTCACTTTCTGACTTTAAAGGATGTGATTGATTTTATAGAGTTTGATTAGTTAATTCGTTATGTACACAAATTGTCTACACATGTTAAAGCTAAGAGTGCAGAAATCTCTAGCCTACATTATCCATCTATCCATCCATACATTTTCTAAACATTATTATTTTATGTATATATTGCAGCATTAACTTCTTCTTATTATTATTAACAATAATAATAATAATAATAATACTGCTGTTATTATGTTGTCTGAATAAGAGCATCAGTTTTTTTTTCTTAAGGCCACCTTTGTCTTTTTCAGACAGAATCGCAGGCAAAAATCCAAATAATGGACAACATTAAAAAAAACGAGTGGGTCAGTTCCTTTGTTAATTTATGAGCAAGATTAAGTACTACTTTAGTTATGAAGGATTTTTGGAAACACTTGTTAATTAACAAGGATAAATGAGTATGACACAATGAAGTACTTAACAATTACAAAGCTTCTGGAAAATGCACTCCTGATGAATACATCTAAAAATGTTAAAATGGCTGTTTGGGTGCTGCTTGTAAATGACTACTATCGTCATTATGTTGTACAGTTACTCTATCTGTATTTATATTTTAATTGTATGAGCTTCACAAAATTAAATTCTATGCAAGTGACTTTGTTATGTCTTAAAGTAAAGTAAAACTGGAACCCCAGTTTGACTGCTGGGCACTTACACATATTTATTCCATTAAAATTAAGAGACACCAAATAAACTAGCTGGTGAAATTTGAGGTGGGTGATGACTAGTGTCACTTAGTATTCTGTAAATGACTTTGGAACATGGTAGGGGATGGAAAAAAATAATAAGAACATGGGATGAAAATGTGCATATTCCACAATGCTGAGAACTGAACCCAAGTCTTTGGAATTATGAATCTGTGATAGGAATCGCTGCACCACACTTCATCAATACATTTAGCCTCTGATTAGTGATGAGCAAAACGATTAATGCAAAATTGATCAGTGAAACTCAGTGTTTCATTTTATGAAGAATTCATGAAATAAATTGTATTCTTTTTCCAGCAAAATTCATACCATTGACACAAGAAGAAATGCATTTATTTCATCCTTGGAGTGTTTTTCATGCATTAGACCCTGTATTTAGTATTTTAATAAAGATCTCTAGTAGAAACGAAAAATAACCAGACATGTGCCTAGCCTCATCTAGGATACACTGGTTCCTAAATAATGGAGGAAGGGGTTAGTGTTGACAGTGGTGGCAGCCTCCCATGAAGTGAGATTTTTCCTGTGGAGAAGTCACAGTAATGGTGGGTTTTGGTGTGATTTTGTGTGGAAAATAAACAGCATGTGACATTTTTGAAAAACATATTGCATTCCTTGGCAGTGATGTGAATGAAAGGCATAAACAATATTGATTTTTACTGGTGTGTGATGAATTATGTGCTTTACGCAACTTCAGAAAAGAACACACATTTATATGGAAATGTAATCTAGGATTTTGGAAAAAAAAACTGTAAAATTCCAAAAAAGTATTATTAGTGAGATTTGCATTCTGAAATTGGTAAATCGGCTACAAAACAAATTTTAGTATTAACTTTGCTAAAATGTATATGAATCAAAATGTGGCTCTCTTGCATATTATTAGATGTTAGTTTATAAGTTTATAGATTTTTAGGGGGTCTATTGCCATTTAGTGGTGTAGGTTGTGAAGGGTTTTGGAATGGTGCATATGCTGGTGGCTGGTTGAGAATGGAGACCGAGAAAAGTCTCATTGTAAATGGTCGGTAGGTGAAATCTCCCAAACTGCTGATGCCCATTCCGGGATTTGAATCCTAGTTTTTCTCTATCATTGCCAGAATAACTATATGGTCTGGGCAACTTAAACCAAGAATTAGGATTGACTGAGCAATGTGGACACTCACACTCACAACAAGGGAAGGTGAAAGGTGCATAGTGCTTTTATTATCCATCAAAAACAGTGTTCATAAAGTGCGGTGCAGTTTCATACTTACCATACTTTCATACTTACCAATAAATAAAACCATGAAAACCAATGTCCAATGTAAAGAATAGAAAAAATCCATAACAAATAACAAACAAAGACAATCCATTTAAATAAGACAGATAAAATCCAGTCTACCTCTTTCTCTCTCTCTCTTCTGTTCATCTCATTTGGAAGTTGAGACATCATGCATAGTCAAACTTGTATGTGGTTGGCACCGCAGCCACCTTCATTGGTCTCAGCCAGAGCACCCAAACCTGACTCCATAGTCCCACCACCATCCTCACACTGGTGTCCATAGAACGATCCTCAAAGCCCTTTCAGTTGCTGCTGAAGCGTCATCCTCTTGATCTCTGCTGGGCCAACTCCTGATCACAATGCATCCTATCCTCTGCATTAATTTATTTACACAGCCTAAATTCACACATTCCCGTCCTCTCAGTCTGCCTTTCCATTCTTTTACTTTTTGTTTCTTTGTGTCCCTCACCTCTTCTCCATAGATCCTCCGATTTTATGCCTCTGTAGGTGGTGCGGTGCTGCCTAATTATCCCACGCATAGTGCCAATGTGAAACAGGTGAGCTAATTTACAAGCAGCTCACTGCCCATACACGCCCAGCACCCACAACGCCTAAGCATATGGATTTTATTAAGATAAGATAAGATAAGATAAGATAAGAACTTTATTAATCCCGAGGGAAATTCTTATGTCATTGGCATGTACAGTGCAACAAGAGAAATAAAAATAGTACAATAAAGATTTAAAAAGAGAAAAATAGTAATTGTATGACAATTGTGCAAATATATAAAATATAAATATAACAGATTATTATTAAATACAGATTATTAGTGTAGGTTATGAAAAGTGACTTAGTACTTGTGCCTCAGTAAAATGAGCTAGCCACTTGTGATGACATAATGGGACTAACATACCGTTCAAAGGCTGAAAAGATCACCTACAGAACGAAGAGAAGTTATAAAGCCTTATTGCCACAGGTAGAAAATATCTCCTGTGGCGTTCAGTTCTGCATTTGAGGGCAATAAGTCTTTTGCTGTGTGTGCTCTGATGGTTCCTCAAGGAGGCGTGCATGGGGCGAGAGGGGTTGTCCATGATACTGAGGAGCTTTTTCAGCATTCTCCTCTCGGACATCTCCGTCAGATCCTCTAGTTTGACTCCTAGGACAGAACCAGCCTTTTTAATCAGCTTGTTCAGCCTGTTGTGATCAGCTGTCTTCACCTCACTGCCCCAGCTCACAGCTGCAAAAAACACCACACTCTCCATCACAGTGTGATAAAACATTGTCAGCATTTTCCTACATACATTAAACGACCTAAGCCCCCTCATTAGATAGAGCCGGCTATTCCCTTTCTTGATCACAGTGTCTGTGCTCTTGGACCAGTCAAGTTTACTGTCAATGTGTACTCCCAGGTACCTATAGTCCTCAACTACTTCAACCTCTGTTCCTCTGATAGTGACAGGGGTGGGAGGAGGATCCCGCTTCCTAAAGTCCACCACCAGTTCCTTTGTCTTTGTGATGTTTAACTGTAAATGATTCTGCTCACACCACCCAACAAAGCTTTCCACCACACCCCTATATTCCTCCTCCTGACAATCCCAACCTAAATACACATGCCACCATGGACCCAAACATTCCTTACCACCCCAACCTCAGGTTTTCCAAAATCCTGAGAGGAAACACAAAGGAAAGCTAGAAAAGGACAAAATAAGGGGATTCTCCATTAACAGAAACATTACAAGGAAAACTGCTGGAGGGTTTTCATGGTGTAACAGAGATACACAAGTTCTTCATTCTCGTTTCTTGCCAAACCTTTTTACTTAATTTTGAAATCATCGGTCTGCTGCAATATGCAGCACTAGTTTCAGGAAAAAAATATCATCCATCTATCACTGCTGAATCCACTTAATCTTGTTCATGGTGGAACAGGTATAAGCCTACCTCCCTGAAAAGCAGGACCCAGTCCTAAACAATGTGCCGTCCATCATACCCTCACCCTGATTCACTTATACAGTGCCAGTTTAAAATTATCAAGTAACCTAATCAATATTTCGAGGTGTGGAAAAAAAAAAGAGTATCAAGAGAAAAGCCCACACTGACACACAAATAGTGTTCACTTCCAGTTGTCAGCCTAGTATAAACACTGAAAGAAAGAAAAACAGTTATATCTTGACTGTGACTGGTTTACAATTAGAAACAAATATTAAGTAAAGTAAATGCCCATCCATCTATCCCTCCATCCATCCATTTTCTAAACCTTCTGATACTAGTTGACGGGTCTGGAAGTCCAAAGTCTATCACTGGAAATATTTTTTTAAGAAATACTAACTGTCCACTGCGGCTCTGCCTGGGAAGCAGTGAAAAAAAGAATAAACTTTAAAAGTCAATGAACAAACAGGTATCAGTAGCTAGTGGGGTGGAGTTACGCTTTAACACGTGGCGAGAGGTACAGTGACTTGAACGGAGGCTGGCATGTTAGTGTGGAAGGGCCCTGCACAGCACCCCATTCCTGACGTCACTTTTCTCCCCTCGGCCTGCAGCCTCTGTCTTGGATTAGTGCAAATAAATCGCTTGTGCAAGCAAACTATGATACTTAGCGGCAAAATCAACTGGAATGTTCAAGCAAATTATAGAAAAAACTTGATATAAATCCATTAAGTAGTTCTCTTGTGAAAAGCGGACAGACATACAGACAGAAAGAGAGATATATAGATATCTCTATATATTTTATATATAGAGAGATATCTGACACACAGAACTAGTGAAGTGAAAGATGCTGGCAGTTTCTTCCATGCTGTATTCTTTGTGTTATGAAGGTATCTTTGTGGGTGTCCTCCAGATAGGATTGATCTCTCACAATATGTATTATTTAATATATCTCTATATAATACAACATGTATTACAGTAAACCCTCCATTGCTATGGAGTTGCTTATCCGCTGTTACAAAAGCGTAACCCATTTTGTCTCATGCCTATTTACAACAACGTGGAGCAGATAAAAAATCCTATTTTGTACCAAGAACATGTGAGACTGAACAATAATGTGTCTGTGATACCTTTAGATGTCAAGGGCTGCACAGACATTACACTGAATGGATCATTGTGTATCTACCCAATGTCAAGAGGTGAACGTATGTCACTGAACCCCATTCATGATGGGGACTAAGGCTTACAATTGTTCCCCAAGAATGAGTAATTCCTTGTAAATGCAGGTCATAAGATTGCACTGATTAAGTCCTTGCCCTTTGTACACACTGCCAAAATGGATGGTTTAATGTGGTCCTCGGATTGGCCCTGCTGTGGCTGATCACTGCCTCTGATGGAGTGAATAGAATTTGATCAAATTTGACTATAGAGGAGTTAAAATTCATAACAATGTTTCTGTAGATGAACTGGTGAAGGAATCGTTACCGAGCCTTGAGGAGCAAGAGAGAAGGACATCATGTCTGCCCAAACCCACCTACCCCCGCTAGTCCTCCTCCTGAGCCAGTGTCCTGCCAGAACTTAACCCCATTTTTCCATGGGATCAATGCTTCAATATCTATGGTTTATAGGGTTTTTATGGAACATAACCCACACAGATATCTAGAATTAAATTTATGCAGAGCTTGTACTCCACTGTGAAGTTTCCAGTACAATGAGGCATTCTTTATGAATATTATCCCATCTCTATGTATTTTATATGCATTGGTGACTGGTGGATTAATTTATCTATTAGAATAAATTGGGTACATAATGAATGAGAAGTATCAGCTCTTCTGTGATAGCTACATAATGGGGAAATGAGTTACAGCAAGACTAGATTAAAACCCTCACAGGACACAGAGGGTGTCACATGCATATGAACATAACATATAAAAATTAAATGAGTTTCCTTCATGGAGAATTAAGCAAGTGGTCACTTGTACAATGTAATGTATGTGTAACTGTGTGTGTGTATTGCATGGAACAGGAAGAGGTAACACTGAAGCAGAAAAATGTTGGCATTATTTTCTTCTCACTTATGCCAAGTGTTCCTAGTTTTCAGGGGCTCCACGGCACACTCCACCAAGGTCATTGTGATGGTGGATCCATCCAGTATTTACAGAGAGGCAATCATAATTCAGATATGATTCTACTAATGTGTATGTCTCGTCTTCATTACTTTTCATGAAGGGCTTTCTGGGCGTTTCGTATGCTCAAAGTAAATAATTTTTACAGAAATGACAAGTGATATAATGTCGGGTAACGATTGCAATTTTTTTTTAATAAATTTACATGAACACATACTTTTTCCCTGTGTTCCTGCAAGTCATTAATTGAAAGATGGTGAGACATTGGGGAATCAGATGGCCAGCTCAACAAACTGATAAGAAACAACAAAACAACAAGACAAGCAGCATATTAATTAAACTTGGTATTGATCTTGTTCCATTGTTCACCGCAACAGCACTGTAGACCAAGACTGCACACAGTGCTACAGATGAGGCTTTACCAGTGCATTGAAAAGCATGAGCATAACCTCCTTGGACTTGAACCCTACATATCAGGGCGCTATATGACCTGACATTCTGTTAGCCTTCTTAATGGTTTCTGAACACTGTCTGGCAGTTGATAGCACAGAGTTCACTATAACTCCTAAATCCTTCCCATAAGGCGTGCTTTCCATTTTCAGATCTCCCATTGTGTATTCAAACCTAACATTTTTACTTCCTACAAGTAATACTTTACATTTTCTTACAGTCATTTTTATTTGCCACAAATCTGTTCAAGAGCCTGTATGCTGTCTTCTATAATGATTCAACAGACTCTAGATTATCTGCCAATATATCTAGCAGTATCATCTGCAAACGTAACCAGATTGTTACTTATATTCAGATCTAAATCATTTATATAAATTAAAAATAGCAGATGCTTTAGCACTGACCCCTGCAGGACAACTCTCTTAACATCAGCCAATTCATAACCCTCTGCTTCCTGTGTCTCACCCAATTTTGCACCCATCTACATACTGCGCCCTGAACTCCCACTTTTAGTTTGATGTCCACCCTTTAATGTGATACATTATAAAATGCTTTCTGAAAGTCAAGATAACGTAATATCATATGCACCACATTGATCATATCCTTTTGTTGCTTCCTCATAGAATTGCAGCATATTAGTAAAACGTGACCTTCTGATTGTTGATTGTTCAGTAAATTTCCTGTTCTTGCCATGTGCTGCTCAATCTTATCCTTAATAATTCCTTCCATTAAGTTACCTGTGATGCTTATTGGCTTATAATTGCTTGGATCTGCCCAGTACACAGTGACTTCCTAAAAATGTGCATCAAGTGTTTCTATAAGTACTCGTTAATCGCCTTAAGAACTCGAGGGTAAATATTATCTGGTCCTGGTGATTTGTTTGATTTCATCTTATTTAATCTGAGCAGCACTTCTCCCTCTACAATTTCTAAATCCCTTAGTACCTCCTCAGTATTCTCTTGTACCCCTATAAGGTTATCTACTTCCTCACATGTGAAGACCTCAGGAAAATGCAAGTTTAGAGCATTTGCTATTTCTCTGTCTGTATTTTAAAATTCCCCTTTATTATTCCTGATGCACTTCACCTCCTCCTTGATGGTTCTTTTACTACTAAAATACTGAAAATCTCTTTGGGTCATCTTTCACCTTATATGCTGTATTCCTCTTTAACTGCCTTTCAGCTTCCCTAAGTGCTTTGAGTATGATACTCTATAAATAAACATATTTTATTGTTACTATTATTGTAATGAAAAAAGCAAGTTGGGGAAAATAGTTATTTTTTTGTATGTTTATTCAATGTGTTAATTTAAATAGAGGATGTTAATGTCAACTGCATTCAGTGGCAAACTATTCACCACTAAAGCAACTAATTTACCACTAAAGTAAATTTACTAAAAAATAAAATACAATTTGCCTGTGTAATAGGTTACACAATATGTAGCATGAAAGAGATATTTACCTTTCCATGCATATTTTGCATTAGATTTTATTGACTTTAACGTTTCATTTCATTGCATAAACGTCTTTACATCATATATACGGTAAATCAGGTCACATACCCCTCTATACAACCATAAAAGAGAAAAATGTAATATGAACTAACAACAGATACTAAAATGTGAAAAAGCTTTTGATTTAGAGTATAAACATGTTTTATATCTAACTAGTGGTACTATGATGCCTTGAAATATAATCTCATTTATTCATACAGAGCTTAAAAAAACAGCATAATATCAAAGAACAAAAATAAGGTTTATTTCATAATGCACTATGCATGCAAGTACAAACACACTCAAATGAGTTATCTATTAGTTGGTCATGGTTTGGTGAATTTTAACTTCCTCAAAAGGTTTTTCATCAATAATATTATAAATATGAAGAAATAAATAAAATGTTATTTCAAAACAATGAAGTACACTGCATCAATAAATGTAACAACATAGAATGAGTCTTTGTCTAAATTAGCTACTAAAGCATGACTGAGAAACCATGAAAACAGAGGGTGGCTTCGAGGTGCTTCACCAGTTCTGTCAGCTGGCCCGTTCTGCTTCATTTGATGTAGTTAATTATTGTTCCTTTATTTTCTCATAAAATATATATGCATTTTTTATTTACTTTATTAGGCATGGTGTTTAGCACTGCTGCCTCACACGCCAAGCTAGACACACGTTTATTAGGACACTTCTCAGTATGGCTGTGTTTTGGTATGTGAGTCAATTGGTGCCATGTCACATTAGTGCCTGTTTGTGGTGGGTTTATGATCCCTTCGTTGTAGGGATACAAGCTGGCATCCTGCATGTTAATAGCTACCTCAGACCATTTGCAGACAGATAAATCGATGGACACTTCTATTGTTTCTCAGTGGCAGAGGTGCTAACCAGATGCCATGCTGATGCTGATGAGTATTTAATTACTGCTCGCCAGAACACTCCACAGCTTTTCTTAAATGAATCTGAGGACCCACATTCACATGTCGCAGTGTTCATTTATCATTCCTGATTTTACTGTGTATTTCAAAGTAATCTCTAAATCAACTAGACAGTTTATTTTCTGTTGGGGATAAGCAGAAAGGAATTTGTTCTGAGAAAGCAGACTGAAAAGAACATTTTGTTATAGAACTCATAAAATTTTACTTTTTGAGTTCATTAAAAAAAGTACCAGTGTAGACATGGATGTTCTTTTTTACCTAAATTCTGGTGACTTTGAATTTTTGATTTGTTGGTGAATATATTTCAAATCAGTTTCAATCAAATTATTAGCATTTTACAGTTCTAAAAAAAGTATTTTTTGCTTGACCTATCTAGGAATTAAATATGCAATACATGAAGTGGTAGAAAGACATGATGTACACAAATCATTAAACAGAGCAATAACGATTAATTAATGATGTGCTACGGTTATAGAATCGTGAAATGTTATTTAATATGTTATAGTTACAAAGTGAAAAATAATAAATCAGATATAAACATACAACATGTATGACAGAAAAAATAAAAATAAGACAATAAAATGAAATGAAACTGCTAATGCAAACTGACTGGTAGTGTGGCTGCTTACATACAAAAATGTTGCAGGTCAAGTTGGTGATTTATTTACACCAGTGCTTCCCAGCCTCGTCTTGTGGTCCACTGTGGCTGCAGGTTTTTGTTCCAACAAGATTCCTAATCAGTGACAACACCTGATAGCACTGATCTCATGTAATTAGCTGGTGGTCTTTTTCTTTTATTCTACATTGAGGAAAGCACAGCAGCATGATTTTTACATTGATAAGACATTTAGAAATATTTCTGCTTTTGCTATTGATTTAAATGCTTAACTCTCTTCTGTTGATTATATTTTGCCCTTTCTCTGTGCATTTTTCCCCCTTCGTTGTATCTTATTAATGACAATTTAAAACGAGCAGATCAGACACGCTGACAAACAACACTGACTAATCAAAGGCTGCAAGTACTTTAGCGTCAGACCCACTAATTAGTAAATAATGGATTAATTAAACAATTAGAACACCTAGAAAAGTAGAATGAAAATCAAGATGAAAATATTGTTAAAAAGAAAAAAATACATTATTCCCATATAGCTGCATGGTACATTTTAATATATATATATTATTTACCAAACTTAATTTTCTAATTTGTATATTGTTCCCAAAACACAGAACTTGGGAAATAACACATCACTTAATTAGCCCAGGGGTCCAATTAAAAACAGAAATTGGTTGGAAGAAAAACCTGCAGCCACAGAGGGGCCACAGGACCATCCATCCATTATCCAACCTGCTATATCCTAACTACAGGATCACGGGAGTCTGCTGGAGCCAATCCCAGCCAACACAGGGCACAAGGCAGGAAACAAACCCTGGGCAGGGCGCCAGCCCACCACAGGGCCATAAGGTCTGAGCTTGGGAAACACAGATTTAAAAGTTAATAGCTGGTAATAACTGAAAGATGCAATACAAGCTCCTGGCCAGCAGAGGGCAACAAGTTAAATACTGAGAGAATGGAAAAGAAATATACTGTATACTGTATGTGTACTACAATTGAACAAATATATACTGTGTATATATATATATATATATATATATATATATATATATATATATATATACATTTAATCACATATAAGATTAAATATCTTTTACTTCATATACCACCATCCCAAGACACTTTTCAAATATTTATATAATGTAAATACATCCATGTGCATCTGTGGTCTAAAGTTTTATTGGTAGATTAACAACTTAAAGGAACTCTTGGAGTTACTTTATTTTTAACAGACTCTCTGTAATGAAGCCTTCTGTAAAAGGAGCTATATTAAAAAAATTACCAAATTTCAGTCTTTGTATTTGATGTTTAATTTTGCAATAAGGCAATGAAGGCATTTTAATTGTGAAGTTTTTATTTGTAAGCTGGAACACTCTGTTATTGCTTTAAATGTAATACTTTTTCACATTTCCTGTTAAAAAAATACTTTTAGTTTAATTAATTTTATTGTTGTTATACCTTACATAACATTGAAAAGAGTTTGTTGCTTGTCTCATTAATTAAGAAACATGCAGGAGCAATACAGTACAGTATCCATTAAATGATGAGTAGTAATTATAAACAAAGCAATACTAATGATAGATAGATAGATAGATAGATAGATAGATAGATAGATAGATAGATA
>JANRMT010062852.1:32399273-32419387 GCA_026402145.1 Polypterus bichir lapradei | reverse complement strand
CTATCTATCTATCTATCTATCTATCTATCTATCTATCTATCTATCTATCTATCTATCTATCTATCTATCTATCTATCTTGCCTTGTTGTCCATCTGTTGCTCAGTTGTTCTGGCCTGTTGTCGCCATGTCCAGTGTTTGCTGTGTCATATCATATCAACTATACTTCTGCTTGATGTATATTACTGTGATTGTGACTTGGCCACAGCAACCACATTTTGGGGGATTCAACCTGAGTATCATTTCCTGACATGAATAATCTGCCTGTGTTAATCACCATTGCAATCTTTAAGAAAAACTTGTAAAACACAACTTAACAGATTATATGTTCACCAGCGCCATGGAACATCCACCATAGTTGTTCACAAAATGTTGCAGTGTTTGCCGTTCAATATACCAGGGTTTGAGTCCTTGCTCAGTCAATTCCATTGTGGAGTTTGAACATTTCATCCATATCCACATGCAGTTTAAATGGGTCTTGTGCATCTTTGTGCATTCATGTGCCCTGTGATGAACTTCTGGTTTCTGCTTTGTATACAGTGCTGCATACGTATGATCCAGGTCACTGCAACTGTAAAACAGAAGGAGTAAATTTAGGAAAAGTACATATGTATACTAATTAGTACAGAAGGCACAAATTCCTCCGATTTCAGACATTTTACCGATTTTATGTGAAAGCCAAACATTTGTAAGTCTTTGCTGCCACCTAGTGCATATGAATGATTTTACATCTATGATAAAAGGATGATGCTGTACATTTACACCATTTTAAAGAAATAAAAAGGGAAGTTACTCTGAAACAAGTACATATTTAAATTCAGCATGTTATCAAACCCACAGATTTTTTAAAAGATCCAAATATACAACATGAATCCTAAAATAAAATAAAAACCTTGCAAAATCATAAAAATGATATTGTTCCTCCCACTTTCCAAAACAAATAGCTCTAATCAATCTTTTCCTCACCTCCCCCTCCATTTCGATCAGCCTTTGGGTCATAGGCATATGTGAGTATGCGAATATCTTTTGGCTTTCTCATGTCTACATCCATCCATCCATTATCCAACCCGCTATATTCTAACTACAGGGTCACGGGGGTCTGCTGGAGCCAATCCCAGTCAACACAGGGCGCAAGGCAGGAAACAAATCCCAGGCAAGGCACCAGCCCACCACAGGGCACACACATAGCACACACTAGGGACAATTTAGAATCACCAGTGCACCTAACCTGCATGTCTTTGGACTGTGGGAGGAAACCGGGGCACCCGGAGGAAACCCACGCAGACATGGGAAGAACATGCAAACTCCATGCATGGAGGACCTGGGAAGTAAACCTGAGTCTCCTAATTACGAGACAGCAGCACTACCCACTGCACCACCATGCCGTCCTCATGTCTACATGCTTTCTGTAATTTAAATCACTTTACTGATGGGTGGTTGGCCCTACAGCTGTACAAATTGTGGCTTTCCAGGCCGGGTTCTTTTTAGGGTAGACAGGAGGGTCATCAAGATCATTGGCAGAATAGTGAAGCAGAAGTCATATATTAATTTTCACAATGTTACTAGAACAAAAAAAAAAACCTTGAAGTTAAAACTAAACACTATTCACTGCTAGACTGGCCCAAAACACTTCGCTAAACACATAGCTCTAAGCACTCACTGTCTTCCTCACCTCCCACTCCCATTTCTCTGTCGCTCTGCACTCCGACCCCTACACCTTCCACCAGGTAATCCCAGCTGGGTATTCCAAAGTATACCCAAATATCTAAATGTTTTAGTTCCTCTTAGCTGTTGATTCAAAGACAGTTAATAAAATGACTATGGAAACTTCAAGGAGATGAAGATGAAATCAGCTATTGGTATGACTGATACACTCTTTTTTCCATGATCCTTAAGCTTCAGAAACATTGATAATCCACACCTCCATGAGCCTGGATGTTGATGCAAAAGTAGTTATTTAAAACAGATTAGCAAGGCACTCACTGGCTTAAATAAAATTGTGTGATTGGGGGGCTGTCCTTGTTCTTTAATGTCCCTCTAATTTCTTAGAAGGACAATCCATTAAAAAATGCCTATTTTTAATTCTTCATGTAATATCTCCATTTAACACAGCTTACATGAAGATCAGGACCTCATTTACAGTAATTTTTCCAGTTGCACAAGCAGGTCTAGTGACTTGCTCAGGGTCTCACAAGGAAGCAGAAATAATACTTCTTATATGTAAACTGTTATGAGAGAACAAAATATAAAATTGAATTCTAAAATGTGCTTGTGCAAATGATGTCTGGATGTCCGTGTTAAACAAGCAGGCACTTTCAAGTACATTTTCCTTTACAGTCCTCTTCTCACTTCTCTGTACACCTCCTCACTAGGCCTCACCATCCTGTGCTGTGGTTTCTCATATCAGTGCTATGCCAATAAATCTTAGCTGTACCTGTTCTTCCCTCCAAAGGACAACACTTTTTCAGGTAGAATCTCATTGATATCTCAACCAGGATGTAAGAGCACCATCTCCATCTCAAACTAGCAAAGACATTCCATCTATGCATCACCCCATCTCTGTTCAGCTCGGCTCATTATCACTAACAGCCACTAAGTCTGTACCCAATCTTGATGTGGTGATTGATCACCAGCTATCCTTCATTGACCAAGATGCAACTATTTTATTCTTGCACATTTATTGTTTACAACATCTGCAAGATCAGAGTATGCAGAACGATTCCTGGTCCAGGCATTAATCTTGTCATATCTCGGCTACTGCATCACTCTACTGGCAAAAGCACCTGCATGTGCTACCAAGCTACTTCAGATAATTCAAAATGCAGTGGCAGTACTTGTGTTCAAAAAGTTGAAATGGTTGCATGTCGCGCCTTCTTTCAGGTTGTTACACAGTATCCCTGCAGCAGCATGCTTTAATTTCAAGTACTTGATGCTTGCCTACAGAGTAGTTAGTGGGTCAGCACTGACATTCGTTAGGTCTTATGATCCTTCTTGCCCTTCCAGGTCTTCTAGCACTTGCTCAATGTGACATTAAATCTCAATTAGAGTAGCACCTATCTGGTGGAATGAGTCGCCCACCTCCATCTGAAGTGCAGACTCTCTCAATGAGTTTAAGAACGTTTTGAAGACTGTAGGAATTTTATGATTAAAAATTTAAAAAATATCACCCAGGCGAACACCATAATAATGTGGGATTTTTACAAAGACATTTTAACTTGGCTAATTAATAAACCAGTCTTGCCTATGGTAGTAATATTGGTAATTAATCAAATAATTTGGCAAGACTCCTACTTTATTTGCCTTTACTCTCCCTGTTGTTGGAGGTGGTCATCTTTGGCCATTAGCCTAACATCAAGTTAACTGAAACACAGCTGCATTAAGAAACAGAATAATACTGTAGAATTTATTAAACACAAGGATTATAGAAGTATGTTTAAAGCATATATATGTATATATACGGTATCTATATATATAATTGACTAAGTCGCGCGACCATGGGGTACGCACGACAGAGACCATGGGATACGCACAACAGAGCCACGCCCGCCAACTCAGAGAGCCCTGCCCACCAACTCTGAGACCATGGAATACGCACGACAGAGCCCTGCCCGCTAACTCTAACCCTCCTCTTGCATCATAGGATACACACGACAGAGCCCCGCCCACCAACTCTAACCCTCCTCCTGCGTCCACCCTCACTCTCGAGGCATGCGCACTGCCTGCTCATGTGCCCACATGCAACACCTCACCAAACACAGCCTCAGTAGCTTTCATCTCTGCTACAGTCCACATGCACTTCTGAGCCACGTTGACTTTCAATTGTTCTTTTCGGTTCTGGCTGCTTTTCTATATATATAATTGATCAAGTCGCCCGACCATGGGGTACGCACGACAGAGCCCCACCCACCAACTCTAACCCTCCTTCCGCGTCCACCCTCGCTCTCGAGGACTTATCCCTACCGACGAAGTAACTTTCACCAGCGTCGACTCCATCGCCACAGACGATCCTGCAGATCAACTTTCATTTCCCGAAGAATTTCTTAACAGTCTTACTCCCACTGGCATGCCTCTGCATAAACTCAAAATTAAAGTTGGTTCAGTTGTCATGTTTCTCAGAAACCTCATGCCAGCAAATGGTCTCTGTAATGGCACTAGACTTTCTGTTACCAGCATTCACCGCAATGTGCTGGAGTGTAAAACTATCGCAGCTGCTACCTCGCAAACTGTCCTTATTCCCCAGATTTCCCTGACCCCATCATATTCAAATTTGCCTTTTTACTTTTACACGCAGACAATTTCCTGTTAGATTGGCCTTTGCAATGACAATTAATAAGGCTCAGGGCAAAACTTTCAAAAAGATATGCCTGTATCTGCCAAAACCAGTTTTCAGTCACGGACAATTGTATGTTGCTCTCTCCAGAGTTCCATCTTTTCATTCACTCACAGTCGTATCCTCAAACCCACCCCATTTGGACAACTGTGTCTTTCAGGAAGTGTTCACCCATCAATAAATAATTATGCAGCATATACTACGCCACAGGTTGGCTAGTGTTATGTATAAACGTCTACGTGTGGAAGTGTGTGTGTCTGTCAGTCCGGCCCAGAGGTGCGCAGCTACAGCATGAAGCTGAAAGAAAGCAACTCCATTGCCAAAGTGAAACCGCCGAGGAAAGACAAACTCACTTAGCTGCTAATACACAAGCGAGGTAAGCACATCAGCAAAACAAAACCTCTGAGGAGAGAGAAACTCGCTGAGCTGCTGATAGATAAAAGGGGCGAGCACGTCCACAAAACGAAACTTCAGACTCTGCATTTCAGTTTTTTATCTGATGATTTCAATAGTTTCTAGGAGCCTGGGCTTTTTACAGCATGGGCTTACATAGCTAGTATATACAGTATATATAGTCTTATTATATAATGATATATAAGACTGGACGTAGACACACTAAACAGACAAACATACTGTATATGATATGGGTAGGCTGTTTTACTTGCATTTAAAGTTTTACATTATCTTGGCAGTGGTAAATAGTTTTTACGATACCAAGTCTTTATGGATGATGTCTGGTGTTGTGTGGAGTTGTGGTTTTGTTGTTGCCCAAGTTCAAGTGGACAATTCCTCATGCGTTGGAGTGCACTCTTTGTTCTTGCTGCATCAGTGTAGTGCTGCTGCTTCCTCAGCTTTCCTTCTGCTGTCTTTTGCCACTTCATAGGGAATAGGCATTACTCATTCTGGCCCAAGAGTTTAAATGCTGAATATCCCTTCCTAAAGTAATGGTTTCTCATCCTCATCAGTTTATCGGCATAGGGCCTTTGGTTTGAGAGACTGAGTCTCAGCTTCAGGTTCACAAAAATAAGAATTTGTTGAATTCAGCTCTCCAGGGAAAAGAGGCTTATAATTTCTTAGGTTTCACAGACCTGGCTTCAGAAGGTCATTTTGCATATTTCTCTCGCCTTGAGAGAACCCAAGAAAGGGTGCCCTGAAAGAATACCCACGGAGTTCCCAGCAAATTTCCTAGAAAGCTTCTTCAGGATGGTGGAGAGGGTTTTAAGGGAATGTATAACTTCCCCTGATTATTTAAAGTCACTTTTATTTACAAAATCAGTGTCTGCTAATAGGCGAGTTCTTCTGTCCATTTCAGTTGTCATCCCTTGAATTATAGGCCTTTGTCCTTGCTTGACTCTATTTCACACCTTCTTGCTCAAGAGCTCTGCAAAGAGACCTCTGGAGTTTTGTCACTTCTGATTTACACTTTTGTTATCAGATGATGTCCAGGCAGATACTGGTACAAGCTGGACTTCAGTCACTTAGTTTAGAATGCAAGAGTGGAAGGTGCAGCCAGCTGCCTGCATCCCTGTTAAATCTGCTTTCTTAACAGGCCAGGTGTGCCACAAAAGCATAGCAGAATGGGCAATGCCCACTTTATCCTACAAGATTCTGTTTCAGTTCTTGTAACTAAGGGAAGATGAAGTAGTTTTGTGTTCTGTTTGTTTTAAAGATCTTTACTTGTGTTTATCAATTTTGCAACCTTTCATTGTAGCTCTCATTCCAAACAGTCTCCCAGACTGATGTTTACTCAGTTATGTTGACCTTTTTGTAAGTCACTTTCAATAAAAGCATCTGCTGAATACATGTAAACCTAAATGCTTGTCAGCATAAGAAATACCAGTGGTGGAATTTCACAGTTCTATAAGTAGATAACGCTACAGTCTGAAGGTTGAGAATAAAACCTTATGTCAAGTACAATATTTGAGCAGGAGGCAGTCCATGAAGGTGACCCAGCACTAAAATTTAAAACAAGAACTTTTGAAAACGGAATTGGTAGGTAGGTTCAGCATGGAGTAGTGTTTCAGGGAGTCAGACTCGATTAAACATCGCACACAACTCACTTGTGGACTTTGCACATTATGCCTCTTACTTTACTACATGCCTGTGTTATTAATTAGTGATTCTAAATTGGCCAGAATCAGATACATGAGAGTTTGTGCACAGTGTGCACTTTTAAAGACTTTATGTCACATTCATTATTACTGCTTGACTTGGGCCCAGGAATTATCAGCATAGGCTCTGGTTCTCTGGGAACCTATTCTGGAAAAAAATGGTTGAGCTAATGGGAGGTGAGGCTGGAACTGAGTAACAGGAGGTGGGATGAATACTCAGCTATCAAGAGCGAGAAAAGCCAGGGTTTGGAGAGAGAAAATGAGTGAAGTAAAGGGAATGCTTGGTGTCACATTGTGTAGGGTAGGTGTGAGAGCCACCTCACCTGGTAGAAGGGGCACAAGACCTGTTTAGTTATACACAGAAGGGTAGTTGTTTCATTCTTTTGCATTCTAATTATCTATTCTTTGTTTGGTCTTTCTATGTTATTTTTATTCAATCAAAGTACCATTTTTTCTTCCAGTATTTTACTTGTTCCAGCGTTTACAATTGATTGATTCTACAGCAATAGTAAGGCAAGTGTGACAAATAACAGAGTAAATCATAAACTGAGGAGGGTGTAAAATAGATTATTAATCCTAACCCTAAATATAACACTGTTTGTTAATGTTTATGGTAACTGACCTGTGTTTGGTGATCATCATTTGGTGACGTTGCTGGATGTCCTCTTCAGCCCCTCAGTTTTTCACAATTTTACGATGAAATGTTCACTGTACAACTGTTTTTTCTTTTCTTTTCAGCTACTAGACCAATAGTTCCTCCAGAAATATTCCTGTACACTCCACCTTGCAATGAAATGTCACAGTTAAACAAAACAATACTTGCATGCATGGTTTTAAATTACCAAAAAGGCACCAATGTTAAATGGAATTCAATCAATCTGATTTCATCTTCCAAATTGGAAATGAAAGACACCAAAATTGAAGCAACATCCATCTTTTGGAGCAAAATTGAAATTCTCCATGAAGACTGGCTGAAAAACAAGTACTCATGCATTGTGTCCCATGTATCATTAAAGGAACCAGTCACAAAGGAAACAAGCTTTTGTTCAGGTAAGATATTTTGTTTGTTGTAAGTTAATAATTTAATAAGTGGATTTATGAAGGATAACAGTTTAAAAATGTATGTCATTTATTAACACTTTCAAGTTTTATGCCTCAACAATTATTTTGAATATACCTCAAAAATAATTTCACTATCTAAATCTTAAAAATAAAGTTAGTTCCCTTCATTTACCAAGTTGACTACAACAATGAAAATAGATACATTTCTTGCTGACACCAACGTAAAATCAGGGGGTAATTTTAATAAACGGTCATGTAAAAAAGTAAGTACCCCAGATAATGGTGATATGGTTAAATAAAACACACAATGAAAATTTGCCTTTTTCATCATTTATTCATCAATAATAATAATAATTATTATTATATTTAATAATAATAATTATGTTTATATAGCACTTTTCTCACTACTCTAAACGCTTTTACATAGACAGCGTGGAGTCACTTCAACCACCACTAATGTGTAGCATTTACTTGGGTAATGCAATGGCAGCCATTTTTGCACCAGTGCGCTCACCAGACATTAGGTGTTAGATGGTTAAGGGGTGAGAGATAGTTAGCCAGTTAGAAACAGGGGATGAGTAGGGGGCCAGAATGAATAGGCTGTGGTGGGAAGTTTAACCAGGATATCGGGATACACCCTACTCTTTACGAAGGGTGCCCAGGGATCTTTCAAAACCACAAAGAGTCAGGACCTCAATTTTGCGTCTCATCTGAAGGATGACGGCATTTTTACAGCACAGTGTCCCTGTCACTGCACTGGGGCATTGGGATCTACATTCAGATCACAGAGTAAGTGCCCCCTGCTGGCCTCACCAACACCTCTTCCAGCAGCAACACATGCTTTTCCGGAATGGTCTCCCATCCAAGTACTGGCTGGGCCCGAGAATGCTTAAAGTCAGGTGGATCACCTGTTCTGAAGTGAATGTGGTATGGCTGCTGGCTATGACCAAAATATCAATAGATTTTGAAAAAGAAATTAAAGCCTTGGCCTCAGAAGCTGGTGTTGCCCCCTTTAGCAGAAATACTTCTTGCAGTCATTTTGCATTACTGTCTACCAGTCTCTGACATCGATCTGCTGAAATTTGTGACTACTTCTCTGTGCAAAATTCCTTCATTTGCAAGAAGTTTGTGAATTTTCTCGTATGTACTGCCCGTTGCAAATCCCCCAACAGTATTTTAAATCAGGACTCTGAACTCATTGGGTGCCTAAAATTTTAAAATCAAAGTATCACCAGATTTTGTGTCCTAACTGGAATTTCAAGCTAATCATTTCAGACTGAAAGAAATTTAAAAAGCATTTTATAAATGGAGATGGAACCTGCATACATAACTGTGGATCAGGGACCAAAAAACAACTGAAACAACAGAAGCAATGCCAACACTGTAGAAATTCGTACTCCAGTTTAGTTCTGGCACAATTATGTTCATATTGTTGTTATGATGTGGATAGTGTGGTATAGTGATAAATAAAACAATTTGCACAAATCTGAATTTGCAGTGGAACTAAAAGTTTCACATTGCAAAAAGTATTTGGCTGTTCATTTCCAGGTAAATTTGTGCCATTGATACAATTTGGTTCCATTTTCATGCTTTCCTGTCATTTACTACTTAAAAAAAGACTTGCAATGAAAAAAAAAATCTCTGGGCTCATTTCTGACACAAGCAGATATTTTGTTGAGCTGTTGGACATGTGTTGTGATTGCTGTGGTGGTGTGATGCCCAGTTTGCCATTAGAATGACAATCTTGGTGATCATAATCCTAAAGATGTGCCAGACACTTGATTGACTTGATTTGACTTGAACCTAATTTTGTAAAATTTGACTTGGTTGTATGGAATGTTATTTGATTTTAATAAATTCAATAAAATGTTTAAAAAAAAAAAGATGTGCTAGAGACAGACCAGAAATTTGCATCTTCATGGCACTTGGAGTGTGCACGTCCTGAGGCTCCCCTGCAGGAATCAAGAATCGGGAAAGCTCAGTTTCTAGGCAACAGCGGGAGAAGGGATGTTGTTTGCAGCTTTCTATTTACTGCGTTTTCCTGTAGAAGAAAAGCAGCAATATTCATGATGATGCATTTTTGAGTGTCTTTTTATGGAATACATAAAGAATGTCACATTTTAATTTAAAAAACACAGTGTGCTTCTTTGTTGTAATGTAAATAACAGGCAGAAATAGAATTGATTTTGCCAGTGAGCTATAGATTGCCTGCAGTATGTAGTACTGGGAAAAAAACATATAAACTCATATAGTCTTGCAAAGTGAAACTTGCCTGTTTTGTTCATCAGTAGCATAGTATACTGTATATTGATTACATATCTCAAAGGACCCACATAACGGGTCAATATTATAATAATATGCTTTGGTCTTTGCATCAGTTAGTCAGGAAAAGACTAAGGAAATCCCCTCTTCTTCACTTAAAATATCCATGTTGTAAAAGCTCCTCTGGGAAACTGGATTTGAGGAGATACTACCCCAGCCTATTCTCCACAGAATATGCCCGTATGTGACAACCAGTCCTTCCAAAATCTGAACAACTACATCTGTGGGACATGCCATGCTAGAAACAAAAACATCAAGTCTGCTGCAAAGGGATGGTTGCATATGCAAGATGATGTTTTTTACATAGGTTGCAAAGAAACAAAAAATAAATAAGTGTTATAGCGTTTGTATTAGGGATTATGTGGAAATTTAAAACATGTTTAGTGCGACTAGTTTTTCGGTTAATAGGTTTTGGTCAAATGTTTTGATCACCCCATGTTTAGTACACCTAATTCATGTGTTCTAAATGCATTTGTTGATAGAAATATAGAATAGCCTCCTATGATATCTAAAATAAGATTTTTAAATAATGTTTTAGGCTTTTATTAATCTTTAAGTATTAAGATTGTCATTCCATGTGAAAATCGTTTTTGATAATAGACTAAAGATTATAGACTTATAAAATTATGGAAAATTAGTTGTATGTCTGTGGAAGACTAAATTACAAGAGTGCAAATGCACAGAATAACTTTCTTCTTTGTTTTTAGCTTGTAACAGTCAGGATCCCACCATTATGGTAAAAGGTCCTTTCAGAAACGAGTCTGCCAAGTCTGACGATATACATTTCAAATGCATTATAAATGGTGCTTACACTGGCAAAGTGTCTTGGAAACTCAATGAAAAGGATATTTCCAGTCAAAAAAATGAGACAACTGTCAATGGCATTGTTAGCCATCTGATTCTGTCTGCTTCTGTATGGCAAACAGCAAAAGTAATCAACTGCTCGATAACTGATATATGTTTATCGAGGAAATACAGCACAACTGGCATTGAAGGTTAGTGAAATTATTTTGTTCTTTATAAATTGTAATTTTACTTATATATTGCATCCAGAAAATGACATTCAATCATTTCTCCCTTGAAGATGGCAACAATCTAAAATATTATAGAGGAATTTAGTGTTAATTGTATTAGATTCTCTCATTCTCTTGTCCCTTTTCCCCTTAGTACAGCACTGGTGTGAGGAGAATAGCATCAGGTGAGAGGGGAAGCAGCCTTGGAGGAGACATGAGTCCATAGCAAGGCGCACATACGCTCATTCACACGACGTCCATTTAGAGCCACCAGGCAAACCAGCCTGTGCAGGATAAGGAAAGCAACCAGAGGAAAACAATATGTGATTTCTGTACAGATAATATGTAGGCTGAACCATGGAAATGTAAAAAAGCAAGGTAGCAGTGTAAACCATTGAATCAATGAGGGGCTCTTAAACTAAAGATTAAAACCTAAATGTAGGACTCCAGTTCTTCTTTAGTGGGATACCCAAATCGCAATGTGAAGTAGGGAGCATGGAGGTGCGTAGTGATGAGTGAAACGATTCAAGGGAAATTGAATTTACAGCAAAAACTCAGTGTTTTACTTCTCAAACAAATTTGCAAAATAAATTGCATTTTGCTTCCAGTGAAAAATTGAATTCCCTCCTGAAGGTTTCTCATGTATTAACTCGTCATGCACCTACCTGTCATTTAATATTTCAATAAAGATCTGTAACAAAAATAAAAAAAAAAAAAAAACATTGGAAATGAGCATGTCCTCAGCTAGGATAATGCTGTGCTAGGTAATGGTGGGGGGTGTTTGGCAGTGGGAAACAGTAATGTGTGAAAGGGTGGAAAATATATACAGCATGTCACATTTTTAAAAAATGTACTGCATTCCTCCACAGTGATGTGAATGAGAGGCATGAATAGAACTGATTGTACTGGTGTGGCATAGATTACATGTTTCACACATCTACGGAACAGAACTCATGGATGAATGGGTGTAAATGGGCACGTCACTTGTATCTGTTGATTGTCATTCACATTTTGAACAAATGCATATATGTGCAAGGAGACGAGCATACTGAGATCGCAGCGTGCCACATCTATGTGTCTCTCTGTAAGTATTCCGCCTATACCCACCTGCAGCTCTACAGCAGTCATAAAGAAGGAAATTGTACCATTAAATAACTCCACAAATAAATAATCAACTGAAATGTACTGTACGGATGGTTTATATTATTGTAGCTTGATTGACTGAACAGAATTGTATAAAGTAATCTGCTGTTCCTATTAGCTATTGATTTAGTACATATTGTAGCAGCAGATTTTGATGAGATGATTTGCTGTAACTTTATTTTCCAGCTCACGTGGCTGTCTCCATCATTTTGATTCCAACTGAAACTTTGGAGACGCTTGATTCCTGTTATTTAGACATAATAAACTCTGTTGGAACATATAAACATATTGGTTAAATATTGGAAGTAGTTAGATCTGGAGATATATTTCCAATGTTTTTTATTGGTTCCAGTTGACCTTGTAGGCGTTTTTAATGTGGTCATGAGTTTAGAAACTCATCCAGTTTCATCCATCCATTATCCAACCTGCTATATCCTAACTCATGGGGGTCTGCTTAAGCCAATCTCAGCCAACACAGTGCGTAAAGCAGGGAACAAATCCTGGACAGGGCGCCAGCCCACCACAGGGCACACACACCCAGCACAATTTAGGATCGCCAATCCATCTAGCCTGCAGTGGGAGGAAACAGAGCACTCGAAGGAAACCCATGCAGACAACATGCAAACTCCACACAGGGAGGACCTGGGAAGCGAACCCAGGTCTCCTAACTGCAAAGCAGCAGCACTACCACTGTGCCACCGCTCCAGTTTCATTATAGCCTCACATCTTCTAACCAACAACGGAATAGGAGCAGGGCCCATTAATTTGAGCCCAATGTAATGCTTTTAGTGTAAAAGACCAATTTTACATTTGCAAAAGTTACTGTAATATTTGAGTTAGCTTGACTTACTATTGTTTGCAAAGCTTTGGTTTTATACACCTGGAAAGGAATATAACTAATAGTTTTAAATGTAACCTCAGAAGTCAAGTGCTGTTTAACTAGTGTGTGCTTCATAATAAAACCTCCGAGGCCTTGTGGCTATTTTAGCCACATACAGAAACATATCCTTCTGAAAAGAGCCCAACAAGATTCAACATAACATTAGAATTATTTTACAATCAAACATACCTGTGAAGATATTACATACTGTATATCATAGAAATTCTTACATTATATCATAAAAGTAGTTGATTGTTCATTTGATTGACTGCTGGAAATAGAATAATTCTCACACAATTAAAGGAACTTTTCCTTTTCTGGAGACAAACAACATTTTATTGCTAATGCAGATGTAATATTCTAATTCAATTACTTGTATGCGCCCTTTATTGGTCTTAGTATGTGAATTTACTTACACACAAAAGTCAGGCCCTGAAGAAGAAACGTTGCAGTAGTGTGTAGTATCAAGAGATGGTATGGAAAAAAAATTGAGATGGACCTTTTTAACCTTGTTTCCTGTTTACATCTTTATTTTTATGCTATGAAGTCTTTCCAGTTGTTTAATCCCCAGAATTGATAAGAACCCTAAGGGCTCAGGTTGGACACAATAGTAACTGAAATGTATTGTACATAGGATTTATATAATTGTAGTTAGACTGCTAAAGAGGGTTGAATATGACATTCTGCTATTACTATAAGTATTATAATGCAGTAGATTTATTAATGAGAAGGTTTCTAGCATATGACTAAACAGAGGCTACCTACATCCATTTAGCAAAACCAGTAATCCCAAACCATACACTGTTTCCTGCTCTCCTTTGGTGGTGCCTTGCCAGCCTCTAATGCAGCCATCATCAGTTTCTGCTTGTCCCCTTACATATTCTCTTCAGCATTTGAAAGGCCTACTCAATTGGATTTAAATTGGGTGTTTGGTGGGCATGGCATTGCACTATCAGCACATGCTCCCAACCAACCAACCGTCTTGGCCATTAAAGAAATTTCCATTTTTCCGTTTTGAAAAACCCCTGTGTTGCCTTAGCAGTATGTCTCGGATCATTATTATGTTGTAGGATAAAGCCCCATCGAATGAGTTTAAAGGGATATGCTGGAACTTGAGCAGATAAGATGTTTCTGTGCACCTCAGAATGCATTGTTAAATCATCAATGAAGAAACCGTAAGTATGCCTGTACCTTTGGCAGCCATACATGCCCAAGCCATAACATCCTAACACAAGTTTAACAGATGAGGTGGTCTGCTTTGGATCCTTTTCATCTCCACCATCTCCACATTTTTCTCTTGCCATCACTTTGGTGCAGGTTCATCTTTGTCTCATTTCTCCACAAGACCTTTTTCCAGAATTCTGCAGCCTCTTTTAAGTACTTTTTCACAAACTGTAATCCGGCCATCCTGTTTTTGTGGCTAGTGGTTTGCATCTTGCAATGTCGCTGCTGTATTTCTGTTCATGAAGTCTTCTGCGCATAGTCATCTCTGACACGTCCTCCTGAAGACTCTGTCTGATCTGTTAGACAGGCATTTGGGACTTTTTCTTTACCATAGTGAGGATTCTTTCTTAGACTACCAGTCCCTTTGAAACTACTAAGTTCACCAGTGCATACTTTCTTCCTTAGGTTTTATCGATGTCTCTATTGTTTTAATTCTTGCTTTTTAGCCTCAGAATGGCTGCTTTGACTTTTATTGGTACGTCTGTTATCTTTAAGTAAAACTTCCTAATGTTTGTGTGAAATTTACCCTTTCTCCTCTTGTTCTTGATGAACTCATTTTAAAACAACAGTCTCGATCCACTGGACTAATTCCCTTCATAATTTTAAACACTTCAATCATGTCACCTCTTAATATTTTTTTGCTTAAACTGTAAAGGCTCAGCTCTTTTAGTCTTTCCTCATAATTCAACCCCTGTAGCCCTGGAATCAGCCTAGTCGCTCTTCCCTGGACATTTTCTAGCGCTGCTTTGTCCTTTTTGTAGCCTGGAGACCAAAACTGCACCCAGGACTCAAGATGAGTCCTCACCAGTGGGTTATAAAACTTCAGCAGAACCTCCTGTGACTTGTGCTCCACACATCAAGGCGCTATATAACTTTACATTCTGTTAGGTTTCTTAATGGCTTCTGAACACTGTTGGGAAATCGATAGTGTAGAGCCCTCTACGACTCCTAAATCATACTCATAAAGATGTACTTTTTAATATTTAGACCTCCCATTGTGGATTCAACTCTAATAGTTTTACTTCCTACTTGTAATACTTTACTTTTACTGACATTAAATTTTATCTGCCACAAATCTGCCCAAGCCCGCATGCTGTCCAAGGCCTTCTGTAATGATATAACGGATTCCAAATGATCTACTAATCCACCTATCTTGGTATCATCTGCAAACTTAACCAGCTTGTAACTTATATTCTTATTTAAATCATTTATATATATTAAAAATAAAAGCGGCCCTAGCACTGACCCCTGTGGAACACCACTCCTAACATTGGCTAATTCTAATAAGGTTCCTCACACCATCACCCTCTGCTTCCTGTGTTTGAGCCAGTTTTGCAACCATCTATACACAATGGCCTGAACTCCCACTTCTTTTAGTTTAATGCCCAACCTCTCATGTGGCGCCTTATCAAATGTTTTCTGAAAGTCAAGATAAAAAATATCATAATCTCCACTTTGGTCATACCCCTTTGTTGCTTCCCCATAGAATTCCAGCATGTTAATAAAACATGACCTCCTTCTTCTGACCCATGCTGACTGTTCAGTAAAACTGCTGTTCTTGTCATGTGCTGCGCAATCCTTAATAATTCCTTTAATTAAATTACCTGGGCTGGATGTAAGGCTTACTGGCTTATAGTTACTTGGATCTGCCCCGTCACTCGTTTTAAATATAATGTTTGCAATATTCCAGTCCTTTGGAATTTCCCCAGTGCGCAGTGAGTTCCTAAAAATATGGTTTTATATATGTATCTTGTGTCACAAGAGCGACAAAGAGCCATTGGTAAGGTTTGGGGCAGCCACCCATATAATATTTCCCGGCTGCAAAAATGTTCAAAGAGAACAGACATGTTCACACTGCAGAGTCCAAAACAGAACTGATTAACTGGAAGCAAGATGGCATGCAGAGGAAGTGATGTCATCAGGACCGGAACCAGAAGTGACGTCGTATGGTGCCCCAGAACCGGGCGGGATTTCCCGAGAATGGTCTGCAAGGAATTGAGAGAGAAAATCAGTGCACTTCACCACCCCCTGGTCTGGCGTGGAATTACATCTATTCAGGCCCTTTAGTTGTCCCCTAAACATGCGTGTGTGACACTTCATAACCTCCTTAAGAACCCGAGGCTAAATATTATCTGATCCTGGAGATTTGTTTGATTTCAGCCTATTTAATCTAAGCAGACCTGCTCCCTCTACAATTTCCAAATCACTCAGTACCTCCTTAGTAGTCCCTTTTACCACTGGGTGGTAAACAATTGAACAATATTTTAGCAAGAAAGCCTGTGTTTTGTACATAAGACTGGATGGATATGTGGATTATGTGAATTTTTTTTATCATTTTTCCTAGGATGTTTTTAGATTGTTTGCCATTGTACAGTATTGGTTACTAGCCATTTCTATTTTGTCATTCATTTTTTCTCTCTTTTCTGCATAAAGGTTTGAGATTTTTTTTTAACTTGGCCACAACTACAAAGTATATGGGGAAAGTAGCAAATAAAAAATATAATTTTTGGAGGGAGTATTCCTTTAATAACAAAATGCAATTCATAAATTAATGCTTTGTGCATTAACTTTTAAATTGCATATTTACCCTCTTACCGTGGTATCCTTATTAGGACTGCTACCTTATGGATTGCAACACAATCTCCAGTCATTGTCTATGCAGGGTTTACCCACTTTCTCTATGTCTGTGTGGATTTTTATCCGGGTATTCCAGTTTTCCTCCTATACCCCTAAAGGCATACAGGTTAGTTTGATTGGCAATTCCAAATGGACCCCGTGTATGTGTCTGGCACCCTGTTCAGGGCTGGTTCTGAGCTGTCATTTCCCTAATTGCATTAAATGGGTCTGAGAATGCATGTTAAAATTTCCATATTAAATCTTCCTTCACTTGAAGGCTTCCTACATTAATATTATCAAAATATGTTCTTTTCTGGTTTTTTTTCCCTAAGGCAATGACCCTATAATATACTGTTTTTTAAATGTTTTCTTACAGCTTCTTTAACAATTAGGGCCCCAAGTGTCACTCTCACAGTCAAACCTAACCAAACACAGACTGTTCTTCAATGTAAAGCTTCTGGTTTCAAAACCCAGAATATCACATTTAAATGCCTTAAGGATGGTGGCAGTAACGGATATGGAAAAAATGCAAGTCTATCTAAAACAGAAGAAGAAGAAGATGGCCTGTTTTCACGGACTGTTGAATTCTATAACGTTAACACCGAGTGGAATAAAGGAACGTTCTTGCTATGTCAAGCAAACGATATCAGTAGCAGCAAAATCAGTAAATGCACAGGTAAGACATTTTGAAAAAGAATATACAAGCTGATACCATAATTTGACCTACAAACTGATACTGTGCCTGCAATTTCTCTGCAAAAGATTTTTTAATTTTATGAGTAGAATGACTAGATTTTTAGACAGCCAATACAAGATGGAGGGGTGTAGGGGGTGCATGTCTGTGTGTGTGTATGTTAGCTTTCAATGATGCAACAACAACAACTTTTATTGCTATAGCACGTTTGCATACAAATGATGTAGCTCAAAGTGCTTTTACAGGATGAAGAAAGAAAAAAGAAAAAATATAAAAATAGAATTATTCAATACTAATTAACAAAGAATAAAGTAAGGTTTGATGGCCAGAGAGGACAGAAAAAAACAACAAAAAAAAAAAAAAACTCCAGGGGGCTGGAGAAAAAAAAATCTGCAGGGGTTCCACGGCCACAAGACCACCCAGTCCCCACTAGGCATTCTACCCAACATACTGTAAATGACCTCAATCAGTCCTCAGGTTTTCAGGCTTCACATGGAAGAACTTGATGATGACGGTCATGTGGCCCTCTGGCCTTCAATCCATACGCATGCATGTAATTGAATAGGATTTTCTTTTTTTTTTTTTTTGTGAGAGAAAGTAAATTAATGAATTCCAGTTCAATTGGGGAAAGCCGAGGAGCTCAATGTCATGCAAAGTTAGAAGTAAACTGAAAACAACAAAGTCTTGAATGCATCAGAAAGTATAATTTGCTAATGAAAACAACACCTTTGGTTAACGATACATTTTTGTATAAATATTTGGAAGCATTTACTCACAAATTTAAAAAATAAAAGATGCCAAAAAATAAAATAAAAGAGGCATTTATTTCTCTCGGAGTAACCTTTCTGTGGTATTTGTTATAGTGCTGTGTTTATTTCCCTTTTGGTTATAAAAACTTGGTAAGAATGACCAATTTTGTGGCGTTAATGCTTTAACCAATTCAGAATCCTTTATTCAACAGATTACAAAATTAAAGAAATAAAATAAAAATTGAGAAAATAACAGCTACTAACCAATGCACTTTAGAATGTTTTAAGTGCAGATGTGCACCACGGATTTCTTTGTAGGGATATCGAGCCCACCTCGCTCCTCTTTTCATCACATGTGAATCTCCACACGACACAACACCATTCATCAGAGTGAATACTCAATGCCAGCGACCACAAATCCAAGGATCTTGTTGTTTTAAGGAATGCTTTAAATTTTTTTTTCCAGTTTAAAAATGTACCTTTGGTTTTCCATGCATCTTACAATTGTGGAACACATTACATTTTGGCTGGCTGCTGACAGACCATTCATAAAAGCAGCCTCATTCCTGGGTAAACCAACACCTTCCATCCCAGCCATTGTGCCAGTTCATTCATATCCATCAATATATACAGGGGGTCCTCGGGTTACGACACAGTTCCACTCCTACAACAGTGATGTAACCCTAGCCTAAGTCACTTACCTATCCTAACACATTTGCAAAATCATAATCTAGAACATTAAAACATAACTAAGCCACAGAAAAAGGAAATGGACATCAATATATTGTACTGTACACTGTACTGTAGTAACAGAAAAAATGACAAAAAATGAGTGTAAAAAAATTCCTTACCTTTATTCCTTCTAATCTCTTTACAATGTCTAATTTCACTTCCATCGTGATGGCTTTCCTCTTCTTCGAAGCACTACCATCTGAAGACTCTGACTTTCATTTAGGAGCCATGGTAAGGCCAACCAAAGCCACACAAATGGAACACTTGTGCCACATGCAACCAAACTAGTTTGCCAACTCCCTCACCCAAAAGCTGCGTACTTCCGCCGCGTGCAACCAAACTAGTTCGCCCATGTAGTCTGTAAGTGCGATGCTAATGGCGTAAGCCGAAACACTCACATTTCAGTTTTTTAAAAGTTTTTATGGGAGTGAGCGTTGTAAACTCGAAACGTCGTTATGTCGAGACGTTGTAACCCGAGGACCCCCTGTATAATATACTAGGTGTGTAAGCCCGTGCTGTAAAAAGCACAGGGTCCTAGAAACTATTGAAATCGTCAGAAAAAAAAATTGAAATGTAGAGATGTCAGGTAATTGAAAGGAACTACTCTGGGCGTCTCTCTCCTAGGAAGTTTTGTTTTGCTGATGTGCTCACATCTGTCTTTTTTTGGAGGTTTCATTTTGCTGATGTACTCGTCTGGCTTCTGTAACAGCTGCTAAGTGAGTGACTCTCTCTTCGGAGGTTTTGTTTTGCTGACATGCTGGCCTTGCTCGAGTATCCTCGGAGGTGGAGCCCTTACTTCACCTCTCACTTCTGGCAGACACACAGACAGACACACACACTTCCATTTGTAGACGTTTAAATATGTAAGATATACAGTACAGACAGACAGACAGACAGACAGACAGACAGATAGATAGATAGATAGATAGATAGATAGATAGATAGATAGATAGTATAGTTTTGTGCCTGAATCTTTTTGTTTGTATGGGGAGATGTGCAGGTTATATTTCTATGTACTGTTTGTTTATACATGGCATAATACTTGAATTTAAAAAACTAACATAATTTTCAGATCTTCTTTCCTCACATAATGTTGATTTTAGTTTTACTGAACTTTCATCCTTAACTGGACAAACTGGATAAACAACTCATTATATTTGGGGGCTGCTGCATAAGCTATCCTGTAATGACGGATTCCCTGAAAGATGCTATAAAACACAAAAGCTGACTGATTTTCATG
>JANRMT010062852.1:32358827-32374273 GCA_026402145.1 Polypterus bichir lapradei | reverse complement strand
TATATTTACATACAGTACACCCCCAAAATTCACGGGGGTTATATTCCTAGAGCACTCACGAATTGTGAAAAAACGCGAATTTTAGATGTGGTTAACAAAATGCCTATTTTCTTAGTTTTAACCCTAAATATGCCCCCAAAACACTTTAACTTATTTGATTCCAGCCTTGACCCGACACACACACTCACAAACAGAGACAAAAACAAAGCAAACTGGTAATCAAACAGCAAATAAAGAATGTAATGAAAACAAATTAAATAAAAAAAACAACAATAGCACCCCCTGTTCCCCTTATGGCGATTACACATTAAATACAACAAAGCACAAGCAAAACACACACAGTAAATCATGAAAAATGGCAACGGGTGAAATATAATGATGAAAATAGATAATCCAGAGAGCCACAGGTTGAATGGGAATGTACAGATAGTCCTACCAGTAGCTCCAGAAATGGTGTGGACAGGTTCAGGAGCGCTCCTTTCTTTGTAGGATGGCCATGAATCCACTTACAGTCCTCATGTACACAGGCAGACGGCAGACAATCCAGACGCACGAAACGTCAGTACAAGTACAGGTAACCCAACAGAAGGCAGACAGGCAGGAACTTGAAACACAAATTACAAAAACTTTTTTTTTTTGCTTTTGGTCACCGGCCCCCTTTTTAAAAACCGCGCTGACATTCTTTGGCCTCAACAGCCCCAGCATCCTCAGCAGAAGACCAATCAGAGCCACTACAGGGACTGCTGGGAGTTGCAGTTTCAAATTCTATTGGCTACTTTCACCATCCCAGTCGTGGTTTTCTCTACAGCTGCTTCCTGTTTTCTCTACAGTGCTGTATTGCCACGAAAAAAGCCATAAAAATTGCGGAGGATATTTGCGGCTTCTGCTAACAGTTATTATTTAGGTTCTAAGGAAAAATCCGCGAATGGCTGAGACTGTGAACTCTGAACTGCAATTTCGTAGGGATCTACTGTATATATACAGTAGAGATATATAATCACTATGGAAAATCCATTTGATTAGGCCTGTAACCCAAGTGAATTGACAAAGTCCCAGGGAATAGTTGGGGAGCCAAACAGACAACCCCATTTAAATGACTACTCCAATAATCAAGTGTGCGATGGCACTGCATAAAAATAACAAAAAACACAAAATGCCATTCCTCTACTCTTTAAATGTGCCTTCTTGGGCAATCTTTCTATAGATCACTCCTAGAGGGGGCCAGTTTTAGGAGCTCAATCCTGGTAGGTTCGAATCCAAGAAAATGGCCCCTCCTTCAGGGTCTGGCCAGCTTTTTTAAGGCTGTGACCGGAAGGGGTGGGATCTTCTCTGTGAACATCATAAGGAACAAAGAGTCAGGAATGTTCGTGACAGCACCCCCTTGTGTTCAGGAGTGGCATAACCTGCTTGGTTTGAGCCCAGAACATGATGCACAAGCACCAATGCGTGACACACCTGATAATTCTTCTTGAAGGAGATTTAGTACTAAAGCATACATTACAATATAGTATGTGCTACAAAATTAAATTAATAATGTGCAATGCCCAGAATGCTTAATATTATTAAAAGCATACTCTAGGTAAAATTAAATGTTTGTTCTTTTTTGATTTTCAGATCCCAAAAAGCCAAGGATTACAATTTTTGAGCCTTCGGAGGCAGAACTGTCCCGCTCCAGTCATGTTAATTTAGTTTGCTTAATTAACGGTTTTTACCCACCTGATATCTTTGTTCAATGGAAACGGAAAAATTTAGTAATCAGTTCCAGCAATTACTCCAACAGTGATGTTACTGCTGTTAAGAATATGGATGGAAGTGTGACATACACCATGTACAGCAAACTTCAAGTTGAGAAAACACATTTGGATGGGGACTCCTATTCTTGCATAGCAGGATACGAGTCGGAGAAAGAGCTGATTTCTGAAACTATAACAAATGTGTTTGGTGAGTATGGCTTCATTTTCAGGAGACAATGCTTTGCATTTCTTTAATAGAATAAACACATTTTTGTACTTTCGAGTGGTAGTTTAATGAATGAGATAAGGACAGAGTAACATTTCAGAATGTTATTTTGGGAAAGAGTTCTTGAGCTTAAGTGAGTGAGCTTAAAAAGAACATTAAAGTTAAGATTAAGTGATGAGTGAAACAGCAGAGTTTCGCTTTGTATGCAATTTTGTGAAATTGCCCCTCTAATTTTTTTTGACATGTAATTTCGCAATTGCAAACTGCAAATGTTTTTGTGCAAAGTTTTTTTGCAGTTGAAAACAAGGAACATTACTTTGAAAGGGCTATTTTGCACCAAAATCTGCCGTTTGCTTTCTCGGCCACCTTTCAACTCCACCTGATCTTCCTGTGCTTCCTTCCTGCTCCACATGTCCTCATCTGTCTCATATGCTGTCAGCCTGCACATTCACGCTTCCTGTTCCTCTTTGCTCTACTCATTTGGAGTCAGAGGTGATGTTATCTGCGCTCACTTTCCCCAACGCTTTAAGCCGATCCAAGCCAGGATCTTTACAGTGTTCGCCAGTGGCCACATACCCAGGTCAACAGATTTTAGCAGTGCTCTCTAGCCATGCCACCCACTTCATGTTCTGTACAAGAATAAATTAAGCTATGCTTTTACACGTGGAGAGAAAGGCTGCAGATGAGATGAACATATACTGTATATGTTGCAGGCATGAATTTTGCTTTGCAAATTCAATTTTGAATGAATTGCTTCATTCATTATTAAAGATTACCATTCATGCATGTTTTGGTAGGTTCTCCTCATGTCGGCATGGGTTTCCTCCAGGTGGTCTGGTTTCCTCTTACAGTGCAATATGGCCGTGTGTGTTCACCTTATGATTGACTGGCCCCCCTTTCCATGTATTGTTCCTGCCTTGAGTTCTATGTTTGCTGGGATAGACTCCAGTTGCCTTGCAACCCTACTCTGGATAAGTGGGTTAGGAAAATGGATGGATGGATGGATGGATGGATATGTTTTTGCTCTGACTTACTAGGAGTAGTTGGATGTCATCCAGCAGTCATATCACATGTACATCAGAACAGGTGATCCACCTGAAGTTAAGCAAGTACTTGGATGGGAGACCAACCAGGAAAACCTTGGGTTGCTTTTGGAAGAGGTGCTGGCGCGGCCAGCAGGTGGTGCTTACCAATGCAGTGACCGGGACAATAATTTTGATAAAAGGTGTCGTCTTTTGGAAGAGATGTAAAATCAAGGTCCTGTCTCTCTGTGGTCATACAAGATCCCTGGGTATCTTTCATAAAAAGTAGGGCGTATCCTAACGTCTCACCTCAGCCTGGTCATTCTGGCCCCCTAATCACCCCCTGTCTCTAACTGGCTATCTCTCTCTCACCACTTCACCTCCTAATAGCTACTGTGTGGTGAGTATACCTGTAGAAAAATGGCTGCCATTGTATCATCCTAGTGGAAGCTACACATTAGAGATGGTTAAAGTGGCTCCCCTTTCACAATGAAAACCACTTTGAGTAGTGATAAAAGTGCTATATAAATGTATAAAATTATTATTATTATCTTTCTGTTGAACCTTATTTTTACAGAAATTTTAAAAATGCAAGAAAATGAAACATACATTCTGTCCTGTCTCTTTTTGATTAATTATGTTTTAAGGTAGGTTTATGTTTCAACATCATAGACTATTGCTGTTTACTAGTTTTAATAATGAATATTCTTTTTTTTTTTTAGAACCTATCATCCCAACTCATCCTCGAGCTGTTATATTTCAGTCTGAGAAAGAGCTCATATGCTTGGTTTATGGCTTCAGCCCAAAAGATATTCAAGTTAAATGGAGTTTAAAGAAAGATGACAGCCTCAATTATACCACAGAGCATCCATCAAAAGGAAAAGATGGAAAATTCACTACTAACTCAAGAATCCAATTCTCGGAGAATGAATGGCTTCCTGGTATGGTTTATACTTGCTCAGTGGTCCATAACTCCACAAATACAAACCTCTCAGTGAATATATCTAAACAAGGTAAGGTTACAGAATGAATGTCTTAGTTATTCTCTCCGAGATGCGGTTACTTCAGCTTTGCTTTAACTGTTCCCTCTAAGCTCCAAGTAAGCAATTACTCCGGAGATGAACATCGGGCACATGCTAAACTGTGCCACTGGCTTGGTCAGGGCTCAAGCTGCATGTTTGAACCTTGTCTCCTTCTCAGTGCCAGTTCATTGCAGTATACCATAATATGAAGGTAAGAGACAAAATGAAGGAAACTCCACTGTAAAGGAAAGATAATATCAAATGAAAATTAAGCCCTCCACTTCCCATGATGGTTAAGGTAATGGGTGACTCACTTGCACATTGATTTAGCTACCATGTCTCAAAGAATACTTTAACAGAAGGCTTCATGTTTTCTTCTGGAGCTTCATTAACAAAGACTGTTCAACACAATGATGTCTACTAGCAACCTAATGATGCCATTGACATCAAAGGGATAAACATCAGCAGATAAGGGCAACTGTGGAAGAAAAGGCAAGCAACCTGACTGTGATGCCAATGCACTGTTTTCACGATGGAGCTGAGAAACAGACAGTCAATCTGTCATAAAATTGAGCCAAAAACAGCCTGTTGACAACAGGACTGGAAAATGGCAAATATCATCCCATTTTATAAAAAGGGTGACAGGGCAGATCCAAGCAACTATAGGCCAGTAAGCTTAACATGCATCACTGGAAAAATAATGGAGGGAATTATTAAAGATAACATTGAGCAGCACCTGGTAAGGACAGGAGTTATTAGGAACAATCAGACTGGGCTCAGAAGAGGGAGGTCGTGTTTTACTAATATGCTGGAATTCTATGAGGAGGCAACAAAAGCATACGATCGAAGCGGAGCTTATGATATTATTTATCTGGACTTTCAGAAAGCATTTGATAAGGTGCCACATGAATTGACCTAAAAGTTTCACTTTTCTTTGTAAATTTCTCAGCATCACTGGATGTTGTAGGCCGTCTGCTGCTTTCTATCCATTTGTTTCACGTATCTAAACATTTACATGTCAATATTTTTCCTTTTTCAGAAATTGTGAAAGAGGAATACTTCTATGATGAAAGCACCACTTATATTGTTCCTGAAGATGATTTACAAGGAATCTGGAACACTGCATGTACATTTATAATACTGTTCCTTGTTTCTTTTCTCTACAGTGCATTTCTCACAGTTATAAAGGTAAATATTGTCGGAGAAGTGAACACAAAGAAATCCTCCATGTGTTAAGGTTTAAGGTTTTTATTTTGTTATTTTTATGCAAGAGAACATGAAGTTTGCCTGAGCTTCAGTCAGTTTTGACGAAAAAGAAAAAATGCATAGCGGGAACAGATTGAAAGCTATTTTAAAATTTGTTGAAAACAATACTCGGCTAACTTCTAATAATCTGAGAGTAGGGCTGAACCTAGACACTTACAAAAAAGATTTAAAAAACTCCACATCTCTCTCTCTCTCTCTCTATATATATATATTTTCTTTTTATGAAAAAGCTGTATGGCCCTGGGAAAAAATTATTTCTGGAGCGGTCAATGTGGGTCTGATTTACTAAATGTAATCGCTGCATGTAATGGGTGTCTGTCAACAACTTGGATGATCTTCATTTTCATCAACATCATTCCTCTGATACACACTTACTAAATCACCCACTTCAGCTCCAATTATTTTGCCTTTAGTAACCTGCTGGGGCTTTTATAAATTTTCATGTCTCCACTTAGCCTACAAATGAAGTTGAAAGTGATGGTGCACTGCAATAAAAGGACAAAATGAGATGTCCGTCCTTTTAAAAATAGCCTGAAACAAGTGATGATTGCATTAATTCTAGATTTTTTTTTTGTATTCATATTTCAATTTAGATTATCGTCTAGGTGAGATCCTAAATATGTATACAGTAGAACCTCGGTTCACGACCATAATTCGTTCCAAAACTCTGGTCGTAAACCGATTTGGTCGTGAACCGAAGCAATTTCCCCCATAGGATTGTATGTAAATACAATTAATCCGTTAAAGGACCATACGAACTGTATGTAAATATATATTTTTTTTAAGTTTTTAAGCACAAATATAGTTAATTAAACCATAGAATGCACAGCGTAATAGTAAACAAAATGTAAAAACATTGAATAACACTGAGAAAACCTTAAACAACAGAGAAAACTAAAAGCACTTTTTTAATGAGTTTTAAGCACAGGGAAAAAAATGAACATTTGAAAAAATCTGTAATTTAATAAACCACCAAGAAAAATAACATTGCAACAATGCACGCTACGAACAGATCACTGGAAACAGAAGTGAAAACAAAATCAAGCCCAGTGCATTCTTTAACTGCCTTCCTACCTTAATGCGTCCAGCTCTCTCTCATGCTGCCTGTGTGTCTGCATCTCGGGCTGCCTCTGTGTGTGTGTGTGTGTGTGTGTGTGCGCGCGCCTCCCTCTCGCTGCCTGTGTGTGTGTGCGCGCACTCTCTCTCTTGCTCGCTCACTCACTGCACAGGAAATGCACAGGGAGAGACTGAACATGTACAAACCGAAAGGGAAACTGGCTTGTTCGTATACCGAGTGTGTGGTCGTGAACTGAGGCAAAAGTTTGGCGAACTTTTTGGTCATAAACTGAGTTGTACGTGTACCGAGACGTTCGTGAACCGAGGTTCCACTGTATTCAGTCGCTATTCCTACCTGTTTTCCAAAATAATGTGGATTGAACGTATAGATTCTTGCCTCTTAAAGTCAAATATAATGTCTTTAGTCTTTTTGACATTCAGAGAAAGATAGTTATTACATGCAATTTACTAAACCGTCCTCTTTGTGTGCTGTAATAGCTTTCATTCTCCCTAGATATGCATCCTAGCAGCAAGTGTCATCAGCATACATGATAAGGTAACAGTGATCGTTATTCTGCCTCAGATAGTAGGGAGCAAAAATAATAAAGAAGACTCAACGCTGTATCCAGCAGGTGGCGATAGCTCCCTGGGAATGAGTTCTTCTGTAATTGTGGCGTGTTACGTAACCCAGATCCATATACGTAGATATGATATTAAAAGGTGATACCTCTCCCTTAGTGATATGGCGGTAAGAAATCACACAGGAGAAATAACTTAGCTTTCTTTAATGTCGGCTTATGCTGCATAACAGACGAAGGAAGCCAAAGGCAAGAACCCAGTTTGGAAAAGGGGGCCTGATGTGTAGAGTCTGCCATTTTCGCAGTGCAGTGGAAGGATTTTTCAGGATCGGGTGACGTTATCTCCCATCCATCCATCGGCTTCAAAGGAGTGCTGGACAAGGCTTTATACTCTTTCTTCATGTGCAGGCCCCCACTTAGGTAAATCACCCCATTCCAAACAAGGCAAAGAAGATACGGTTTTATGCTGACTTTGATAGACAAACAGTCTGATTGCACGTTTTTCTAGTTGTCTCTATCTGTCTTGTCTTATATTATAATGCTTGACTAGAAGCTCTAAATGATGAGCCCCTGTGCTAAATCTGGCTCTATGTCAACTGTACATGTGAGTAGAAAAAGGCAAACATATAAAACATATTTGCTCAGAGCACAGTGACTTATTAAACTTATACACATATTACAAACGCAACCTTGAGAAGACCCTGCATTTGAAAGAATGGCCTTTGAGAAAGTGTCTGTGAATGATTTAAAGGAAAGTCATGAATCCATAACGTAATATATGGGTTAACATCCATAGTGGTTAATTTGTCAATCAGTATCTGTGGCAAGTTGGCAGCGACTGCTGGATGAAAATCCAGAAATGGAGGTTTGACACAGGAAGCAGGCTTATCAAAGAAAGAGTAGATTTGATGTAAGATAACCAGCAAAGCATCTTCTACACTTCAATTTGCAGAGTGGTTATCTTGAATAGTCTGTGATTAAAATATTATTTCTCCAGATGTTCATTGGATTGGGAATGAAGACCACTGGTCTACAGCTATTAGACTGCTTGGCCTAGAAAATGACTAAGAAGTTAAATTAGTTATTCCTTTTCACTCCAGTAGACCAAGGAAGCAAAGGAAAAACAGGAGAGAGCTGCTTGAAACAGGACTTTACGAGCTGACCTGATATGCCATCTGGCACCGCGGATATCTATTAAGCGGATATCCATCCTAGGAATTTTTCTAGCATATTTTTAATAACCTTAACCCTTTACTTGTGCATTTTGGATGCCGAAATCATTGATCAAATAGCTCTTTTACTTATATTTAGCAAAAAAAAAAAAAATCTGCCAATAGGGTCAGCAAATTTACTTGACAAAAATTCTTAAAATAGGGCTGCACGGTGGTGCAGTGGTAGCGCTGCTGCCTTGCAGTAAGGAGACCCGGGTTCACTTCCCGCATGTTGTCCCTGTGTGGATTTCCTCCCACAGTCCAAAGACATGCAGGTTAGGTGAATCGGCGGTCCTAAATTGTGCTCGGTGTATGTGTGTCCTGCAGTGGGCTGGCACCCTGCCTGGGATTTGTTCCTGCCTTGCACCCTGTGTTGGCTGGTATTGGCTCCAGCAGACCCGTGTCCCTGTAGTTAGGATATAGCGGGTTGGACGATGACTGACTGACTGATTTCTAAAAATAAGCTGACTAATCTTAAATAGACATGTTTTAATAAGTCAATAAATCTTATAATAATGAAAAACAAGATGTAGTGGCTTGATATTAAAACTTTTCACTTGCTCAGATTTCATTTTTTGCGTGTAGATCTTTCTCAAAGTGATTTCCTGAACATTCTATTTGGATAGCTGCAGTAGGCACTGACACACAAATGCTGTTCTGCATTTTCTTGCCTTGAAAAGCAGCAAAAAATGTTAACGGCAGTGACTTTCAGTAAAAGAAATGTTAAACATTCCTTTAAGAATGTGAACTAATGTATACCGCGGTATATGTGGATGTGTTTTTACATATAATGTAATGAATATGTAGTTCAAATATATACTTTTAGGATTATAAGTGAATTTGTCCATGTCACTGCCCAAGAAAAGTAAATTAAATCATTCGGGCTGACTCAATGATTGAAATGATTCACTCTGTTCCAGTACCTTAAAACTGAATCCTTCTGAATGCTGGTGACTTCAAAAAAGGAATCAAGTGTCTATTAGGCATGTCCCATTTGTGGACAATATACGCTGGACCTGCTCTATCCAAATAATTATGACAAATAAATCAGTGGTACAATCTGAGCAGGTCTGACCTCACTTCACTGCCACCTACAAGACCGTCAAATGTTAATTCAACTAGGAGGCTTCTACTTTTCCCTGATGGCAACACATCTACAAGTCTCTGACTTAAACTTTAAAGCCAAACAATATCTACATACAGTACTTCTGTCATATCACCTATGTCCATATATTCAATCTCTTTTCGCTGTTCTGTTATTTCACCAAGTAATATTTTCCATTTGTTTGCGCTAATGCGATCTTTACTATCATTTTTTGGAGACTTTTGAATTTTAGTACTTTCATTATCTCTAACCTGCTCTGCATCTGTATCGTGCCAATGTTTTTGAACCTCTTTACGTCATTCTATTTTGTCATCTACTCTTTGTCTTTTACTTCCGGTGCTGGGCGTGGTTAAATCTCTTGGCACAAAGTCTCGTCTCGCGGGATATGGAAGTATCTGTCTGAAAAAGTCACGTCTCGTCCCAGGCTAAAAAGTCTTGCCTCGTCCTAGAATTATTTTTATTATAATAGAAAGATTTAATTAAGGATAATAAAGTATAATCTATCTATCTATCTATCTAATACATTTTTTATATTTTGGTACAAACTTACTGAATTTCGCAAAGAAATAGTACTGTGTATAAAATATGCAATATACTGTGTGTCCAAATCCTTGGCAGATCATTCATTTCCTACTGTATATTCAAACCCTTCCTAATAAATCCAGTTTATTTTTGGACTCCCAGTAACTCACGTTCAGGTAGCAGCTTGGCCAGCACACATACATAGACTTCAATTTACAATCTTTTTACTTTCTTGTACGAGGTTAATCAGTTTAGAATTTGTACAACGTAGTTTAGAATATAAGAAACTCCTCCTATGAGGTATTTACTGGATGATATTTTCAATCCTCATTAATTTATTTTTTAAACTACACTGAAATATACAACATGAAAAGTATCTCAAACTATAAACTCTAAAGTACATATGTTATGAAGAACATTTACAGTATGCTAAATATATTGTAATAGTTGTTAAAAATGTATTTTACAGAATGTGTCGTCTAGTGGTATCTCTGCTGGGTTCATGTCGTGAAGTCTGCATGTTCTCCCCGTGTCTGTGGGGTTTTCTCCAGGTTTCCTCTAACAGTCCAAAGACACATAGGTTAGGTGGACTGAAATTGTTAAATTGGCCAATGGGTGTTCTCCCTGTGATGGACTGTTGCCCTGTCCAAGGATTTGTTCCAGCTGCTCCACAACCCTGCCCTGGATAAGCGGGTTTTGAAGAAGGATCAGTAGACTGCTGGCATTGCTAAAGTGGCGCCAGTGTGCACTCACTCTTGATGGGCTGGCACCCGGTCCAGTTATATGTTCCTGCCTTGTGACCTTTGCATACTGGGATAGGCTGCAGCTGCCCTGGATAAGAGGGTTAAGGAGATGGATGGAGGGATTTTACAATGTAATTTTTCCTAGTATTTTAAAATATATTAAGAATATATTTTTATATTCTCAAAAATACACTAAAATATACAGACACAGCAACAACTGAAATAGTTTACAGTACATTTCAGAATACTGCAAGGTAATTCAAGAAATGTATTTAAAATATATTTCTAAAAGTTGTAATATATCTTAAAATATATATATTACATGTTTTTCACTTTTGTAAGGGTTGCCATTTGACAAAGATTAAGGTCAATACAGAATCATTTGTACTGGACAATATTCTTTTTCATGTGTCGAGAACTGTTATCTAAGTTTTTGCTTTGTCTTCTGTTTCCTTTTCAGATCAGTAAATGAAGGCCTCCGTAGGAAATAAACACAAAGGGAAAATAATCTAGGATTATAATAGTGAATTGAAAATGGAAGATAATTTTCAAATGAAATTGAACACAAGCTTTGCAAACAGTGTGCAACAAAATCATGAAAAACATGCAAAATGCATGCAAATTTTGGACTTTGTAGGCTTTTCCCACTCAGTTATAGTTTTATTCAGGCAGGGGAACTTCATTTATTGTGATATGTAACATAGACACGTTTTTAATGTTGAATGTTTCATTTATTATTATATCCTTGTCAAATCATAATTCATAGTCATACATTAATAGTTATCTATTTGTATATAAAATATTGAAAAAAAAGCATACATCCAGTATGATATTTTACAAGCTGTAAATCTGTGTAAAACCATTTTCTTTATTAAGTGTTCTAGCTTTGTATTTTCTCAAAATTTAGTCCAGATGCTCTGTGATAATATTTTGTGCATTGTAAAGCATGTTTAAAAATATTATCTGATTAATTTTAGCTATTAGTGTTGATTGCAAAAAGTTATCTTTTGTAATCTGTAACTTTAATTAAAGGTTTTGTGTGTGTTTCTTTTCTGGATCTTTAAATTACCTACCATATCACATTTAAACTAATAATTCATCAGAATTTTCCAAGAAGTTCACTTTTCCCATGTAGGAGATTGAACTTCCATAGAAGAAGTTCCTTCCAAGCAGATAGATAGATAGATAGATAGATAGATAGATAGATAGATACATAGATAGATAGATAGAGTCCAAGAGTCCATCCCAGTTCTTCTGGACATACGTAGTGATCATCTCCCAGATGTACTCCCAGGTAGAGAATCCCTTCAATGCTCCATTGCAGCTCTCCTTGTAAGCTCGGCGTCTTATATCCAGCCCAGTCTCCAACTAACAAAGCACTGCTTTTACTCCAGTTTATTTTAGCATTGGAAATCAGTTCATATTTCCTATGACAGTTCGTGACATTATCAAAGTCTTCTTGATTTGTGATAAAAACAACAATGTCGTCTGCGTAGGCCGTGACCTTTACAGGATTCCCAGTGCAGTAAGGAATGGAGAAACCAGTCAGCACTTTTCTCAGGTTGACTAAGAATGGCTCTAAGGCGAGGGCGTACAGCATCCCTGATAGCGAACAGCCTTGTCGGACTCCTCTTTGGACGCTGAAAGGCGCACATAAACCACCATTGACCTTAACTATACCAGAAATGTCACAATACAACAGCCGAATGTATTTTATAAATTTTTCCCCAAATCCAAAGTCCTTGAGAGTGTTCCATAGATATGAGTGTCCGACTCTATCAAAGGCTTTCTCTTGGTCAATTGAAATAAATCCTGTTCTAAAATTGAACAGTTTTGCTGCAGCGATAATATCTCTGACTAAGAAAATGTTTTTAAAAATGGATCTATCAGGGATACAATAGCTCTGGCCTGGATGCACCAGTTTCACTAACACTGTGCGCATTCTGTTAGCCAAGGCTTTTGACAGGATTTTATAATCTGCGCAAAGTAAAGACACAGGCCTCCATTTCTTAATATGGCACAAGTCACCTTTTTTAGGTAGGAGTGTGATCACTGCCCTTCTGCAACTCTGAGGTAGCACACCTGATTTTACACTGTGTTTGAACACTTCTAACAAATCCTGGTCGATAACATCTTAAAATTCTTTATAAAATTTAATTGGAATGCCATCTATCCCAGGGACTTTTCCATTATGAAGTTCATTCACTGCTGCTGAAATTTCTGCCATAGTGAGCTCTTTATTCAGCTCGGTGGCATCTGTTACAGGAAGCTGTGGTAAGTCCTCTAAAAAGGACTGTAGGTTTTCATCACTACCACATCCTTCAGCAGAAAACAGTTTTTCATAAAATACTCAGACCTCTGTTCTTATCTCACCCAAGTCCTGTGTCTTTTCACCATTAGCTTTAGTCACACAGTGTAGAATTTTACTTTGAGAATTCTTCTTTTCCAGGCCAAAAAAATATTGTGTTGGTGCATCCATTTGTGTTAACTGCTGGAAGCGAGCCCTCATTAGAGCCCCCTGAGCTTTTGTGTCTAGTAAATGTGAGCGCCCCCTCCTTGTTGCTTTGAGGCTCGCTTTAAGTGTTTCATCTGAGCCATTCCCTAATAGCTGTTCAATCTGAGATATTCTGCCTTCCAGTTGTGTCATTTTTGACTGTAACAACCGAGTGACATTTCTGGTATATTGCTGACACAAGGATCGAATGTGGTTCTTCCCCATTTCCCACCACTGCTGTAAGCTGGTGAACTCCTTCCTCGAACCCCTCCAACCTCTCCAAAAATAATTAAAAATGTCTTTAAATCGCTGATCTTGTAGTAGGAGTACATTAAAATGCCAGTATGCGCTGCAGGGCCTGTAGGTGCTCGATAGAACTGTACAAACCACTAGGCTGTGGTCTGAGAAACCAGTGGGGACAATGGAGCATTCCTTAAATAGACCCAATAGGTGCTTAAAGGTGTAAAATCTATCGAGCCTCGCCATTGGAAGGGTCTCACTAGTTATCTTTCCCCATGTGTACTGCCTGCTGCTGTCTCCATGTTTACTCCTCCACACATCCACCAGCCCTGTCTCCCCCACTATCCTTCCCCATTCCCGTGCAGATTGGGGGTGTTGCTCCAGGCTGTTATTTCTGTCCCTCTGAGGGTCAAGGGTACAATTAAAATCTCCACCCAATATCACCACTTCCTCAGGGTCACACTGACTTAAAACATCAGCCAATACTTTATAAAAATCAAGTTTCTCATTCCCATTATTTGATGCATATACATTAATAAAAGTGAATCAACAGCCATTTACTTTTGTTTTTACTTTCAGTAGCCTCCCTTTCACCACCTCATGCACATTATGACCCTCTATTTGAAAACCACTGCAAAACAAGACCGCCACCCCTGCACTGACATGTGTCCCATTGCTGAAGAAGCAGTCCCCCTTCCAGTCCCTGCTCCACTCCCACTGGTTTGTCTCATCTATGTGGGTTTCCTGTAGAAAGGTGACTGTCAGATTTTTTTGGGTTAGAAACTCAAAGAGCGTCAGTGTTTTACTCGGATTCCTCCCGCCGTTAATATTTAAACTTCCCAATTTCAAGTTCGCCATACTGATTAAATGTAAACAGCAACTCAGCACCAAACCAAGTGACCACCACAGGTACAATGGTGGAAAATGATGTCCGAGATGGTTGAACAGTCCGACATTTCTCCATCACCCTCCTCCCCTGCGCTCACCACGGCAGACCCGTCATCAACCGTCTCTGCGAGAACTGCAAAAGTCCCCTTAGCATTAAACAGAGGATCAGCAGCATCTCCGCCCTCTACGCCCGATTTTTGTTGTACCACCGTCTTCTATCCCATGCCTCTTCCGCCCTGGGCGTCTAAACTCGCCGTCTTTCTCAATATCAATATTTCCATCCTCCTCTTCCACATCCACATCTCCCCATGATCTGCCCTGTACTGTTAGAGAAGTCTCCGTAATTAAACCACTTTCATTCTCATCTGGATTACCTTTTTCCTCATCCCCCTGAGGCATTGCCTCCCCCTCGTCTACGATCTCTCGGCTCCCAGCTACTACAGGACGGCTTTGAACTTCACCTTCCAACCTTTCCTGAACTTCATGTTCATTGCCTCGTTTTTCTTTTTCTTTCTTGGGACAATGTTTAATTAGATGTTGTTCACTCCCGCACCGTAAACATTTCATTTCATCCGAAGACACAAAGATTACATAATCAAATCCATCTACTTTAAACTTCGTTGCAATATTTAGGTTTTCATTCATTTTGTTCAAAACCATGTAAACTTGTCTTCGGAAAGACAGAACATGTTTTAACGCTGGGGATTTACACCCCAATGGAATAAAACGAATTTTAGAAACAAGTCTGCCATGGCGCTCCAGCTCTTTTTCAATAGTTTCATTCTTTATAAACGGCTGTACATTTGAAATAATTACTTTGCGTGCTGGGGTGCCCAGCGGTGTTACCTGTACGAAAGATCCATCAATAACTACACCTCTTTCCACCACTATTGAGACCAGATCTACTGAACTTAAGAATAAAACAATACTGCCGTTCATTCTGGAAGCCGATTTAATATTCTTACAACCGACCACCTGACCGACTGCTAAGACCGCCGTCTCCAACGGGACAAACTCCTCTAACAGAAGTTTTTTCCCATGGCGGCAGCTCAAGGTCTCTAAATTCGCAGCCATACCGGCTGCACTGGCCAAAACGCCACTCAGTAAAAAACAACGCTCAAAACTTTTTAGTAATAGTTCAAAAGCATAACAGAATAGTGAAAAAAATGAATGAAAAAATAGATAAAGATTAGGAAAACAACACTCACCGCACTCAGAGTCCAACACAGCCACTAGCACCAGAGCAAACACCCAGCATGCACAGCGAAAAACAGGAAGGAAGTGGATAGATGGATAGATAGATAGATAGATAGATAGATAGATAGATAGATAGATAGATA
>JANRMT010062852.1:32335333-32358817 GCA_026402145.1 Polypterus bichir lapradei | reverse complement strand
AGATAGATAGATAGATAGATAGATAGATAGATAGATAGATAGATAGAAAAGGTGCTATAAAATAGATAGATAGATAGATAGATAGATAGATAGATAGATAGATAGATAGATAGATAGATAGATAGATGAACCTCTCTTCATCCAGTACTGGTTCCAGTCTCATCTCCCATTAATAGTAATGGCAGAGTAGATCTCCACCAGTTGAATGCTTACTTCAACCTATTGAGTTACACTAGTGGAGTATTTCTAGGGTCTGAGAATCCTGGCACCATCTTCCCAGAGCTCCATCAGTGGTGACATTAATCAGGGGGTACCCAAAAATAACCGGAATTGGAAAAAAAAATGTATTAATAATTTTTACTTACTGAAACTTTAGTCTCCTTCAAAGTCCTCACCATGTGAATGAATGCACTCTTCCCAACGGTTTTCCTACTGGTGGAAACATTTTTGGAATTGCTGAAGAGGAATGTTGTCCAATGCCTGCAAAGATTTTTCTTTGACTTCCTCCACGGTGCAAAAACGCTTTCCTTTGAGTTCTTTTTTCAAATGATAAAGTTGCACGGAGCAGAGATCAAGTGACATTTTCCCTCGTTTGAAACGCGAAAACTACTCGTAGCCCCGTGTTTTTCTTAAAGCTTCCTCTTTAAAAGCAGTTTCAAACATCACTACAGTTTCAGCAGCTGTTTTCCCCAAGAGAAAACAAAATTGAACACAGACTTGCTGTTCTTTATGATCACCATTCACAAAAATCGTGGAACACGTTTAATAAGCACCAAGAAAAACCGACAGGGAATGGCGTACGAACAATAGAGAGCAACGCCACTTGGCAGATTGCCACAGAATACCATACGTATGTTACACCTTGTGGCGAAATTCACAGCTAAGTTGAGATTGCGCATCAGGTACAGATTCAGGCTATTTTTAGGTACCCCCTCATATATATTGTAAAAAGAAGAACACAGAAAAAGATTTGGGGTAGCCACTCTGTATTCTTGAAGATTTGGCCTGAAAAAGAGAGCAAAAATCATCAATCGGTCTTTGCAGTGTTGAGTCCAAAACAGAACTGATTCGTGGCTAACAAAATGGCGTTTTTAAAGTTGGATGGAGGGAGTGACATCAATGGGGCCAGAACCGGAAATGATGTCATCGGTCCCAAACCCGGAAGTGACATCACCGAAACCAGAAGTGAGGCCTGGTGGAATTTCCCTTGGGTGGTCTGCAGGAGAAAGAGAGAGGGGTTTAGTGCCCACTGCCACCCCTTGGTCCAGCATGGGATTACCATCATTTGAGCCCTTTAGCTGCCTCCCATGCGCATGTGTGTGCCGATATCTATGCCACAGGCACTTCTCACACTTAAAGGTCCAGTCACCCTTGTTGGCTGACACACTAACTGCCTTCAATAATGGTTCAAGCTTCAATCCAAAAATGTTTTAAAGTGTAAAAATAACATTGAAGTTCTTACCTGAATTCATCTCACAGACTGATGATGGTAGTACAATACCCCACAATGGCACACGGCTTCAGGATACATGGATACACACTCACTGAATAAATTCTTAGGGACTCTATACTAATACTGTGCAGGGCCTCCGTCTGCTCTCAAAAGAGCCTCATTTCTTTGTGGCATGGATTCCACAAGATGTTGGGATTCTGGTCCATGTTAAAATGACTGCATCACTCAGTTACTGCAGATGTGTCACCTGCACATTCCCTTTCTAGCACATACCAAAGGTGTTCTAATAGATTCAGATCCAGTGATCGTGAAGACCCCTGAAGAACACTGAGCTCCTTGTCATGTTCATGTAACCACTTTGAGATTGCTTTTGAGACATAATGCTTTCTCATGCTGGAAGTAGCCATTAGAAGAAGGGTAAATTGTGGCCATAAAGGAATGCACAGGTCAGCAATATTATTAAAATAGACCATGGTATTAACGGGCCCAAAGTGTGCCAAGAAAACACTCCCTGCACCATTACACCACCCGCAGCAGCAGCAGCCTGGACACAAGGCAAGTGGGGTGCATGGATTCATGCTGTTGGTGCCACGTTCTGACCCTACCACCTGTGTGCCTCAGCAGAAACCAAGATCCATCAGATCAGGTCACGTTTTAATAGTCTTCAGCTGTCCAGGTTTAGTGAGCCTGTGCCCACTGCAACCTCAGCTTTCTGTTCTTGGCTGACAGAAGTGGATCCTGATGTGGTCTTCTGCTGTTGTAGCCCCTTCCACTCAAGGACCAATGTGCTCTGCATTCTGAGATGCTTTTCTGCTCACCATGGCTGCACTAATCTTAGTTACTGTAGCCGTTCTCTCAGCTCGAGCCTCTCTGACCATTGCCCTTTGACCTGTCTCATCAACAAGGCGGTTTCCTGGGCAGAATCACTACTCACTAGATGGTTTTTGTTGTTCTTCACACCATTCTGAGTAAACTCTAGAGACTGAGGTGCATGAAAACCTCAGGAGATCAACACTTACAGAAATACTTAAATCAGCCAATCTGGCACCAACAATCATGCCACAGTCGAAATCACTGAGATTACATTTTTTTCTCCATTCGGATGTTTAAGCATAACATTAAATGAAGCTCCTGACCTGTAACTGCATGATTTTATGCATTGCACTGCTGCCACATGATTGGCTCATTAGATAGTCGCATAGATCAGTGGTCTCAAAATCCGGTCTTGGAGGGCTGCAGTGGCTACAGGTTTTCATTCTAACCCTTTTCTTAATTGGTGACTAGTTTTTGCTGCTAATTAATTCCTTTTCCTATCATTTTAATTGACTTGTTTTTTAAGATTTGATTTCTTCATTGTTCCTTAGAATTGTTTCATTTATTTCCTTAAATGGCACCCAAACAGAAATGAAATGTGAAGCGAGTGTACCAACAGAAGACCAGCTAAGTGAGGGCCTCAAACTCCAACCAATTTCACTCCAACCAGTTGCTTAACTAGGAGCTGATTCTTATTCATTAAATCTGATTTTTAATCCCATGGCTTGAAATTTCCAAAATTATTGATTTTCTCTTTTCTAAGAGCAGTTTTAAAATGTTTTGTGGACCTGAGAAGATCGACACGCCTGAGACCTTCACCTTTCTTTATTTTCAGATATTGTATGATGGACACAGTTTGCTGGTCCTGTTTTGGCTCATTTTAGATCTCATTATTGTCTGACTGCTAATTAAGGAAAAAGAAACAATTAAGGGGTCTGAGTCTTCAAGAGCAAGTCAAATAAAATGAATTCAAAAGAAGTTAATTAACAAAAAAAAACTGGTCACCAATTAAGAAAAGGGTGAGAATGAAAACCTGCAGCCACTGCGGCCCTCCAGGACCGGTGTTTGACACCACTGGCATAGATAAACAAATAAACAGGTGTTCCAAATAATTTGATCAGTGAGACTAAATACATAAATATAAATGTAGTGAGGCTATATCTATTTCAAACAAAATCTTATGCTTACTAACTAACACGTTGGGTGAATTCACCAGTCCTTTACAAAAAAAAAAAAAAACAAACAAAACAAACTACAGTACAATGACTTGATCTCTATTACTGTTATAAACATATCAACCACAAGAGAGCAGTGTTTCATTAACATTAAGGCAAAATTACAAGCCTTTAAGGGATTTCAGGTAAATTAAGGCAGCTTTTATGTATTAAATGATTAATTTGTTGATTTTTAAACTATAGATCTTAACACAATACTGCATGTGTCCCTCCAATATCCATAAATAGAAAACTAACTCATTTAGAATAACAAGGATGTCTGGAATGGACTGGGTGTAATTACTGGACTGAAGTAATCCAGGGCTCTGGTGCTAGAAGGAGATGTGGACAAAGTTAACACCCTGAATCAATTTAATTAGATTTTTCCTCCCACTGCCACCTTCTTCTAATGACCAATCACCACACACCATCCCTACAACATCAATAACTTCTCCCACTTCAACAGGAAAAAACAGCGACAAGTCTACCTCTGACAGTGTCGACTATCCGTAACTGAAGACCAAGTAAAGAAAAAACTAAGGAATCTATACACAGGAAAAGCCGAGACACCAGATGGATTCAGTCCTCCAGTTTTTAAGGCCTGTGCTGCTAATTTGTGGTGTCCTCTGTCACCTGTACAGTCTGTCCCTAAGGCTTCAGAAACTGCCATTACTGTGGAAAACATCCTGTGTTGTTCCAGTTCCAAAGAAGACATGCACCTCTTCACCTAATGATTACAGACCAGTGGCACTTACATCTCACATCACAAAGATCTTGAGAGGCTGGTCCTACACTATATGAGTCCTGTTGTATTAGAGGATGCAATTATCTATGAACTCCACAAGTCTTATTCTGACCTGGACAAAACTGGCAGCTCTGTGAGGATTATGTTTTTTTTTTTATTTCTCCAGTGCTTTTAATACAATTCAGCCTTGCCTGTTAAGGAGTAAATTGACATATGGTGTCTTGGATAATGCATCTGTCAGGCAGACTTCAGTTTGTGAGACTCAAGGTCTGTGTTCCTGATGTGGATGTTGTGGAAGAATACACCTTGACACAGGAAAAAGGTATGGGGCAGGCACCCGTATACTTGAAATAAGGCTGCAATATAGGCAATTAGATGCAAGGTTGTTTACAGATTTGAGTCCAAACCAGAACTGATTAAAAGATGGAAGATGGCAGGTTTTTAAAGTCGGTCATGGGAAGTGATGTCCCATTGGCTTCAGCTCCTTGTGTACAGCCATCCACTGTAACGGTGCATGGTCTGTGACCAGGGTGAACTCATGGCCCAAGAAATGATACCTCAGCTGAGTAATCGCCCATTTAATCGCCAAGGCCTCCTACTCCATCGCCGCATACCAGGTGTCCCGGTCCAACAGTTTTCGAGTCAGGAACATGACAGGGTGTTCAACACTGTCAATGCTTTGGCTCAGCACGGCACCAAGACGTGTGTCCAAAGTGTCCGTCTGGAGGTGAAAGGCAAAGAAAAGTTAGGAGTTTTCAAGATGTTGAAGTAAGAGCTTGTTTCAAGTCGCCAAATGCAGTTTCTGTGTTAGCATCCCATACCACGTTATTTAGGCTCCTCTTCTTTCTTAGGGTAGTCAAGGGCGCCGCTTTCTTGGAGCATCAGGGTACAAATTGGCAATACTAGCCCACTAATCCAAGAAAGGCTTGGACTTGCCTCTTGGTCTTCAAACAGTGCCATTTCAATATGCTCTCTATTTACCCAAACATTTCTTTGGGTTATTTAAAAGTTCGGCCTCCCCTAATGACCACAATACAGCTTGGACATAATGAAGGTGTTCTTTCCAAGTGCTGAAATAGATGACTATGTCATCCAGGTAGGCAGCACTTTATGAGTTATGATGGCAGAGCACTTTATCCACCAGATGCTGGATGGTCGCAGATGCCCCATGTAACCCAAATGGTAGGACATGATACTGCCAGTGCCCACTAGGGGTGCTAAACACAGTCTTAGCCTTTGTGGAGTCCATTAAAAGAACCTGCCAGTTCCCCTTTATCATGTTAAGTGTGGTCAAGAATTTGGCTTGTCCTTGCTGCTCGAGGAGGTCGTCCACTCGTGGCATTGGATATGCGTCGAATTAGGAGACCTGGTAAAGCTATCGGAAGTCACTGTAAAATCTTCAGCTCCTATCAGGCTGTGTGACCAAGACAATAGGGCTACACCATGGACTATGACTCACCTCTATCACACCTAGTTCCAGCCGGGGATGCAATCTCAGCATAAATTACTAGGCCCAAGATTTGTTTAGAAGTGGTTATTTGTTATAACCACATAACCACTGCTTTTATTATCAGACCAATCTCAGCCCATTATCACCAGGAACAGAGGGTTTTTTAGGACAGCTACTATCAGTTTTTTTAGAGTCCCCTCGTAGCTAATGTAGGAGGAGATGGACTTATACTGACAGACATTCCCATGTACACAGGTTAGACTGATCATCATTTTGAGCCATTGTCACGGTGACACAAAGAGACGAGCAACAATGGAAATGTTACTGCCAGAATCCATAAGGGCTGATACCTTATGCCCATATACTAACACCACTTCTGTATGTGGAAAGGCCAGTGGATTAGCTAGAGCAACCACCTCTCCTTGTTTGAGAGGCGGAGTACAGTCATTAGGAAAACGGACTTAGATGCTGCCTTTTGTGGAGTGAAGTACTGTGGATAGCAGGAATAAAGAGAAATCGTGGTGGTTCCCACTGTCTGTTTTGGTATCTGCACTTCAAATAGTTAAGACAGATCTTAAATGTAGTGTGCATCAAACAAAGCAACGCAAGTTCTGTTCATTTGTTTTTGTTCATATTAAATTGTTTGAGTATATATGTTTATCTAAGAACCAATAAGTTATTCCCTTGTTAAAGTTAAATGAGTAAATTTAAATATATTTCATGAACTCTGTAAAACGCTTCTCATTAGTGCCTTTAGTTACAATGGTGCCATCTAGTGGCCAACTTCACTATTGTAACTTTATGCTTAATATTTCTATAATGTTTTGCAATGTTATTTGTCCTTTATGTGTCATTTGAGACCTAAGAATAGATCTAATTTAATTTTTTTATTGCACACACACACACTTAAATGTACATCTATTTCTCCATATTAAAGTTTAGATTTGAAATCTACTTTCCAAGTGTTTTAATCAACACTCTTCTGTGAATGCCAACTATTCCTGCACAACCTGAAGAAGTCCTTTAATTGTTCCTCCGTTTCAATTGTGGTCTGAAGAGTGGTGTTTACAGCAACCCAGATGTTTTACTTCCAAACAATAAGAGATTCAAGTCATCCGTAGGTCTGCCTACTTAGAAGAATATGAAGTGTATTGTCCTAGCCAAGAACCAAATGCAGCATAGAATATACAACATCAAGCAGAGATCAGGCCAATTGGCATAGAAGGAATTGCCATGATGCAAACTCTCAGTCAGCAGAGAGCTAGCTCATCCTATCATGAACATCCTAATACAACTTGAAATCTTCTTGGGTCAATACCCCATGACACCAATATCACAAGATGAACCCTGGTATACAACAGTTGATGGGATGAGTGGATCTGAATAAGGAGGCATCCTTGGCCAAGTAACGGATATTGATTAACTGCCAAGAAGGTTCCGACTGGCAGTAATCGAACTTCAGAAGGACAGCCAGCAATTGCAGCAGACACAGCAAGCCATGAATAAGCAAAAAGAAATACTGAGAGATGCCCAGGAGGAGATGAAGAGACTTACGATAGTCACTAGACAGATATCTCCTCAAATTCCAAGTGATCAGACTTTAGGCAATACACCAGTGCTACGTCCAACCGACAACCAACAGCTGCAGCATCTGAATTACTGCCATCGACTACACCAGTCCCGATGCCACAGCGTCTTCTTGTCCATCTTCAAGATGAACGAATTGATGCCATGAACAAAAAAGACTATTTAGATCAAAAGCATGATAGTGAACCTTCACCTTCAATCCAAAACTATTTTAATCCTCCACCACTTCAGCGTTTCTACCAGGAAACGTAGGACCTTACAGGCACACAAATTTCACCCTTTGCCAACTGGTAAAATGAACGGCAGCTAATAATCCCTAATTATTGAGCTGAAATAAATTCACAGAATTGTCAGCCCTTGCTAAGTCAAGCTGGCAAAAAGCAAGAATTTTAGCAAGAAATGCAGTATAAGGGGCCAAAACCAACTATTCCAGATTTCATCCATTGTGATCCAAGTGAGTTTGCTAGTTTGAAATTAGCATTGGGTAATCTTCTCCCTAAGGATGCAACTGAACTTTTCAAGTACCAAGTCCTATTTGATCATCTGAAGCTGGAAGAGGCCTGTTTAGTGGCAGATGCTTATTCTGACACTATGGCTGCACTGACTGAGAAGTTCGGAAGACCTCACCAACTAACTCTCAAGAAGACAGCAACTGTAATGGAATCCCCTAATATCCAACCAGGTGATCCAGTATGATTCAAACGGTTTGCACTTCATATCCAGGCATTGGTTGGGTTACTTAAATCCCTAGGTCCACTGCGGCTCCCATGTAGCTTGTCTTCTCACCAAACTACCACCAGATATGAAGGCATCATTCCACACACACATGTTTCACAAGCTTGATACCACAGACACTAGACCTTGCCAAATGGCTTAAATTTGAATCCTGGTGCCAGGAAGGTGAAAGTTAACCCAGAATAAAGACAGCACAAAAGACTGATTGGCATAAAGAGCCAAGGAATAAACTCAGAACAACCACTGTCCTCCATGGTACTGAGCAATCACCAGAAACCCACAAATCAGAGTTACCGCCAAAACAAACACCAACAGAGAAGCCTGACCAGAAACCAAAGTACTGCCCTTATTGAGTATCCTCTGAACATTACCTGGGTCAGTGTCCTACTTTCCAGAAATTAAATAAATAACAAATGCTACATTGGATTAGGGCAAACAAGCGCTGTTGGAAATGTGGCAGATCTCATCAGGCTGCACAGTGCACCCTAAAAAGACCTTGCAATTTGTGCAAAGGAAATCACCTCAAAGTGCTTCATGAAGTTAACAGTAAACCATTAAAGGAAGAAGCACCTCCAGTACCAGTAAAGCCTACTACAGAGACACTCTACCTTGATCGTCCAGGTTCACCTGATCGAGTCCTCTTAAAGATGGTCAGAGTTTTGCTTCGACACAGGAATCAAACTTTGGATACCTTTGCAACGCTTGACGACGGATCAGAGTGAACGATCTTGCTCCTGACTGCTGTTCAGAAATTAGGTCTTCAAGGGAAAGAAGAACTTTTGTCCTTGAAAACTATTAGGTAGGACATTGAAGAACTACAGGGTGCTTCAGTTTCTTTCAAAATAACTCCTGCATACCAGCCTCATAAGAGTTATCATATTTGGTTGGCTGACACTCTACCTCATAGGAATGAGAAAGTGGTGACAAGGTCTAGAGAAGACCAGGAATGTCTGAATCTTCTTCAATCAAAAACAAAGAGAGTTGTGGTGGATGGAGTTACTCCGCTATGCAACACCCTTGCTACACAAAGGATCAACACCTCAATTCAAAGCTACTCTAGAGTTGTAATGCCAAGACTTAGGAACACTGAAAGAAAATTGATCAAGGATCCAAAGTGAGCTACTGTCTACAATGAGGAAATCGGAAAGTTGGTAGCAGCTTGATGTGACCAAACTAACTTCTGAGGAACTGAGAAGGTCATGGTTTATTTCACATCACGTGGTTAGCCTTAATGGGAAAAACCGAGTAGTTTTTAACTGTTCATTTCAGTACAAGGGCCTTAATCTAAATGGGCACTTACTTCCTGGACCTGCACTAGGCCCATCTCTTTTAGGAGTACTTCTCCATTTCCAAGAACATACTACAGCTATTAGTGGAAATTTCAAAGACATGTTCCACCAGGTACATCTCCTGCCTGATGACACACATCTTCTCCATTTTGTCTGATGTAATATGAAGCAAGACAGCTGAACTGATGTGTATGAATGGAAGGTCCTTCCCTTTGCGACCACCTGAAGCCCCAGGTGTGCTATTTTTGCACTCCACCAACACACTAAGTTTGCAGATGATACGAAGATTGGTGGATTAGCAGATAATTTGGAATCCGTTATATCATCACAGAAGGACTTGGACAACATACAGGCTTGGGCAGATTTGTGGCAGATGAAATTTAATGTCAGTAAATGTAAAGTATTACACATAGGAAGTAAAAATGAAAATTGAGAGTACACCTTATGAGAAGGATTTAGGAGTCATAGTGGACTCTAAGCTATCAACTTCCCGACAGTGTTCAGAAGCCATTAAGAAGGCTAACAGAATGTCAGGTTATATAGCACAGTGTGTGGAGTACAAGTCCAAGGAGGTTATGCTCAGCCTTATTAATACACTGGTGAGGTGTCATCTGGAGTACTGAGTGCAGTTTAGATCTCCAGGCTACAAAAAAGACATAGCAGCACTAGAAAAGGTCCAGAGAAGAGCGACTAGGCTGATTCCAGGGCTACAGGGGATGAGTTATGAAGAAAGATTAAAAGAGTTGAGCCTTTACAGTTTAAGCAGAAGAAGATTAAGAGGTGACATGAGTGAAGTGTTTAAAATTATGAAGGGAATTAGTCCAGTGGATCAAGACTGTTACTTTAAAATGAGTTCATCAAGAACACGGGGACACAGTTGGAAACATGTTAAGCGTAATTTTGCACAAAAATTAGGACATTTTTTTGACACAAAAAACAATAGACACTTGGGATAAGCGAAGTGTGAAAGACAGTAAGACTTCGGGGACTTTCAAAACTTGACTTGATGTTTTTTTGGATGAAATAAGTGGATAGGACTGTTGAGCTTTCTTGGGCTGAATGGCCTGTTCTTGTCTAGAGTGTTCTAATTAATTAATTACATCATAGACAACAGTGAGACTATCCGTACAAAGAGGTTTTTACATTGATAACTTTCTAGAGAGCCTGTCATCTGCCCTGGGAGCAAGACAACTGGTAGACAAGATGAGAAACCTTTTGGCTTCTGGTGGGTTTGAAATACGCCAGTGGGTCAGTAACGTCTCCATTACCATAGGACATCTGCCAAAGGAAGCTCAGTCAGACAACGCAGAATTGTGGTTGTCTCAGAACCAATCTGACATTCAAGAACCTACACTAGGATTATGGTGGCATTGCTCATCAGATAGACTTGGATATAAACATCACCAGGTACAGCAAGATGCACCAACCATGCATAATATCTACAGAGTACTGGCTAGATATTACGATCCTCTTGGATTTCTACTTCCATTTACCACTTGAGCAAAGGTACTGGTCCAAAGGTTGTGGAGCAAGCAGAGAAACTGGGATGATCCCCAATTACCAGAAGACTTGTTTAAAGTTTAGAATGAATGGCAGAATGAGCTCCACCTTCTATGTAGTCTTCCCAGGTGCTATACAACACCAGAAATGGAACAGTCTGATATTAAAAGAGAAGTCCACATTTTCTGTGATTCCACAGAACAGGCGTATGGCTCAGTAGCTTACCTGCATACAGAAGACAATCATGGCAATGTGCAACTCACCTTTGTCATGGCGAGATCAAAGGTTGCTCCACGGAAGCGACTTACTGTTCTCAGATTGGAGCTTTGTGCAGCTTTAAATGGTGCCCAGTTGGCGAAGTTACTCACCAATGAGCTGACTTTACAGATAACACAAATCACTCTCTGGTCTGATTCCACTACTGTGCTCTTCTGGCTTCAATCAGATTCTTGTCGTTTTAAAATTTTTGTTGGTAGTATAGTGGCAAAGATAGAAGAATGCACAGATCATCATTCATGGCGTTATGTGAACTCTGCCAACAACCCAGCTGATGATCTTACCAAGGGTAAGATTTTGGCAGAACTGATAGAACCTAATCGATGGTCACAAGGTCCATCTTTTCTATTGCATTCATCCAAAGAATGGCCATCGACACCAGCAGCAGTCCTAGCAGAAGATGTAACAGAGTATCAGAAAGGTGTCTTTTGTGGAATTAATGCAACTTATAAGACTGCAGATGCCTACAAATACAAGACATGGACAGAACTAGTAGAAGCTATGACCCAGACAGAACACAGGGTGACAGATGTAAATAAGAAACCAACTGCTAAAGAATACCGAAATGCTGAGTTGCAGATTTTCCAGACAGCTCAACAGGACAGCTTCCCTGAAGAATACCATTTAGTAAAGGCTGGAAAATCAGTTCTGCGTACCAGTCGTCTGCTCACTCTCGTTCCTGAGTTTGACAAATCTAATGTGCTCTTAGAGTGAGAGGACATCTGCGACAACTTGAGAAAATGGAGATATCCACAAAGCACCCAGCAGTACTACTATGCACCTAAAATCTGGAATAGCCTGCCAATAGGAATTCGCCAGGCTAATACGGTGGAGCACTTTAAAACACTGCTGAAAACACATTACTTTAACAAGGCTTTCTCATAACTTCACCTTAATTTAATCCTGATACTCTGTATGTTCAATTCATTATAATAACTATTCATGGTGGCTCTAAATTCCGTACTAACCCCTACTCTCTCTTCTGTTTCTTTTTCCGGTTTCTCTGTGTTGGTGGCCTGCGCCACCACCACCTACTCAAAGCATCATTATGTTCCAACTTTGATGGACTAAAAGCCAGAAGCCTGCATAACCATCATCATCAAGTTCTTCCGTGAGAACCCAAAATCCAAAGAGGACTGTTTCATTTATGTGAGGTAGAATGCCCAGAGGGAACTGGGCAGTTGAATGGTCTGGAATCCCTGCAGATTTTATTTTTTTCTCCAGCCGTCTGGAGTTTTTTTTTGTTTATTCTGTCCTCCCTGGCCATCGGACCTTACTCTTATTCTATGTTAATTAGTATTGAATAATTTTATTTTTATATTTTTTCTTTTTTCTTTCTTCATCCTGTAAAAGCACTTTGAGCTACATCATTTGTATGAAAACGTATTTTATTTTCTTACTGTGTCTTTTATTTTTCTATTCTTCATTTGTAAAGCACTTTGAGCTACATTTTTTTGTATGAAAATGTGCTATATAAATAAATGTTGTTGTTGTAGATCTTCAGCATCCCACCACTAAGCTGTTAATTAAGGAATATGACAACAAACTGTGTCATCCAGGTCCAGAGAGAGTTAGGGTGTTAGGTATATGAATTCTACGAGGACGTGACGCTATCCGCAAACATCAGCACCACTATTTAGAATGCCGTAAGTGGAAGGCTAAGCCAGCAATACCAAAAATGGCACATTTGCCTTCAGTGCGCTTACGTCTTTACAAACCCCCTTCATTAGTACAGGTATGGACTAGTTTGGCCCATTTCAAGTAAAGATGGGAAGACGCACAGAGAAGAGGTGGGGAATTATATTTAAATGTCTCACCACTAGATGTGTTTATCTTGATATCACTACAGGAATATCAAGAAGATTCCTTTCTGATGGCCTTGAGAAGATTCATTGCTCGATAAGGTACACCATGTGAGCTTCTGTCAGACCAGGGTACCAATTTCCATGGAGGAGTGAGACAATTGCAAAGAGCCTTTGCTGAGCTTATTCCTGAACTACAAGAACAAATGGCCAAGCAGAAGATCACATTCTGTTTTATTCCACCAGGTGCACCCCACTTTGGAGGAACATGGGAGAGGGAGATACGATCGGTGAAAAATGCATTGCGTATTTCAGTAGGATCCCAGACTGTCACCGGGGAAGTGCTTAGGACAGTCTTGACAGAGACAGAAGGAATCTTAAACAGCAAGCCATTAGGATATGTATCCAGTGACATTGCTGATCAGGACCCAATCACACCAAATCTTCTTCTTATGGGGCGGCCTGACAGTTCTTTCCCACAAGTTTTGTATGCAGAAACAGAATTAAAGTGGAGACATAGCCAGATTTTAGCTGATCATTTCTGGTCTCAATTTGTACGCTTTTATTTACCAGACCTTCAGAGAATGAATAAGTGGCATGCTTCAAGGAAGAACTTATCAGTAGGTAATGAAGTGTTCCTGGCTGACCACCAACTCCCAAGAGCATGCTGGCTAATTGGTAGAGTCATCAAGGTGTTTCCTGGGTCAGATGGACAGGTCACATCGGCAGACGTTAAAATCAAGGACCGAATATTAATAGGATCTGTAGCTGGTCTGATTCCTCTGCCTGACATTCAACACAATGACTCCAAAGATACGACTACTGAACACTAAGAGTTCAACCCTTCGAGGAGTAAATATGCACCACATATTTGAGGGGGGGCAGTGTCTGAGAGACGCAGTTCAGTCATCAGGAGGACGGACTTAGATGCTGCCTACTGCTGAGCAAAGTACTGATAGATAGATAGATAGATAGATACTTTATTAATCCCAAGGGGAAATTCACATAATCCAGCAGCAGTATACTGATACAAAGAAACAATATTAAATTAAATAGTAATAAAAATGAAAAAAAAAAAGTTAGCATTTACTCCCCCGGGTGGAATTGAAGAGTCGCATAGTGTGGGGGAGGAACGATCTCCTCAGTCTGTCAGTGGAGCAGGACAGTGACAAAAGTCTGTCACTGAAGCTACTCCTCTGCCTGGAGATGACACTGTTCAGTGGATGCAGTGGATTATTCATGATTGACAGGAGTTTGCTTAATGCCCGTTGCTCTACCACAGATGTTAAACTGTCCAACTTTACTCCTACAATAGAGCCTGCCTTCTTAACAAGTTTGTCCAGGCGTGAGGCGTCTTTCATCTTTATGCTGCCACCCCAGCACACCACCGCGTAGAAGAGGGCACTCGCCACAACCGTCTGGTAGAACATCTGCAGCATCTTACTGCAGATGTTGAACGATGCCAACCTTCTCAGAAAGTATAGTCTGCTCTGACCTTTCTTACATAGAGCATCAGTATTGGCAGTCCAGTCCAATTTGTCATCCAGCTGCACTCCCAGATATTTATAGGTCTGCACCCTCTGCACACAGTCACATCTGATGATCACAGGGTCCATGAGGGGCCTGGGCCTCCTAAAATCCACCACCAGTTCCTTGGTTTTGCTGGTGTTAAGATGTAAGTGGTTTGAGTCGCACCATTTAACAAAGTCTTTGATTAGCTTCCTGTACTCCTCCTCCTGCCCACTCCTGATGCAGCCCACAATAGCAGTGTCATCAGCGAACTTTTGCACATGGCAGGACTCCGAGTCATATTGGAAGTCTGATGTATATAGATTGAACAGGACCGGAGAAAGTACAGTCCCCTGCGGCGCCCCTGTGTTGCTGAACACAATGTCAGACCTGCAGTTCCCGAGACGCACATATTGAGGTCTGTCTGTAAGATAGTCCACGATCCATGCCACCAGGTGTGAGTCTACTCCCATCTCAGTCAGCTTGTCTCTAAGGAGCAGAGGTTGGATGGTGTTGATGGTGCTGTGGGCAGCAGGAAGAAAGAGAAAGCGTGGAGTAAAGAACCAAAAAGTAATGACGTATATTTTAAGAACTTTGATTGACCATGCAGTTCTTATAAGGCACTGTTAACTCAGGATATTTCATTTATTAATAACGTTATAATAGTTATGCTTGTAATTTCATTAACTCTGTAAAACGCTTCTCAATAATGCCTTTAGTTACAACTTCAGTATTGCAACTTTGTGATTCATTTTTCTGTTAAAATTTTGCAACATTATTTGTCCTTTATGTGTAATTTGAGAACTAAGAATAGTTGTACTTTATTTTTTTTTATTATACACACACACTTATATGTACATCTATATCTGCATATTAAAGTTTGGATTTGAAATCTACTTTCCAAGTGTTTTAATCAACACTCTGCTGTGAATGCCAACTATTCCTGCACAACCAGAAGTCCTTTAGTTGTTTCCCCGTTTCACTCCTGCTAGGTCTCCCCTCCTTGTCGCTGAGAAGAAGTCGCCGCTACGTAATAATGTTGAGCTCAAGGCTGAGCTCCCGGGTGCTGGGTTTAAAGTTTGATTAATACCTATAAGACGCCCTTGCAAATAACATTCATGTATAAATAACAGAATTTATAAGATCTTTTGGGACTGAAGCTGATCCTGGTACACAGCTGGAAATAATGGTGGGCAAGACTAGAGCTCACTTGTGTACATACAACACCATAACACTCACTTAGGACCAATTCAAAGTTCACCAGTTAAGCTGACACACACAATGCGGACACAGGCACATATGTAAATGTCCTTCTTCTCACCTCTCTGTTGTCTCGTAGTGTCATTCAATGGCTGCTTCCTTCCTGCTAGTGAGTCTCAATGCCCAGTGCCTATCCTAAACTTTTATAATGCCTGTTAGGGATTTCCTCTTATTCACAACTAGTTGTTTATCTTCAGTTCAGTTCTTCGAGTGACACTTCAAAGGTATGATCATATTTGTCAGATAAGTTTTTCTTTTTATTCACTCTAGGGCTGGATTAAACATTAAACAAATTAAGCAAAATACGTGTCCTTAGGGCATCTAGGGAGTGAGGGCACCACAGACATTTTTCATTGCTAGATGCACCATGGACCATATGGTGCAAAACTGTACGTGATGCAGCTGATCCAGGTTCCATAATAATAATAATAATTAATAAAGGCAGACTGGAGGCCTCTGATAAGCAGAGAAGCAGATGTGTTATGTTAAGAATAGCTTTGAGGATCTGACCAATTACTCTGCTATTACGAAAAGTAAGAAAACTTTTCAAATATAAGTAAAGTGGAAGTATACAAAAAGAAACATTATTTTCTATATTTCTGCAAGTTTTGTTTCAGTTTAAAAAATAAAATTTTACTTTACAGTTGATTATTGTTTATATTTTGAATTAGATATATATGGGGGCACCAAAATCTTTGAAGTGCTTAGGTCCTCTAAATCTCTGAATGCGGCCCTGATTGTCGCCTTGGTTACTGTGAAGCTCGCCTGATTCCTTTATGAAGGAGGGAATTTGTTATTCTTGTAGCAACCAGTAGAGGGAGCAATGTGACCGGGATAGCGCTGTTGTGGTCGCGCTGATGCCTCATTAACACGAACGCGGCAACACCTCAACGACTCTCCATGGGTGGGTAATTCAGAGTTTAACCACACACTTCCTCATGAACTCCAATGATCAGACCGAAGATGAGATGTAGTTTTAGTTGAAATGCAAGAATGACTATTTTGTATTGTTGACGAGTTACAAGGTTCCTGTTTATTTTAAAGGTCGCCGACTTTTCCAGCGTTGGCGGCGCACGGCTTTTCCTGCGACTGCGTTTTGCATGTGTGAACTGTATTTGTGTTAATGTGAGATGCACATACACAACTGAATCTCGAGAGTTTAATAATTTAATGGTTTCGACTTTAATTCACTCTATAGTTTGATTTTCTTTTCTATGCTACCAATAAAGGCATGGTAATGGTAAACATACTATTAAGTGCTTGGAATATAATTAATATACAGTACAGTGCCTCTCAAACTCGGTCCTGTGACCCCCTGTGGCTGCAGGTTTTTGTTCCAACCAGATTCCTAATCAGTGACAACACCTGATTAGCACTGAGCTCATTTACTTAGCTGGGATTTTTCTCCTCTTCTTTTTATTCTACATTCAGAAAAGTACCACAGCATGATTTTTACATTTATAAGACATTTAGAAATGTTTCTGTTTTTGCTAGAGATTTAAATGCTTAACTCTCTTGTGTTGATTTCATTGCATTTTGCCCTTTCTTTGTGCAGTTTCCCCCCTTCGTTGTATCTTATTAATGACAATTAAAAACGAGCAGAGAGGACACCCAGGCAAACAACACTAAATCATGAAAGGCTGCAACTACTTTAGCGTTAGATCCACTAATTAGTAAATAAAGGATTAATTAAACAATTACAACACCTGGAAAAGTAGAATGGAAATGTTAAAAAGAAAGAAAAATAAAGTTTTCCCATATAACTGCTTGGTTAATTATATACTGTATGTATGTATGTATGTATGTATGTGTATATATATATATACTGTATATATATATATATATATATATATATATAGGGCGGTACAGTGGGTAGCGCTGCTGCCTCACAGTTAGGAGATCCTGGTTCGCTTCCCGGGTCCTCCCTGCGTGGAGTTTGCATGTTCTCCCCATGTCTGCGTGGGTTTCCTCCAGGGGCTCCGGTTTCCTCCCACAGTCCAAAGACATGCAGGTTTGGTACATTGGTGATCCTAAATTGTCCCTGGTGTGTGCTTGGTGTAGGTGTGTGTGCCCTGTGGTGGGCTGGCGCCCTGCCTGGGGTTTGTTTTCTGCCTCGTGCCCTCTGTTGGCTGGGATTAGCTCCTGCAGACCCCCGTGACCCTGTAGTTAGGATATAGCAGGGTGGATAATGGATGGATGGATGGAAAATCAAAAATTGTCTATTGATTGGACATGAAAATGGTTTGCACAACAGCAGAAAAAAATGTTTCCTGTTAAATGTATAAGGATCGGTTCTTTTCTAACATCAATACAGCCAAGGAGGCCAAAGTGATGGTGTCGCTGGAGCTGCAGGAATTGTGTGGCCTAGAGCAGGGGTGTCCAACTCCGGTCCTGGTGGTATATATATACCAAACTTAGTTTTCTAATTTCTATATTGTTCCCAAAACACAGAATCTGGGAAATAACACATCACTTAATTAGCCCAGGAGTCCAATTAAAAACTGAAAACTGAAGCTGATTGGAACAGAAACTCACAGCCACAGGGGGCCACAGGATCGAGGTTGGGAATCCCTGGATAGGATTATAATATATTTAGTTTACAGAGCATCTTTCACGTGTTCAAAACACTACACAGAAATTCAGAATGAACAACAGAGCATATACAACATTGGGTGCAAATAATATCTACATTAAACACTAAATAAAGATAAATACCGGATCGACAAAGGATGCATTAAACATATTGAGAAACAATAAACCAGAAGAAAATATAAAAATCAACTGCTCAAAAAATATGTACGTAAATCTACACAATAATAGTGATTTATGGGCGTAAATTGCGTATAAATGTGCATACAGAAGGGTTTAGAAATCAGATTTGTTTTTGGCATGTGCATACTTTCAGGCTCAGATCCATGCAAAGTTGTATAATGGAGACCCTAAATCTTCTTATTTGTTTTGGTTTTCAGCTTCTTTGAGCAAGACGTTGTCATCTGGGACTGCTCTGTCGATATACAGGTATTTTAATTATTATTATTATGATCATCATCATCATCAGTTGAGACTTGAAAACAAAGCTATATACTGTATGCTCTCACCAGCCACTTTATCAGGTCCACCTTGCTAGTATCGGGTTGGACCCCCTTTTGCCTTCAGAACTGCCATAATTCTTTGTGGCATAGATTCAGAAATCTGCTGGAAGCTTTCCTCAGCGATTTTGGCCCATATTGATTTGATAGCATCACACCGTTGCTGAAGATTTGTCAGCTGCACTTCCACAATGCAAATATTCAGTTCCACCACATCCAAAGGTGATCTATTAGATTGAAATGTGGTGACAGCAGAAGCCACGTGAGAACAGTGAACTCATTGTCATGCTCATGAAACCAGTTTGAGATGATGTGAGCTTTATGACGTGGCACATTATCATGCTGGAAGTAGCCATCAGAAGATGGGAACACTGTGGTCATAAAGGGATGAACATGGTCAGCAACAAACCCTGGTAGGCTGTGGCATTTAAACAATACTTAATTGGTACTAAAGGGGCCCAAAGTGTGCCATGAAAATATCCCCCAGCCTGAACCGTTGATACAAGGCAGGATGGATCCCTGCTTTCATGTTGTTGATGCCATATTCTGACCCTACCATTCGAATGCTGCGGCAGAAATTGAGACTCATCAGACCAGGTACTGTTTTTCCAATCTTCTATTGTCCGATTTTGGTGAGCTTGTGTGAATTGTAGCCTCAGTTACCCATTTGTAGCAGACTGGAGTGTAAGCCAGTGTGGTGTCCTGCTGCTGTAGCCCAAATGCTTTACGGTTTGACGTGTTGTGCGCTCACAGATGCTCTTCTGCATACCTCGGTGGTTATGAATACGTTTTTGAGTTCCTGTTGCCTTTCTGTCACCTCACACCACTCTGGCAATTCTCCTCTGACCTCTGGCATTGACAAGACACGTTTGCCCACACAAACCTTTTCCCTTTTTCGTACCATTCTCTGTAAACTCTAGAGATGGTTGTGTATGGAAATCCAGTAGATCAGCACTTTCTGAAATACTCAGCTCATCTTTCTTCCCTATTCTGATTCTTGGTTTCAACTTCAGCAGGTGGTCTTGACATTGTCTACATGTCTAAATGCATTGAGTTGCTGCCATGTGATTGGCTGATTAGATATTTGCATTACCAAGCAATTGAACAGGTAGAATTAATAAAGAGGCTGGTGAGTGTAAATTAGGGATGCATTGATAGCCGTTTTCTCAGTCCGAGTACTTGTTTTTAGTATTCATCGATAATGATATTACAGTATTGTAGGGAGACTGAAGGCTGGAAGATAGCATTTTTTTTATTATGTGGTATTTGTTTATTATGTCCATCAACTGTTAACTTCACTTTTAACATCAAATGTAAAACTCATAATTTGGAATACAGTAATTCAAAATGGGGCAGCATGGCGGCGCAGTGGGTAGGAGACTCGGGTTCGCTTCCCGGGTCCTCCCTGCGTGGAGTTTGCATGTTCTCCCCGTGTCTGCGTGGGTTTCCTCCCACAGTCCAAAGACATGCAGGTCAGGTGCATTGGCGATTCTAAATTGTCCTTAGTGTGTGCTTAGTGTGCCCTGCGGCGGGCTGGCGCCCTGCCCGGGGTTTGTTTCCTGCCTTGTGCCCTCTGTTGGCTGGGACTGGCACCAGCAGACCCCCGTGACCCTGGTAGTTAGGATATAGCGGGTTGGATAATGGATGGATAATTCAAAATTGAACAAATAACTCAAAGTAGGGTACCTAATATAGAACAGCTCACAACACCATTTTTAAAACGGTTCAGATTTCACAGTAAAAAAACAAAAATCACATACAATTAATATTTCTAAACCAAACCAACATCGTTTCAAGTCTTTCAACATGGGGTGTAACAGTACAACACAGTGTTCACAGGAATTTGGAGAAACATAACAAGAACATTTCCCTTACTGCTATCCCATTTTTTGAAGATGGCTACCTCAGGGCGTAAAGGTGTCACTGAGGGACACCTGCCACTGGCGAGGAAGGCAAGCGGCCGATTCCTTTTGAAGAACAGAAGCATCTCTGCATGGTCAGCTGTAAGCTTGTTTCTGGTTTCATTAACAACGTGTGATGTTGCACTGAATAATCTCTCTCTACACTACGGCATGGGGCTGAAAGGAATGTACGTGATGTGGGGGACCACACTTTAGCTGACCAGTAAGTACTTAAGTGGTCTCCCCAGGTATGCTTCCAGTTTGTATGGCAGCAGCTACTGGAAGACAGCACATTGATGCCGTTGTGTGTTCATCTTTGATTTCATTAAACAAACGCTCCAAACTACCACTTGGCTGGTCCTTCCAGAGATTTTTGGAGGCGGCTCCTCATAATCCTGTCCATCTACCTCTAGGCCAGGGGTGTCCAGCTCCGGTCCTGGTGGGCCGCAGATTTTCATTCTAACCATCTTCTTAACTAGTGAGCCGTTTTTGCTGCTGATTAACTTGCTTTGCCTTTGTTTTGATTGACGTGACTCAGACGACTTAAATGTTTCTTTTTCCTTAATGAGCAACCAAACAATAATGAGACACAAAACAAGCTGCCAAATGACCAGCTAACCTGAAAATAAAGAAAAGTGAAGGTCTCGGTCATGTTGGTCTGCTCAGGTCACCTTGATGGTGGTCTTAGAAAAAACTGAAAATCAACAGTCTGCTGTGGCACAATGAGAGCAGCAACAAGTCCTGATATTCAGTAACGGCTTTAATTAACAGTAAGAATCGGCTTCTCATTAAGAAACTTGTTGGAGTGAAATTGGCTGGAGGTTGAAGCCCCAATTGAGCTGGTCATTTTTGTTTGGCTACCATTTAAGAAAGAAACAAATCAGTTCAGAGGATTGAAGCCTAAAAAACAGGGCTATTAAAATTAAGGGAAAAGGAGTTTATTAGCAGTGAAAACGGCTCACTGATTAGGAAAAGGGTTAGAATGAAAACCTGCAACCACTGTGGCCCACCAGGACCGGAGTTGGACACCCCTGCTCTAGGCCACACAATTCCTGCAGCTCCAGCGACACCATCACTTTGGCCTCCTTGGCTGTATTGATATTAGAAAAGAACCGATCCTTATACATTTAACAGGAAACATTTTTTTCTGCTGTTGTGCAAACCATTTTCGTGTCCAATCAATAGACAATATTTGATTTTCCATCCATCCATCCATCCATTATCCAACCCGCTATATCCTCACTACAGGGTCATGGGGGTCTGCTGGAGCCAATCACAGCCAACACAGGGCCTAAGGCAGGAAACAAACCCTGGGCAGGGTGCCAGCCCACCACAGATTTTTGATTTTTCAAGACATTTTATGTAAGTAATTAAAGAGATTGTTCCACAATTCTACATAATTATTTTAAGAAATAACTTGAAAAGTTGTAGCTTAGTTTATTTATTTATTTTTTAATTTTAAGTAAGTCATTTTAGCATTTATTGTGTTGTTTCTCCATTATGCATCACATAGTCCATTATATGGGCATACCATGGATCAAGTAGAATGGAGATGCAGTACGGTGGGGTTTTCTCCATGTTGGAAAAATGCTTCCGCACAGCTGCATGCAAAGTGTTCTTCATTGTTTTCATCCCATGGTCTTCATCAGTTTCTTTGTCCAGCAATCTCTGTAATACGGCAACAACAGGAATCACTTCTGAGACAAAAAACATCTGACAGGCTCACTTGGCTGGTCAGCTTCTCGTGAGGAGGTAAGATGCTCACTGTCTTCTTCAGTAAATTCCTTTGGTTAAGAATGAAGCTGTCGGGGAGCTCGTGTTCAGGTCCATATATTCCGAGGGTATGTTTCTGCTCAATGAGTGACTGCAGCACCTCCAGAGAATCTACTTGTCTTGTTGGAGTCACTAAGGTGGCTGGTTGAGATGTAGCTGAATGGCCTCTAGGCTGGAGTAAACTGAGGAGGAATGCTTAACATGTCCAACTGTTACAACAATAGCAATACCTCACTGTGCAAAAAACGTCCTCTGCCACTGCCGACTGGAGTGTTATGAGCAACACAGGAGAGAATGGCTTGGGACTCCAGTGTCATCAATGACCTTTATCATATTCTTGACATTATAGGAGCTGGTGGTGGATTTTAGGAGGCCCAGGCCTCTCATGGACCCCGTGATCATCAGAGGTGACTGTGTGCAGAGGATGCAGACCTATAAATACCTGGGAGTGCAGCTGGATGATAAATTGGACTGGACTGCCAATACTGATGCTCTGTGTAAGAAAGGACAGAGCTGACTATACTTAGAAGGCCGGCGTCCTTCAACATCTGCAATAAGTTGCTGCAGATGTTCTATCAGACGGTTGTGGCGAGTGCCCTCTTCTACGCGGTGGTGTGCTGGGGAGGCAGCATAAAGAAGAGGGATGCCTCACACCTGGACAAACTGGTGAGGAAGACAGGCTCTATTGTAGGCATGGAGCTGGACAGTTTAACATCCGTGGCAGAGCGACGGGCGCTGAGCAGATTCCTGTCAGTCATGGAGAATCCACTGCATCCACTGAACAGGATCATCTCCAGACAGAGGAGCAGCTTCAGCGACAGACTGCTGTCACCGTCCTGCTCCACTGACAGACTGAGGAGATCGTTCCTCCCCCACACTATGTGACTCTTCAATTCCATCCCGGGGGGGGGAAACGTTAACATTATACAAAATTATTGTCTGTCTGTTATACCTTCATTGTTATCACTCTTTAATTTAATATTGTTCTTTATCATTATGCTGCTGCTGGAGTATGTGAATTTCCCCTTGGGATTAATAAAGTATCTATCTATCTATCTATCTATCTATCTATCTATCTATCTATCTAT
>JANRMT010062852.1:32328594-32330855 GCA_026402145.1 Polypterus bichir lapradei | reverse complement strand
TATCTATCTATCTATCTATCTATCTATCTATCTATCTATCTATCTATCTATCTATCTATCTATCTATCTATCTATCTATCTATCTATCTATCCATTATAGGGGACAACAATGTTTACACAGCTTTTCGGAAAGGTCCACGTGCAAAGCATTTCAAAAAATGCATCTGCTATTGCTTGATCTGTACGGGAGCCTTAAAACTGCTTGGCATGCAGCATAACCAGCTGGAGAGTGAAATTCTCATCTGTCCACTGTGTAGTTAAGCTGATGATAGACATTGGACAGACACTGCTGCTCCAAATGTCAGTGGTGAAGCTGACAGCTGTTATGTTGCACAATACGCTGCCAGCAGGCTTGGTAAGATGACCTCTATGACGTGGGTATGATTTAGAATCCTGTACTTGGGTTCCAACACATTCAGCAGGCTTAGAAATCCCATCAGCAACTGACAGTGGTTGATCGTCAAGAACAATATACCAGACAAGAGCTTACAATAGTTTCACTTCCTGCAGGTTATCATTTGACATTTTTGCTCTCGATGTTGATTCTGCTGCTTTGTTGGTTGACGCTGTGTGGTGCCAGAGGCCAGTTCACCTGCTCATGCTTATGTTTACATCTGAGGTGCTTAATCAGGTTACTTGTATTGGATGAACTCGTTTTTGTATCTCCTCTTCATATTTTAGCAGCGTACAGTTTGCAGTCTGTTACACTTTGGTTTTCACCATTAATTATAAAGAAATTCCACAACGCAGATATTTTGTGTTCTCTTGTTTTTGGCTCCTTCATGTTCACACAATCACGTGTGCGTGTTAATAGTATCGGTTATAGACATCAGTGCACTTTTACAAGTACATTAGCACTGTACTGGACCCAAACCAGATACCAGTATCAGTGTTGTTGCATCCCTAATATAAATACTCTTTTCTTTTTTATTAGTGGAAAGTTTGTGTGTTGTAAGTGTGTATCGAGTAATTCTTATCCACTATTTTCAGTATGTGATTTATTCTTTCTTATTCTTATCTACAGTAGTTCTAATTTTACTTGGTTTTGTCCTGCAACTTTTTCTTTGACATCCAGACATTTCAGCTACATTTTTTGTATGAAAATATGCTAAAGAAATAAATGCTGGTGCTGCTGTTATCTGCTCCCCAATGCCCATTTCCAAGGCATCCACAGTAGGCATAATGCTCAAGCCACCAATTGCTAGTACATGTCCGTTACTCAGGCTGCACGTGGTATGTCCTTCATATTAGTGGACAGTCTCTCATAGAAAATGGATGTGCATTTGACCTTGCAGAAGCACATGTGTTAGAATACAAAAAAATGGTGTGTGTATGTGGTGGACGGCCAGCGCCCTTATCTGTCCAGGACGCCTCCTTTATGAAAAGACGGGGACAAAACGAGCTCAGGGGATTATCTCTCCTGGATTGCTAGATGGCAGCCACCCTGGGGTACAGCTGCACCATGGATTCCCACAGAGCACTCTGGGACTTGGAATTTGTTGGCTCAGCCCTGTTTGGTTCCGGGGGAGCTGCCGGGGACTGCTTCATTGGGCTCCTGCCTTACCCAGAAGTGCTTCTACATCCAAGCCTACAGGACACTAGAAGTACTCCTTGGTTACATAAAAAGAGCCAGCTGTCACTGTTCAAGGAACCAGAGTCGGGAGGAAGGAGGACAAAGCTTGCTGGGAGGACTGGAAGTGAAAGAAGACAAAGAGAGAGAAAAAGAAAAGTTGGGCAAAGTACTGTGTGCTTAACTATGCTTTATTATTATATTGTGTTGGGAAACACTCGTGAGTTTCCCACAGCTCAATAAAAAGTGTGTGTTGTGCTGGATTTGTGCCTTGTGTCTGTTTGCATTGGGTTTAGAGAGCTGGTGCGCCCCCTGCAGTTCACTGTATAATATACTGTATATATATGTATATATATCATTCCATCCATTATCCAACCCGCTATATCCTAACTACAGGGTCACGGGGGTCTGCTGAAGCCAATCCCAGCCAACACAGGGTGCAAGGCAGGAAATAAACCCCAGGCAGGGCGCCAGCCCACCGCAGGGCAAACACATACCAAGCACACAATAGGGACAATTTAGGATCACCAATGCAGCTAACCTGCATGTCTTTGGACTGTGGGAGGAAACCCACGCAGACACAGGGAGGACATGCAAACTCCATACAGGGAGGAGATGGGAAGCGAACCCGGGTCACCTAACTATGAGGCCACCCTATATATATATATATATATATATATATATACACACA
>JANRMT010062852.1:32301094-32326094 GCA_026402145.1 Polypterus bichir lapradei | reverse complement strand
TACGTTTTCATTTAAAACTGGAATTTTTTAAACGGAAATGATCTTTGTCCACAGTAGCAGTGGACAGTATCTCCTTCTATATTAAAATGACTGAAAACACATATAACGTAGATGTTAAAAAAAATCCTCAGAAGGGCCGTTAACACAACCAACTAACATGATTTATTACAAAACTGTAGTGACTGATAAATTATTTGACTTTTGTGCATGTTGGCAGCATTCAAACTGTACAAAATTAACCTTAGGTGCATTCAGGTAAGCAACACAACAAGCACCATGAAAAGCAACTTAACTATATTCACTGTTTTAGAATATGGTTGTCTTCTGCTAAGGGTGACCAATAAGGCAATGAGATGTTGCAGTGGGTAGAATCCAATCATCAAAGGGCTATGTAATAAGCACGCACAAATCAGTGCATAATTAAGAGTCTGCGTTTTCAGAACTACGTTTTTGCCCATTCACACTGAAATTTCAAATGGGTGTTTTCAGAAATATATGGCAGTGGAGAGTATTTTCACAAGTCTCATTTTTCAGAAGTTAAAAACATAGCAGTTGTGTAGACAAATGGTGGAGATGGAGACTAATATCTGTGTTTTTAAAAGAAAAGGTAGTGGTGTGGATGTAGCCAAAGGCGTTTTGTAACATTTGTCAGGACTTTTAAGTCAATAACCCAAATTGTTTATACAAGGTGGCACCCTGGTTTTAGGGTCAGTGTTATTAAGAGTTTATTTATAATAAAAGAATAACAAACTGTAAAAGTTACTTTGTTGTTATTAGAGAATGTTATTAAGGAAGATAACTGACTCTATTAAGGGCTGTCCTGAAGTGGTCTCTCCGACCAGCAGCAGTGCACCCTAACATGCTCAGCCTTTAAGCCGTGATACTTGGTGCACCGACTTAGGAGGGGGTCCTTTCTGGATAATTTGCCTCTGAGTATGAACAGAAGAGTATTTTAGGTTTTGTTGCACTGCTTGCAGTTCCAAGAGTACATCACTGAATTGTGACTTTCGCAGGAACACTCAACATTTAATTTAATATTTAATTATTGATATATATTAATTATATTATTATAATTATATTTAAACATTTCATTCAATATTGTTCCCTCAATCCCGCACATATTAACTTTTAGAGTGTGTATGAACCTACAGCTCCCCAATCAATATAGCTCTTTCTAATGAATATCTCATTTCTTCTTTCCAGGAAGCACACAGGTTAACAGAACAAACAAAAGAAGACCAAGGTAGCATGGCCGTCAGTTTTACCTGCCTTCATTTGCAGTTGGCATAACTAGGGTGAGGCTGCTTTTATATTTAATTTTTCATTCTTAGCATTCCTCTCTTCTTAAGTGAAATAAATAATGTATATGATGCACTAAATATCCGTGTTATGTTTTGGAAAAAAAGTTATTTAATTGTCACTCGTCAATAAAATATAAATATTTGAAAAGGGCAACTATCTGTTCATTTCCAGAGCTAGTTTGTAGCAGTGCTGTCATCAAATCCAAGCAATACAGCCACATTGAAAGCTGCGTACTGATATATTAATGGATGTCATCAGATCCAAATGATTCAGCCGTATTAAAATGTGCATATTGATGTATTAGTTACTGTCATCAAATCCAAATAATACAGCCTTATTGAAAATGTTGTTGGAAATATCATTACCTTCTATATTTTAAATACAGTAGATAAGCAAACACAAAATATAAGATTCTGAACATGTGAGAAAACCTGGTGCCAGCAGTTAATTTCCAATGACTAATTCAGTCAAGGGAATGGGAAGAATGTGCTTATAAGACAAGATGGTTTTTGATATTGAATGGGCTATTATGAGATGGAGAGATGCAATTTAAACTCTAACAAATATAATAACTCTTAAGTGTAAAAATGGGAGAAGGTTCCCTTCAAAATATGTTTAAATAAATTATTATATTAACTGATTGATTCTTTCATTTTTTCATCTTCCTGATAGGGAGCCTGGGCCTAGTCTAGCAGCACTGGGTATAAGGCATTACCTACAGGATGTGTGGATGGGAGGATATGCTTGTGTACATATAGGGTCTTTACATGAGTATTCACCTCTTGAGGACGCAGCTGGAAATGGACCTGGAGAAAAACCTTGCAGATGTCAGAGACCTCCACACAAACAGTAACCTTATTTGTAGAATGAAACCGAAGTCGCTGGAGCTGTGAAGCAGGGTCGATAAACGTGTCACTGTGTCACCCCCTTGGTGGCATTACTAGGATGTCAATCCAGGGGTGGTCACTTAAAATGCCAAAAAATGTAAAACTTTATATTTACTTATTTTTTTTCTCATTGAGTGAACAGATGACCCTTTGGGTTGGCATTGGCCATCCCATGCCCACTCAAGACCACATCCCTGTATCTCATTCTGTTTTTTAGACTCCTGACAATTATTAGGAAAAGGACATTAAGCAAATTCCGGGCAAAATTGTTAACACTGTGCGTATGTATAAAGGAAAAATGTTTGAAGCACTTATAATTGAGTGCCAATCCCTCAGTAAGAGAAAAACAATTTGCGTGTTTTGGAATATTTGTGGATATATTCTTTACTTTTACACACCTAAAATGTTCCAGACAGATGCCCTTTCTGCTTAATTTTCTTTGGTATACAATTTTGATGGCTTTTGATCAGTTGATTGGTATTTCTGTTTTAATGTGACCTTAACAGTAATATTCCCTTTTTCAATTGGGTGATGTTTCAATTCAGTATATATGAAAAAAATCTTGAAAGTGCAATTAAAATATTATGATTGCTTCAAAGAAATGTCCTCATGTAGATAATTTTTATTACCAATTAATTATTTGATATTTGTGCTGCTGTTAAGTGATTGGATCTACTGTTGTATTCATTTCACAGATCAGGCAGCTTCATAATCGGTATAAGGCACTTCAGCGATCACACTGCTGTAGTAAGCAAAGAAAAAGAAAAAAAATATTGCCACCATTTTGAAAAGGTGGAAATGCGAAGAATGGCTGACACCCCAGTCCAGATTAATCTCAATGCTAGAAATGGGGTTAATAACAATAATGCAAACTAAATACAGTAGGTGAGCATGAATTAATACGTTCCAATGCAGTCACACAGACTGTATTTGATTTGTTCTGACTATCTGGCCCATACCATGACACATTTTTCTTTGCTTCTAATTTCACTGAACTTCTTAGACTGGACCGATATAGTGCATCCTATATGCTAGTCATTAAGAATTCAGCCTTGGTCTTAAAGAAAGCAGAACTGCAAAGGTTAAATCTTCTGCTCTAAAAGGCTTGAGAAGCTCATCACAATGGAGCGTTGTTGCTTAGAATTGCCTTTCTTATTTTCTTAATGCAATTGATTTTCCATCAATAAAATACATTATATGTTCTCATAGGCTGAGTAATTGTTTACTGAATTGTTTGGAAACATGACTTATAATTGTATTGATGGAGAAAAATGGATCAATGTTAATGAGTATGTGAACAATTTAAGGTTGTGGATTTTGTCTATTTTTATCTAATTCTCACTGTATACATTCTACATGTGCCTATTCTTCTTAGTTAAAATGCTTTTAATCAATAAATATAGAGCAAATACTCTAAATTCAAATAAAAAAGAAAGGATTAGAAACATGTTTTAAATCAGAAAGATAAGACAATTCGTAAATAAATTTATTTGAAGCTGAAACTAGGTGACACCGTTTTGTACATCATAATCGTAAAATATTTGCAGCGTAACTCCATGCCATTATGAAGAGATTTCTAATGGACAAATATGCTGCTCTTTTAATTAAGGTTACATCCACACTGCTACATTTTCATTTAACAACAGTGGTTTTAAACAAAAATGATCTTTGTCCACACTAGTGTTTTCACATAGTTTAAGAAAAGGATAATAATACTTAAGGACCAAAACTGCATACCGCGGAGATGTTCGCCTACATTGGACATGCCCGCAAAGGCAGAAAAATCCTTGAAGGGATGGAACTGCTGCTGGCCATGGGATGTATCACAAATCTACTGTATATCGCCTAGTAAAGTGTTTGCCTCTTGCAGATGTATGCAGCATTCAAATTGTACCAAATTCAATTTAGGTGTGTACAGGTATGCAAGCACCATGGGAAGTAACCCTTCTTTGTCCCTTATGTTGGAATATGGTTTTCTTCAAAGAAAGGTGACCCATGAGGGAGTGAGACGTTGTAATGGGCAGGATCCAATTGGGAAAAGGCTACATAAAAAGCACAAACAAATCAGAGTGCAATTAAGAGTCTGTGTTTTCAGCCATTCATGTTGCAATGCTAAGCTGGCATTTTTAGAACTATATGGCGCTGGAGGGGGTTTTGAAAACGCTGGGTAGTGTGGACGTAAGCCGAAAACGGACAGTAATGACTGTTTTTAAACATAAATGTAGCAGTATGGACATACAAAAGTTTAAAGGGTGGAGTAGGATGCTCTCGCAATATTTATTTATAAAAATGTCCAAGTTTTATAGATCGTGTAGGTCACAGATGGATACTGTATTCATCTGCCTCCAACATGATGCACCATAACCAACTGTGAAAATCGCCAATGTCATAGGCGTGATGACATATGAAAGATAACTTTCCATAATGCAGATGATCTTGCCTAAGACTATACCCGTGGAACCAAATTGTACTGACTTTCTGAAAATGGAAACATTACTTATTCTGTCTAGAAAAAAAATGTCTGGAGCCTTTATTTTTTAGAATCTCAATTATTTAAATTCATAAAATTCCAGCTTATACTTTCAAATGTAGTTGCTATATAAATGTCATTTTATCTCAATGTTTAATAATGAAATTGGCCTTATGAAATTACCATGAAGTAATTTCTTGTCATGCCTGAATTATGTAGTCATATGGAACATTAATGACAAAGCACAACATTCAGATACTAAAGTATGTCAATCTACTTTCTAAACACACTATCCCAGCCACACTGGGCACAAAGCAGTAGCTAAGCCTAAATGAAACACTAGTCTACTTCTTACTACAACCCTCAATCATACCGGCCACTTATGGTCATCGGCAAATGTAACAAGCATGTCTTTGGGATGTGGGAGGAAATCAGAGCAAAAAACATGCAAACTCCACACAGGCAGCTACTTGGCTAGGAATTGAATCAAGGTCCCTGGAGCTGTGTGGCAGCACCATCTCTAATTAAGCTTTTCATAAAGCTAAATTTTATTTCAAAGATAAGACTGTAATCAGAACATTTCAGAGTAAAATATATATTTTATCACCCAATTAATGCAATCATTATAAACACACACAGACAAAAGTAAAAGTAGCATTAAGGAGTCTACAACATTGACATTGAGCCTGCAACAGTAATATCAGGATTTAAAGAATTCTTCAATAATTCTAAATAAACAAATATGCCTTTGTGATGTTGAACATACTGCAAAGAACTATAACCATATTTAGAAATTTCTTGTTCTTGTTAATATATTTGTTGTGTTTTTAAGTGTAAAGACAACAAAGTATTGTAAATTCTCATTACGGTTTTCTTTCCACACAGTTAATGAATTATACCATAGAAACAAAAACAAATTCTGTAACAATTTCTTATTTCCGTTCTAATAAACAGGCTTCTGCAAATCATCAAAAAGGGAGAAACACCCCTCAGTTGCCGCCTGGCATTAAGATAACTGGCAATAGTTTACTGGCTGTAAGAGTCCTACAAGTCCAGCATGTCAATGTTAAAACATGAACAATGTTAAAATGAGCTCCACAGGAGTCCCAGTTTTCCATTTAGAAATAATACTATTAATACATACTATACTGCATCTCCTTGATGGCTTTCAAACCTAACATTTCTCGCCACAGAATTAAACAGGAAAATGTATATTTAGCCCTTAGTGGTAAAACTGCAAAATTAATGTTTCAGTAGCAACATTACTTTCACAAAGTCAAATGTCTCCCTCTTTACAGTCTGAATCAGCTCTCCTGCAATTGTATCTAATAAAAAAACAACAAAAACATTATGTGTGGGGTGGTGGGGGTAGTGTTTGGTGGCATTCAAAGACAGACAAGACAACACAGGACATCACAATACATTATGGCAAAGAACACATCTTCATCCTAATAAACCACACAGACTAGCGTTCTCCCCAGGTATGTCAATCAAGTTGTTGGCCACAAATTTCACATTTCAGACTATAGCATTAAGGTTGGATTGAAACTCTGAGACAAAACTCAGAATAAGTTGGAGAGAACCACGCCTGGAGGAAACTCTCAAGTTTTCCTGATTTCCTTCAACATCTCAGATCATCGTTCTTCATCATCATCAGCATAGTGTTTTTCTGTTAATGCAGAGTCTGCTTTTCAGATTTGAGAGTGCCATTTTGAGCGATATCTTGTTTAAAAAAAGGTAACAAGAATTTTGCAGTGCTTTTTCTCAATATTAATAGCGTGTGTGATGAGATGAAACTGGAGTTTCCTTTATTTTCCACTGGGAAAACAGCTATGTTCTTCAACATTAGTTTGTTACAAAATGACGTAGGACTTGAACTTTGCAATGACAATATGCTACAGAACTCAACAAGAATCTATAAATGTCTTCTGAGTAAATTATTTCTTGTTTCCTGTCCAAATTATAAAGGTCATCAGGATCATGGTAGGTTTGCCAAAACTCCCATGTTTTATAGTTAATACTGTAAAACATGTTTTAAGTGAAAAGAATAAAACTAGGCCTAAGCAGCATGATATCCTGCATCAGGTGATGTTGCCTCTGTTCAATTCAAAGATTTGGAAATCTTATTTGAACCTCACATGCTATCGGTGCAAATCATTTTTTGGTTAATGGCTTGTATATCTGTATTAGCCGCCCCACAAGGCCTTATTCAGTATCTTTGGCCTATTAGACTGAACTTCCAGCACTTTAAGTTTAATACACCGGCAACGGTGATCACTAGATCCTTATCAATTCTTCAGTACATCCAGGACAGCCAAAACATGGAATGCTGAAAGCAAAATCAACAGCCAAAATTCAGCTGAACCATACCACATGACTTGTAGCAACACAAACCACCCAGCTCACATAACTCTGAACCTGCGCATAGACCAGCCGTGTGAACTTTTTGTCAAATCTGCATTGGGTTTTTCTTCAGCCACCCAAATTGATAACATATAAACTCAATTATGTTAGTACTTTTATTGGGACTGCATTAGAGAGCATAATCTTGAACTTACTATCCTTTCAAAAAAAGTCCATCTCAAAATAAGGTTTACTTTAATGAGAATTACAAATTGGAAAAATACTGGGTTTTGCAATGTTAGGCATTTAAATAAGAAGGTGCAGTGAAGATAATATGGTGGACCCAAATAGAACCTTCAGACCAAAATATCTAGAAACAGGGATTCTTCAGTTACTGCTATATGTTTTTTTTTAATACAAAAATGTTCAGTTACTGTCTAGGTATGGTGCATGTGTCTTTAAATTACATCCTTGTATTTGTTTAAATAACTGATTTTATTAAAATGAATATTCTATTCTCAGTTGTTAGCTTAGTTCTTAAAAGATACAGTACAGTACAGTACATCTTGTTATTTCAGATGGTTAATTGACATGAAAAAAGTCAAAATTGAATTGTAGTTTCTAGTGTACAGCATCAGGACTCAAAGAGCAACTTTATATTTTTATTATGGGAGGATTTCTTCATTGATTGCACAGTTCTATAAGAAAACTGATTCTAAATGCAGACTGTTCACACTGGTGGACTACAAACTTTAAATTAAAAATATAGAAGTGAAGAGTGAAAGCACGCATTTGTTTAAAAATTCACATTTCAAAAGCAGGTTACCATTGTCAATGTCTAGCACGTCTAAGTCCATTTTGCATAAGCCATCATGTATGCCCACCACCTAGTGCCTTACCGATGGGGAGCCCACATCGCTGACTTCACAATACAGATTGTGCTGAGCTACTGGGCTAACACTTTGAGACAAACTTTACTGCCTCTCCATATTTAGCTAGCTGAAGTGGTTTGGGTATGTAATGAAGATGCCCCATTGATACCTGCCATCGTAAGTGTACTGGGAACACTTCACTTGGAGAATTCCTACAGGCACACCCAGGACACACTGGAAAAATTATATATTTGTTGAATGTCTCAGGAAATTTCCAGAAATACCTGTTGGTACTATGTGGACTGTTTTGTTTGTTGCAATCATAAACTATCATTAAGACAAGCGGATAGAATGTCAGTAGAAAGAAATGGTTTATTTCTTAAATAATAAGATTCAAGACACATTCCAATATTTAAACTGTTAAGTTTAATTTATTAATATTAGTAACTTTTAGATCAGGAGTTTTCTGGTCCTCTTTTAGTAACAAGAGGTTCCATTTCACAAGAAAGGGGCTACACCCATACTGTATTTTTGTCAAGTATGTATAGTCACAGCAGGACATTTTTCAGAACAAGGTTATAAGTTACACATAAGTACTATTTTTTATTTTTGAATGTACTATTTTTGACATGTCTCAAATTTCAAAGTATTATCTCTGGTTTGCTATAATGAATGTCAGGATTTGTGTTAAAAATCTGCTTCAGGTTATTGGATTATTAAAAACAAATATATGTGTTTTGTTAGCTTGTTGTAGCTCTATTGTCAGAAACAATAAGGAAGAAAAAATTTAAAACTTACAGTACATGGAAAGGAAATGTTCATATGGTGGACCAGAGAAAGTGACATTCTACATTAGATGGTGACAAGTAGGAAAAAGTAATAAGATAAGATGAATCTGGTGAATACAAAGTTTAATATTATAGTTGTGTATTGAAAGTAAAGAAAAATACAATTAGAAAGTAGTCTGCTAAAGCTTCCCGGTGCAGTTAAAGAGCAGACAACCACTTCGGACCACTTCTCACCTACATATGGCAATAAATTTCCTTGATTGATTCTCTTGTTAAGATGGATTTGTGAAAGGAAGAAGGCAATGGAGCGCTCCATTTAACCCACCAATGGGGTTCTTAAAAGATACAGCCTAAAAAGTAATGAGTAAGAAGGGAGGAAAAGAGCAGAGATTCATCATTTGAATTATCTAACAAAAATATAAACAAATAAAAAAAAATTGTTGGGACATCTTCACCTTTAAATCCCAACGGAATATGAACAGAAATAAAAAGCTGCATGAAAGCAGCAGGTGATTTGCCATAGGCGCATCTGCATGGTGGTCTGAAATGAAGCGGCCTTCAAATGTTGCCCTGTTGTTTATACATGTTCTTCTCCTCATGATCATTCACTTAGTTGAACTTTGAAAGTGTGTGCTGGATAAAAGAAAGATTGATTAATCCCGACTGCTGCATTTCGACTATACGTTTGAAGGGAACATTTATTGGCTAGTGAGCCTTGTTGAACATATCCTCAAAACTGGAAACTCCATAGAAGAAGAGGTGAGCTGCAAAACTTCTAAAACTGCCTTCAATGTACATGTTTCCATGCCACAATAGGAAAACATTTTCTAGCCTAAAATAAAGAAGCCTGGATTTTATAAAGAGTTGGATCTACTCTGACCTTGATCTGACTGTCACATGCGTGGTTTTTTTAATCCAATACCTTAGAATGCTCCCCCTCCACTGGTAACTTCCCTTTAAGGCCAAATTCGGTGAGCAAACATACAGACAGACAAATCAGACCATGGGGAGAAGACTATACGTAGACACATATATAAAAATGACACAAAGTTGCTCTACACTTGATCTCCCCCTTGTAATAAGCATACAAAATATAATGGAAGCACTAATCATTTAGGTTTTATTTATAATAGTCCAATGTCAAAAACCAAAACCCCAGTTCTATGCTTCATTTTTAACTTTATGTTACTTAAGCTTGGATTAATAAAAAAAAGAAATGACATGGCATGCATTTATAGAGACAGAATGTGGGAGAGCGAGAGAAACAGAGAGTGAGAGAGATAAATAGGAGAAATAAAAAAGGGCCGAATGCTTCCAAGAAACAAACAATAAAAGTAAAGTTAATGTAAATGAACGTGCCACATTTCTGGTTGAAAAAATATATATATATTTATGTATGTATATGCACCATTTTGTTGCCAAAAAAGTTAGATTTAAAAAGAGCAAGGAGCATGAAAATTACATTTTATTAATTATTATAGTTATAATATTTAATCATTATTATTTTTATTATTTAATTTTAATCACTACCAATATTATTATTGTTGTTATAAAAAAAAGTGTTTAAAACTCTCGTGGTAAAATTTAGAATAGGTCTGCATTTTTTTTTTTTTTTAACTGGGGACTTCTCAAATTTATTTTTTTATACCTGGAAAATGATTTAATTGATTGATTGCTTAATTTAATTTTTTGAATAGGGTAACGTAGCATATTTAGATTACTAAGTGCTAGGTAGGAGTCGACCCTGAACCAGGACACAAGTCCAATGCAGGGCAATCTACTCACACCAGGCCAGTTAGGTTAAGCTGCATATTTATGGGATTTAGAAAAAGAAAAAAAAAAAAAGAAAAAAAAAAAAAACAAAAAGGACCACCCGGAAAAACACCCACATACACATAGGGAGAACAAACTCTAAAGAGACGGTGATCAAGCCGGGCTTTGAATCATGGGCTGTTGATTTGTGAGGCAGCAAACCTAAGTGCTGTACCACCATTAATTATTCAATCAATCAATCAGTTACTTCAACTATTAAAAATAAACTCAGACTCAGAGTATGTATTCATCAAGGCAAGGGTTTTAAAAGAAAATGTCTGCCTGATTAGGGCTGAATAGGAGTCAGAGTCTACAAATAAGAAGCTTTGTTATCCTCATAAAAATGTCATATAATGTGTATCACTGAATGGTCAATCTGTCCAGACCTATTCTGAAGTCCACACAGAGCTATTAACACCCAAAAATAAAACAAACAAAAAAGAAAATAAAAACAAACAGAAGAGAAACAATAAAAAATAACATTTCTTTGATCGTTGATCTTTAAAATGCCTCTTGTGAGTAACTCTTGTGTAGTAATGCAGTTTCCTTCCTTTGAGATGGCTAACATTGTCACGTTGGTACAGTAGATCAGATCCGAGGAGGACTCACTGCAGTTCCTGGCAGTGTCCAGGAGGGGGTCCTCTCTAACAGGAAACCTCCATGGTCTGGGAGGGGCTTGAAGCCACCTGGCCGGCCTCACTGCCCTGGGACAGGGTGCGGGAACGAGATCGTGTTCCATCAATAGAATAGGAGCTGGACAGGGAGGCTGTGCGGGATCGAGACAGGCGTGTCATACAGGCAGAAGCCACTGTAAGGGGGATAAAAAAGAAGAAGAAAGATTCATTTGGGATGACAGACAGTAGGAATTAAGATGAAGAAGCAGAGGGACATTACAACAGTCACTTTAGATTGAAAGTAAATGCACCAACGACAGTGAGCACCTTTCAGATTTCTCTGTCTACACAACTGGTCCTCTGTTTGAGTGAGTCTGTGTGTCTCAGAAGCAGCTGTCTTGTGCTTCTTCCTTTACCATTAAGTTTCACTCAGTTATCAAATCATGTAGCATCTCCTAATTCTGATGATTTTGGCAAGGGCTTATGTTCAATCACCTTAAAACTATGTTGGGTTTTTGGACATTTCAGTACATTCTCATCCTTATCTTACCTTTTCACCAAATCACAATTAACTGTGCCAATGAGATAAGTCAAGAGGCTTTATTATTGTATAATAAAAGATGGGAAGTGTGAAAAGTATTTCTATTTAAATGTAAAAAACACTGACCATGTCTTCCTTATTCATTTTAACTTTACACTTAACATTTTTTGTTTATTTTTAAAATGGATTACAAATAATACATCCTACAGTGTGCAAGGTCTTTACTTATCATGATTCACTTAAAATATTCTGTTGGCTTTGTACTATAAATTGCATGTACACAGAAAAATGAACTGATTGATTGTTTCCAGCTTTGTGTAGACTCCACACCATGTGAAAAAAACAAGCCTGGAAAATAAATGAATGGATAATGCAATCCATCCAACATCTCATTGCATTCACAAGGCTCTATAAATCAAATTCACTCTGATTGAACACTTAGGGAAAAAGGTGAATGCTTTAACACAAGTAGACAAAGTGCAGAGACTTTTATAGAGGACTGAATATTATTACTAATATTTGCAATATTATTTATTAACAATACTGAAATATGAAAGATGTTAATACCAAAATTACTCGGTAACATTCCTAATAAAACAATACATAAACCCCTTTAATTTAGCTATATTTGAAGGCGGTGCTGTGAGAGCTTTATAGTGTCAGTCTAAATGTACTAAATTGCACATTTTTTGCCCTGTTACAAACATTGCAACTATCATATGAACAATTTTCCAGTAAACATAAATAAAGGTTTCTGCTAACTTAAAGGGGTTTAATAAATATGGCAGCTAGCATTCTATACACAGCAAGTCATTCATTAATTGTGTGAATGCTGTAAGAGCGATACCACCTTGGAGGGCAGGTTGGATGGTGGACTTACTTAAAGAAAAGCCTAATTGATGACATTTAAATGATAGTGAACAGTTTTGGCAAATGACATGATAATTTTATTCTCTAAATTATGTATGACAAAAAAGATCAGAGCTACATGCATTTAAACTGCAACAGGGAAGATAAACACTTTTAATGAGAACTTAGGCTTAGACAGTTACATGAGAATTGCTCTCTCCAAGTAACAACTGGAGGAGTTCAAGCATCTTGAGAACTTGTTCATTAGTAATGTAAAAAAGTAAAATGAAATTGAAAAGCAAATTGGTGTGGCGGCAGCAGTTCTGTGAATACTGTACTGATACATGGTGGATTAACAGGAGCCAAGTCTAAAGACAGAAATCTTGGTTTAGCGTTTGATCGACATCCCTGTCCTAACCTATGGTCATGAGCTTTGGGCAGTAATCAAAAGAATGATATTGCAAGTAATGAAGATTCTTTGCAGGGTGACTATGATAAGACTCCATGATAGGGTGAGAACCTCAGCAATTCGGGAGAGCCTGAGAGTTACTGCTCCACAGGATCAAGAGGAATTAGTTGAGGTGGTCTGGGCATGCTGTACGGATGCATTCTGAGTGGCTTCCCCTAGAGCTGATATCTTTGGGCTGGCTTGTAGTCTGGGGACGGGGATGTCTGGGCTTACCTGCTTGGTCTGCTACCACTGCGATTTTCACAAGGAAAAGCAGTTTCAGAAAATGAGATCAAACTAAAGCAGACTTAGGCAGAAGTTTTCTTTGGACGGATTCAATTGGAAGCTTCTCTACCATTACTTATGGCATTAGTATACGATATCACCTAGTTTTTACTTTGTTTAACAACAGGCATTTTAAAAACTTAAGGCCACCAGTTAAAGATTGTGACGCCGTGTTCACTTATTTATTGGGTTTTACAATAACAGTAATAAATAGGCCAACCAAGATTTATTTTTTTACGATTTTTACTGTATAACTTTGACATCTTAAATATAATTTTGGTGATATAATTTGCACAGGGTTTTACTTTAAAAACAAATTGCACATCAAATTATTGATTTGCTTTCAGTGCAGTATTATTAATGTTATTATTGTTAATTTATTTATTTAGCAGACTTCCATATCAAAGTAAAATTAAAGCTGGTGCTCAATTGCATAAACGCATACAAAACTTCAATAAAAAAGTGGTGAAGCTATCAGTCTCTAAAAGTAAACATCAACACATTAATTATACAATTCTGAAAAACTACACCTTGGGCAGATGTTTTGTTAGAATATAGATTTAAGAAAACCAACTAATGGCCACCTCGGTTTGGTTAGGGACAGTAACAAAACTCCAAGGAGGTATAGCAATGAAACAATGAGCATCTAAGATGGTTTTGGGGTTCATTATAAGGGAGAGTTGCAAATGGCTGCAAGACACCGAACAAATTATCTGCAAAAGCAAGGGTTTCAAGTGCAACTGCAATTTTTCTCCTTGTATTCTGGTTTGGTTCTCATGCTATGACAAGCAAACAAGAAGGCCCAGGAAGCAATCTCCATGTAGAAGGCCATTAGAAGGATGCTAAGGAGGAGGAAAAGGAGGTAGTGCATCAAACAAAAAGCATTATCTAGGAAATACATCTTATACTCTGTGGTCATCTACCTGAGGAGATACTGAGCAGTCTGTAAAAAAAGAAAGAAACAAAGAAAGAAAGAGCCCCCCTCCACTCCCTGTAAATAGGGTCTGAGAAGACCATAGGGAATTTGCTGCAGAGGAAAATGTGCTCTTAGCTTATAAATATCAAACAAAGGGCATTATTTAAAAAAATAAAACAAGATGTAGACAAATTGAGGAAGAAAAGAAAAAAGAAAAAGGAAAGAAGGAAAGAAAGAGTTAACTGTTAATATTAATAAGACTGAAATAATAGGACAGACACAAAACTTTGAATGAATTGTTATCCTCTATAATGAATAACAGTTTGAGTAATTAAAATAATCTTAAGTTTTAAAAAAGGGAATGAAACAAGGCAAGAAGATGAGTATATTAAAACAATGAAATCAAAATGCATTAAAATGTGTTTTTGCTACAGTAATCAATGGATACATTCAATATTTTCAAAGTCAGTTTTTCTTCACAATTGCAACAAGTATCCATTAAAGAGTGAAACTTGTCTTGATAAATATATCATTATGTATATATTAAAAACACACCTCCTCCAGTGGCTTACAATGGGACAACAGATGAAACATGAAACAAAAGCCCTAAAACTTGCAGAATTTGTGGTAAAGGTTTTGATCTCAGAAAACATGCCTTTTTAATTTCCATGGCACATTTATGTCAACAAAACAAAGTTGGAAGTATTCAATTTTATTACAGATTCCTGTTCACAGTGAAGACTATAAGTGATGTTTTCATGTAGACAGTTAATATGGACTCCACATCATCATTTGGAGCTTTAATCACTACTAACTAACTAGTTTGTGGCTAACTTAGACCAATACAGTTCACTGAAAGCTGCCAGTTTGGTCCTTTTGACTTTGATCATACTTATCAGTAACACAAACGATGAACTTTTCCCGTTACATATCTATGGTTTTTAATGGCAATATCAGTAAACCCATTCTTATCTGCAAAGACATGCATCCTCAGTAGGAATTACTTTATATTTTCCACATGTGAACCACCATTCACCAGTTAGTTTCGCTGGAGCCTGACGTATAATATCTATGTCTAAAGACAAATATGAGTGAATTTTGCTTAAAACTGAGTGGGAACAATTAGACTGCTCACTGAGTGTCACATTTCTAAAACAATCCAATGCCCCATGAAGGCAGTGCACAAATCAGGGGTGGTGATTTTAACCTGCTAAGATCAGAGGTGATCTCTTTAACCTGGTCCAACAGAGACCAAGCTTCTGTTTACGATAAACCATCTACAGTCTAAAATAAACCCTACTAGACTTATACAGTAAATGTTGCATATACAGAGGGGACATTTCATGTGTAAACAAAAACATAACCTGATGCAAGGGAAAAACCTTCTGTAGAATCAGATTATATTTTGGCATTTGATGACATGAATGGAAGAATGGTAAATGTGAATGATATATTGCTATGTGTGCTCTCTGTTGTTCAGTTACAATGATAGTGTTGACGTAAGCTTGAAAGAATTAGTAGCTATATTCATGAAAGAATAAACTGCAAAGTATGCATTTGAAGTAAATGGTGCCATTAGGAATGCCATTAACAGAGATGATAACGATGAGCCACGGGAGATGCACATTTCAGTACTCAAAACACGTGAATCAACAAATCTGCCTAACAACATCAGTAGATGAACAGATGAGGCTGCACAATGTTCAACTTCTGACTGCATGTCTAGATGAATAATTAAAGAGATTTAACAGTACTGCCTAATTGGAAATGCAAACATACCATGACAAAACAGCCACAGCACTTTAACACATTGTATATCCACAATGCTTATCTAAACTCTTTTTGCTGCTGTTATTTCATATAGTTATACAATACCTAAAAGGATAACAAGACATCATAGTAGACAGAGGCACTTCTCAAACGTGTGGAGCACATTAGCTGTGGTGGTCAACTTTTGTCTCTCTGTCTGTCTCCACTGTTGAGGTGTTCATTACAACGTGTAAAATGATTAATAAGCCTCAGTTACCTTGTGCTACTGAGGCTCTGAATGGATAACAGCAATTTTAACTTATTTTCTATCACCATCAAGTCTTTGTTTAGAATCTTTTGCTCTGTAACACTGGCGGCAGCTTAAAATGCATGGACTGGAGAAATGTGTGGTGGGTGTTTTAGGAAGAATTCTTAGGGGTGTAGTCTTTGCAGCTCAAGATTTCACCACTATTCACTACACACTTTTTAGTAGGTCATCCCTAGATGTGCATTCTTGTTTGCGAAGCATGTCTGGCATAGCCAGACAAATCACCAGTTGTCCTGAGCCTGGCTGTAGGGTCAGGTCAAACATTTTCTCCTCTCTGTCGATTACCAATTCTGTTAGTTTTTCATTGACTTTGACCTGCTTCATTTCCTTATCAGTTTGTATCGGGTTGGCATTGAGTTAAAATGTTTCATGTTCACAGCAGGTTATATTGATGGTATAAGATGAAAGCTTTTTTGTTCAAATTGTTAGAAAAGTAAAACTATCCCCAGAATAAAGTTACAGAATAGTCAACTTGTATGATTACATCTACAACATTCATGAAGTTAGCTACCAATGTCCACTTCCCTGCGGGTGAAAGGTTGTCACATATGTGTAGGGGAATGAAGTAAAGTTGACAATTGGACTTGATTAAAACAGTTTAGTTTCACAAAAACGCATTATGAAAACACTACGGGTATTCACTTTTCCAGCAAATACGGAATCTCAAAACATGAATTATTATTTGGGAACATTCATTGCTCTGAAGTAAACACATTTGGTAAGATTTAAGACTTTTGTTTTTATTCGTTCTGTTATTGTAAGCAACACAGGGAGATAAAAGGTTCACTTAATATCACAAAATATGACATGAATGTATACCACAATTGTGGAAATAAAACTTTGACTTCAAAATTAATAAACTTAGCCTTTAATGTATTTGGAAGGAAATGCCAAAGAAATTAAATGTCAGTGTTCTAAGATATTTTTATTTTCTTCTGCTTTATTACTGAATATCAATGAAGGAAATCCAAAAATGAGTCAGTTTTCTCTAAGGGGCATTTGCAGTCTTAAATAAAATACCTTTCATAATTAAATTAATAAAAAGCCAAGAAATAAGTGAGTAATTTTAAAACATGCTTAATTAAATTTAAGGTTAGGGTAGGGGATGAGAGGTACAGCCTAACTATTCAGCACTGGGTGTAACATTAGAAGAAAGAACTCAAACAGGGGCCAATTCATCTAACTTCCAGCTCTTTAAGGTTTTTGGAGGAAAGTAAATGCAGGTACAGCAAGAACATGTTAGGTCAACATAGACAACAGTCAGGTGAAGGATTTAAACTTAAAATGCTGGATCTGTAAGGATGCAACAATAAGTACTGTGCCTTCCAGGTATATAATTATTATTGATGTATATATATTCACAAATATTATCTACATAATGATTTGAAGTGTAACAGATACAAAATGGTGATAAGAATTGCACAAGACAATTCATGGAAAAGAAAGGAAATACACAAACTGGTGTGAGTTAATTTGACGAAATAAATCTTAATAATTTATTAAAGAGATATGACAGGAACTCTGGGTAGTAGGGTACACTGATGTCACTCTTCCAGGTCCTCTGTTATGAATTAGCAGTTAGGCTACTTGGGATTAGGGAGTAGCGAGGCTGACAAGAGGGAGCTCTAAGCTTTACATGACATTTGGAAATTTAGAGCAAGCCCTTGGAATTACCCAGAAGCAGCTTGTGGATGGAACTTAAAGTTCACGTTAAGATCACACAGGGAGCCCTCAAATTTGAGGTTGGGAGGAAAGTTGGACAATGGTTCAGCTGTTTGGAGAAAGTAATAAAAGAAGGGTAGGTGTCTTGGAGAAAATACATACAGTGTGATGAGATTTTTTGGTATTATTTGTAGTAGGGCAAATGAATAAGACACCACGCCATATAGCGAGGGGGTTCATTTAAGCCCACAAGTGTAACCAAGTTTTTCTTTTTTGTTTATGTGCTGCTTTGTTACTCCTTGCTTGCTTTCATTATTTTAGTTAATAAAACAGCCTTTTCCATAACGTTGTATTCCTTAGCACTTGTCCTGAGTTTGGTAAAGAACTTTGGAAACCCTGTACTGTTCACACTGTAAACTTTAATATTATTATGGAAATATTATACTAAATATTCCTTAACATGCTGAACTGCATAAAAGAAACAAAACCCTTCTATCAAATGGTAATTACTAAAGAGAAACATTGTTAAAATTACTGTTAACACAAAGAGTGTCTGAAAATTCTGAATGCAATGAATTTAAGAAAACAATCTAATTTGTGTCAGCCAAAAGTTAAAAGAAAGAAGAGAGAACACACAGCAAACTAAAAAATGAGTATATTCCAAAATAAAAATGATATTTCATATTAATTTCAGTACACCCAATGCACTTTTTAATGCAACAGGTGCTTAATACTTTATTATAGCTGGAATTTTTTTGAAATTTCTATATTTTACTTCTTTCAGAAATTAGAAGCTCATTACAAGGTTACTTACTGTATCCCATTCCCTGCACAAAGTATTTGAAGGCTTCAGTAAGCTTGCCAGGCTGTGAAAAGATGAAAAAATAAAATAAAATTAATGATCAGTCAAACGTACACAGTTAATGATTTTATGTTTCATGCACTATCAATACATTTCACACCTGCTACTACAATAACTGCCAATGATTACAAATAATACTTCGCAAATTCAGTGTAGTGCAGGGTGAAACCCTTTACTGTATAAATATTTATTCAAATATAATTAATATAAAATATTCAATATATATGAGTATGTGCTGTATTCACTATACTGTAAACAGAAACGCGGGCATTGTATAGAATGCCTAGGCAATATATAGAATGACAAATGCTATTTAGGCAAAATGTTAAAAGAGAGTCATGAAAAGGCTTTTATTGAAAAAACGTATATGAAAAAGAAAGGAATACAAAATAAAGTATAGGACTTTCTGATTGAGGAAAAGAAGAGAAAATAAAATATGAACCTACTTGTTGCCGTTGCAACAAGGAAGGAAAAAATTTAATTTTAAATTGCACTTAATTGTCTTTCGCACACAAAAGTAAAACTTGAAAAGAGAGTCATAAAAAGGCCTTCATTAAAAATTACATAAATGAATAAAGAAAATATCAAATAAAATACAGAAGTTTCTTACTGAAAAAAAAAAAGAGAAAAAAATTAGCCTACTTGTTGCAACAAGGAAGGCTTGAATGACATTTTGAATTGCACTTCATTGCTTTTTTGCATTAGCGGGAGTATTTTATAATTTGCCAGTTTGTCTTTTGGCATTGCATAGAATGCCTAAGAAATGTGTGAAATATTAATCGTTTCATACTTTGACGTCCAATTTTTGGCATTCTATATATTGCCTAGGCATTCTATACAATGCCTGCCTTTCATACACACTGTATGTAGTAAAAAATCCAGAGTGAGTAGGTGGACCTTGTTGTCTCACAGCCCCAGGGACCCAGGTGTGCAATTTTCAGACCAGTCTGTGTAGACTTTGCCCATTGGGCTGTTTTTTCCACGTACTGCCCTTAACTTTCCGCTCACATCCTGACTTGGTATCTGGTGAGACTTTAAATTGATTCGCTGTGGTGAGTTTGCCATTGTATTGAGTTTTTATCCTAGGTTTTATTCTGCGTTTTGCCTGACGCTTCCCATAATCTTGTAACGGAAAAATACATTTTGATGTTATTTGAATAATTGACCAGACCAGGTAATACCATGTGTCAAGCTAGTAATGTGGCTTTGTAAAATGGAAGTGTGGCAAAGAGATAGGGACACTGGACTTTCCCATTTTCTGTTCCATCCTGAGCAATTCACCTTGTCCTCCAATATTAAATTAGTTTGATTTGATCTTTTAAGTACCTTTGGGTAAAGTAACATGCCAAATACATAATAACAATAACTGGGTATGATTGGCATAGACCATTTTGAGCATGGGCTCTCAATCACGGTCCTGGAGGGCTGCAGTGGCTACAGATTTGCATTACAGGCAGTTTCCTAATTAAAACTCAGTCCTTGCTGATAATGAAACTTGATATTTGACTCTATGCCTTGTTACAGCTTTTATTTATCAAAGACAAATTTTAGTTACATTCTAGATTAATTACAGTCCTGGAGGTCCACAGTGGCTGCAATTTTTCACTTAAAGCAGTTTCTTGAACAGAATCCATTTATTTATTACTAAAGCAATATGTTTTGGGGCTCAATTTTAGTTACGTATCTTGCCTGTTACAATTCAGAACACTTAATTTCCTATTTTAATTTTTAGCGACTGCATTTAAGGTTTAATTGTTGCCTGTTTTCTTAACCACACATTAGTTAATAATGAAATGCAGCTAACCAACAAACTAGCAGCTCCTTTTTAAACCTGTGCATATGCACCATGAAGTATCTGTGTTTAAAAAATGTTTAGAAATAAATGGGAGGGGAATTGGAAGGACCGTTAAGTTTAAATCTGTTCACATGATTAATGTTCTCACAGGAGGAAACTCTATACTGCAATTAAAATTTCCACTGGATGAGTGAAAGCATTAAAAGTCAAATAGTTAAATGCCAAGTTTCACTATCAGCAAGGACTGTCTTCTAATTTCCTTCCAATTGGAAGGAAAACCTGCAACCACTGCGGCCCTCCAGAACAATGATTAAGGACCCATGATTTTGAGACAGGTGGGCTACATTGATGTTTGGTTTGGAAGCTCAACATACTGTGTGTAGTTGTAGCCTCCTTAATAGAAAAAGGTATAAAAAAAGACTGAAGGGATAGTTCTATTTAATTTAACAACCGAGAAGTTTTAGTTTAATTTAACAATGATTAGGAGGTGACATGACAGAAATGTTTAAAATTAAAAAAACAGTCAGCAGTGTTGGAGTCCCAGAATTGTGTTATGAATTTCGTTGAGAGATTGTTATACAAGCGGAGCCTCAGGATCATGGTAAGCAGCAGAGACATCTCAAGGAGGGGAGAGACGAAGATGAATTTAACTTACCGAAACTGCATGACTTGTAAAAGGACAATAAAAAATATGTTTGTTAAACTTATACTGACATGCTTAGTTTATTCTTTCCTCTATTTTGGGATTTTTAATATAACAAAGCATTTGCCCAGTAGTTGGCTAAGACTAATCAAAAAATAAAACCAGTCAGCCTGTTATCTGCTGAACTAATCTTATATTTTGATCATATTTGATAAGATCTCCTGGTATCTATTCTAAGTTTTGAAATGACTTATTGTGTTAAGCTGTGAGCTTACCTTCTGCAGGGATACACAGCTAACTGACCTGACTTCTGTGTCATCTTTCATCTGCACATCTGTAACAGGACAGACACGTACAGATGGATAGATATGAACTGTTACTGTAAAGTTCTTTAAGGGCATTGATCAAATTTGTGAAATGTAAATTTCACTGAAATGGAAGAAATGGTGGTATCAACAGATCAGCAATAGGCAACAATACACACTACAGGCCATTAACATGTCAACAATGAGAAAAATGCATCATATTGGTGGAGAACATGTAAGAAGGAAAGGTCAAGATAGAGTGTAAAACTGATTACAAGCACAGCACACGTGACATTTGCGAGTTACATCCTCTAGACTTTCCTACATTGGGTATAAAAGGAGCCTGTCATTATGTGACTGCTGAACTTTTGGAGAGCATGCCCCAGATGCATGGTATGCCTGTTACACATAACACACATTTAATGTTTCCTCCAGTCCATACCAGACCGTGTCCACCCATGGTGGACATACCAACTACTGATTATTGTCCATTCTACATGTGTGCATGAGTGTTACTTTTAAACATATACACCATGTATCCAAAGAAATATGCCATAAATAAGTCACTTTGATATCTCATGTCCTTCTTTTTTGTTGCAATTTATAAAGCCACCAGTGTATCATGTGAGAGTCAGGTAAGTGGACCTGCTGTCTCCAGAAGTTGAAAAGGACAAATGGAGCCAAGACATTTCGTTTTGTTTTTGTGGATTGAGTTTATATTAGCCTTTACCGCTTCACATGTGGGTATAAAAGAGTCATACATCACAACTAAATCCAAATTCGTAGTATTGATAAGTGTGTGGCACTGTATTTCAGCCTCAAAGCTCCAGAAGTGTAAACCCCATGACTAGACACTGTCTGTGTAGATTCTGCATGTTTTCCCTGTTGTGGGCATGGGGTTTTCTGTCTGCATTCTGGCTTTCCTTTCACATGGCATGTATGTCAAAAAAAGGGCTGAGAGCATAAATAAATTGGTTGAGGCAAGGCACATTTTTTCCAAGCCCATTACATTCTTATTAAGGATATGACAATACACATAACCATATATAATACACACTGTGATATGTGCTTCATGATTCAGTACTTCCACAACAGAGTGTACCCTTGGAACAATGCACAATATAATAAATATTATTTTGAGTAAAAATGTGAAAAAATTAAAAACTATTGGCTTTAAAATAATAAAACAATCAAAATAGCCATTAAAAACTGGAAACATGTATACATGCTTCACCACTTGTCTTCGAGCCCCCCAAATGTTCCAAAAATAAATCTCAATCTAACCTTTACTGTTTCGCTCATTCTGTGCTCTTCTCTAAATAACTTGATATTTTCAAACTCTGACAAGTGCCTCCTTTTTTAACTAAACATACGTGGTGCAAACTTAAGATGCAGGATGGATGAAATTCTATTCAATACAAAATATGCAACTTGCTTATTTCAGTTTTAGAATCAGCAGGCATCTCAAGATATCAGCCAGTCCCCGAGTGGGCACAGACACTCATATGGAACCAGTTTAGATCTGCTGACCCACCCAAAAGAAAAGGTAAATATAAATACCAGAAAGAGCATTCAATATTCATTGCGTCTGTGCTCAGTAGGCAATGTTGCAAGATGGGCAGCACTTAAGAAAATATAGCCTCGCTACTGAACATTGAGAAATGGAAAAAAGGATGTTATTTATCAGAAGTGTTCACAAATTTTTTTTTTGCCTCAGAAATCATTGGCAGCATACATAAGGCAGAATTTCGATCTGAGCAGTTCACACAATAAAATGTCATCCAGATAGATATCATCTTCCAGAACTATAATTTCTAGAACATGCTGAACACTTCAGTTTACATTATATTCATCATATTCGCCATATCACATTACCCACTCCTGAGATTAACTTCTTTGCTATTTAACCAGATTTTAACATTTCTTTAGACTAATACTCATAAATACCTTGCATCCCATTCATTTCATGGACACATAATTGATTCTCCTGGGATAAAACTAATGGTCTTTTGCCAGACATTATTTATGAAGATAAGATTACATAAAAGTTTACTACCTGTGTGAGCTGAGGAAGTCCACCAGAATCAGCCATCTGTGGATAAAAATAAAAACAGTGGGGTGATTGCTGCAGTTACATTGATGCTGGCTAATTCTGTACCTTCTCAGTGAGAAGCTAACATGACCTTTCACACCTCCCAGAGGGAATCAAAAACAAGAAAAGATCTTTTGAATTTTAATTGCCACCTAGTTAGTCAAAATAAAAAATAAATAAAATCATAAGTAAGCAATTGAGGATAACAGATACCCCTCACATGAACATACAGCTTTTTGGTTTCATTGCTAAGGAGACATTGCTGATAATCCACTTAACTGCTTTTGTAGGAAGGAAAAAATGTTACTGTTGCAGAGATTTTTGATGTTAAGAAAACAAACCCTCGAGGCAATCTACAACATTATTTCAATGGTCTACTCAAAAGCTGCTTTTAAAGAACTGTCATTTGTCAGATGGTACTTAGAATATCACTGCAAATTCAAAAATTTACACTAAACCTGAGCTGGCCTTAAACTTGCCTCTCTAAATTCACGATTTAGTAATATGCAATAACCTACTCTTTATATACACTTGCATATATATGCTATATAATACACCCCAACGCTTTGGAATCTCTAATTTATTCTATCATTGTTGTGGTTTACTCAGCTACTGACTGAAATTTAGGTACCCTCTCTGTTACCAATACTTTAACCAAACCTGTGACAAACAAAGTGTCTTCCCATTAAGGGTGTACTGTGGACAATATTGTTGTTAAACTTAAATTGAACTAGGCGGCACGGTGGTGCCTCGCAGTAAGGAGACTGGGGTTCGCTTCCCGGGTCCTCCCTGCGTGGAGTTTGCATGTTTTCCCATGTCTGCGTGGGTTTCCTTTGAGTGCTCCAGTTTCCTCCCACCGTCCAAAGACATGCAGGTTAGGTGCTTTGGCGATCCTAAATTGTCCCTAGTGTGTGTGTGTGTGCCCTGCGATGGGCTGGCGCCTTTCCCGGAGATTTTTTCCTGCCTTGCACCCTGTGCTGGCTGGGATTGGCTCCAGCAGACCCCCGTGACCCTGTGTTAGGATACAGTGGGTTGGATAATGACTGACTGACTGACTAAATTGAACTACATTAAACAAAAACATAACCTTGAAAGGATCATGGGGTTCAAATGATTGTTATGTGCAAAAAAGGGCCATCCAGTAATCACAGTTAAGAGAAATTAGTTGTCAATGTGGCATCCTTAACAAAGCTTAAATTCTTTCTGTTGGGAGCCCATCCTTCATGTTTTAAGAAAGTACAGATAGTGCAGTCCATAGATACAAAGTACAATGAATAGCTACTCAGAAAGTTTATGAATCCTGAAGGAAATTGCTAAGCACATGTTACGTACATACCAATGTCATCAACATAAATAAAATTAATTTACAAACAGAAAAACATGGAAAAATGATAGATAGATAGATAGATAGATAGATAGATAGATAGATAGATAGAT